>CM041646.1:697352-833494 GCA_023333625.1 Bothriochloa decipiens
TGGCGGCGTCCGGCGGAGTCAGGCACGGCGACGGACGTGGCTCCTCGGCGACGGACGTGGAGGCGACCGCCGTGGACGCCGGGCAGCGGTGGAGGCCCAGCGTCACGTCGCGGCGGCGTGGACCGTGGTCGAGGACCGGCGGCGTCGCGTGGCGGCGGAGTCGCGGCTGCTGTGGAGGTCCGGCGTCCTGGAGTCGACCACGCGAGGGAGGTGGGGAAGAAGAGGGCGAGTCGCGGCATCGGAAAAGTCGCGATTGGTTGGGCGATTGGTTGGGAGCCTGCACGCGGGGAGCGAGCGAGCGAGCGAGCGGCAGCCTGGTAAACCTGTCAACGATTCCTTTTGATTCCTTTTAGGGGTGGATAGATATAGATATGCTCCGTGGTTGTTATGTTACTGTGCAAGCAGTTAATTGAGGTATTATATTCTTTAATTTGTTTGCTTTGTCAATCCCTTTCGGCCTTTCATCATACACAAGAAGAGAAGGATATGGGATGATATGATGGTGAATTGAGCGAAAGCTCGCAAAAGTGATAGCCTCACGGGTCGGGCTCCCGAACCCTATCTCTCTCCTGGCCCCCTCCACCAGGCCGCCGCCAGCGGCGCCGGCTGTCGGGCCGGCACCGGCACCCACCCAGCCCTCCCCCACTTCCTCCCCGCTCAGATCCGCGCACGCCCCCCCTTCCCGCCCCAGCTGCTCATTTTCTCCCATCCCCGGCCCCGTCCGCGCGAGCAGAAGGGAGCGCTGCCGCCGCCGCCGAACGTCGCCGATGCAGGTGCGCCGCGGCCTCTCCCTCCACGGGATGTGCCGCCCGACTGCTCGTGGACGCCTCCCCGCCCGGCATGCCTAGGGACGCGACCGACGCGGCTCCGCCTGTCGGGGTGGGGGCCAGGACGGAGGACGACGCCCTCCGCCCGCCGAGGGCTCTTCCAGCACCGCCAGCAACCGCCGGTGTCCACAGCTTCGCCGACGCCACCCCCACGTCGCCTGGGGCTGCAGCATCAGCAGAGGTGACGAGTCGCATCTGTTGCTGACTACTCGGTCCACGCGGACCCGCCTACCTCAGACGCTGTGCTCGAGACGTAGGTGGGAGGCACCAACGGGGACGTCTCCGAGAACGCCCGTGACGCCTCCCCGCCGCCCAACGTCACCGCGGGCCGCACGGAAGCTTCTGTCGCAGCGTTCATCGACACCCTGAAGCTGCCCATCGAGACCCCCCTCGTCGCGGGGACGCCGCGGCTGCAGACATCTCGTGTGCACGAGGAGTGGCGCTTGCGACGCAGCGACCGCCTTGCAGGCTCTCCGGGTTATGCTCAACAAGTGGGGGGAACTGCTAGCGAACGAGGTCGCAAACTCTCCGGACCCCATGATTGCTGTGAGATTTCACGAGACGTTCTTCGGCGAGAACGTACCGCCCTCTCACAGGGAGTCCTTCAGGGAGCTGTTCCCACTTCTCGGGGGCTGTGCGGCGCGCTCCGTGCCACGCCGGGATTAGGCCCTACAAGCGGACCCTCTTGTCGCACAATATTGTAGTTAGTTAGTACAACCCGATCGCTCCACCGTTTGAGCCGGTGATTTTTGTAAGTGTGCTTTCTTGCCGCGCTCTAAGGCATCTCGTCTGCGAACACGACAAGACGTGTATTGAACTCCCTTTTTCCCTTAAAGCAGCACGTGCATAAGCGCGTTTTCGAAAAAAAATGGTGAGTTGAGCCAACTTACTAAGCAAATAAATGGGCTAACGTACGTATATTTTGGCCCGTCTAACTTGACTATTCCCTTGCAAGCTGGGCCTAGGGCCTGGGCTGAGCACTATCCTGTAGATTAATAATAAATGAAATGTGTCCGTTAAAATTTGAATTTCATGTGAAGTAAATAGAACATTATTTGTTTTTTTTTTGCTTATAATGTGATCCACACAGGAAGGCCCTGAGTCCCAGCACAGCTTGTAAAACGATCCAATTAATAATCAAGATGCACACTTTTAGCATGGTTTTCGATCTTTATTCATTCCTTGAATCATCGTGTGTATCCTTCCGGCCTGTCAACAAATAATCAAACTCTGTCTGCTAGCTAATCGTACACCGACCGTGTATACGTCTCCATGCGTACGTGTATCGACCAATGCTCCGGCCGCCGGCCCTTTCATCGGCCCAAAGTAAAGATTTTACAGCACGAGCACAATCATATTTAATTAATTTATCTATTTAATTTCCTCCGAATAAACGGTCCGTTCGTTTGAACTTATCAGCCAAACCAGCCAGCCATTCAACAGTGTTTTCCTCTCACAAAAAATCAGCAGCAGCTGAAATCAGCTAGCCAGAAACGACCAAGCGAACAGGACAAAATACTGTATGTGATGAGATCGATCTCTTAAACGCTTTTCCATCTCTAGCTCATGCCCAAAGCTGATCTGATCTGCCAGCCCTAGCTATTTTGCAGATGAATTTTTTGCCAGGACATCTTGCATAACTAGTTCTGTCCATCATTTTTGATAGACAAATCTTTATTTTTTTTACAAACTTTGCACACATTATAATATATTTTTTCTTTTAATTTTTTTTTTTGAAGAGCTAGCAATTGTCTCTTAGAAACACAACGAACTTGTCTTGGGCCTCTGCGGCCGCACACCACCTATTTGGATGGCTGGGCCTGGACTATATATCCTCAAGGTTGGCTACTGATCGATGTGAGCCCATGCATGCAGGCTAATATATATATATATATATATATATATATATATATATATGTATGTATGTATCCATCATCTCTGTCGGCCAGCTAGGTACGTGCGATATATACGGAGAACGAGCGAGTGCTTGCTAGCTAGTACGAGAAGACGACGACGACGAAACTAGCTAGCTAGTCGGCTCAATGCAAGTGGCATGCGCTGACTCCGTGACTGCGCTGTTGACGTTTCCCTGCTACTAGCTGCTTTCAGTCCAGGGCTTTCTGTCCTGCTGAATAATGTTACGGTGCATACATAGAATAGAATATTAAATGCAGACTCAAAAATAACTATGCTAGCCATGACAATGACAATGACAATAACAAACGCCTAACTGCTGGCCGGCCGGTGTTATATATAATATCCACCGGCCTTTCCGATGTATTCCATAAAACATCCTATGTGACTTCTAAAACTTTACAGAACTAAAATCGATCGAGATGATATATATTATGGATATATTATATGAAGCAGCAGCAGCAGCCGCCGCCGCCATCCATCATCGGGCAGGCAGGCATCTTTCAGTTTGTCAGTTAGCGTTATCAGTTATTACCGGCGCCAGTACTGCGCCGCTATACCCGGGCTGTCGTGTCGTGTGGGTTCAGAATTCCATTCATTCACACGTACAGTACGCCTACTTGCACCCACCCCCTGTCTATGCATCCAATCCAAATAAGACTGATTTAGTTTGCGTATACGACCGAAAACAATTATTGTGATCGATGAGCGTACTGACGATGAACACCATGGTTGCATTGCTATATATATATATATATATATATATACGTACACTTGCAAAAATACAGTTTCAACTTTTGGTTTCCTTCAATTGTTATATCACAGTCCGAATCCGATCCTGTACGTGCTGCTGGACTGCCATGACAATGACAATGCCAAACGCCTAACTGCTGGCCGGCCGGTGTTATATAATGTATCCACCGGCAAAGCTAGCTACCTTAATTAGCTAGAGGAGCTTTAGGGGGCGGCTTTGCATTGCGGTATCATCGTCCATTTCGTTCAAACTAGGTATACGTACTGTCGGCTCAAAAATGATCATGGCCTTGCTTGTATTCGTTCCGTGCTCGTGGGGGTGCGGTTTACAAGGGACGCGATCGAGAGGGTAATAATAATTAATTAATATTATTGGACGCATGCAGAGATTGGGCCGTCATAAACAATAAACAATAATCACATTCACATCGATCAGTAGATCGTCGCAAAGTCTTGCTGCATGTGCCGGACTAGTACATCGAAAACATGAATACACAGATCTACTGATGGACGACAACGACGACGATGACGTCCATATGTGAACAAAGACTAACTGGATTCACACATGACAGTATGACACATATAATATATATGTATGAACGAATGAACTGGATTCTTCCATTGTTTTCTTCTGGTTTATTAGGCCAGCATGCAGGCCAGTCGTCGACGCAAGTCGGAACAAAAGCAATTATTAACAAGTCACACTAGTGGCCGCCAGAGGACAAGATCTTATATTAGTCGCCTGCGTGCTCTCCCAGCTCCATGCGCTACTCAATCGATCTATATGTGTGTATATATATACACACATATATATCTGCGTCTCAATCAAACATTACGTTGAAGTATCTTCACTTTGACTGGCTGATGACGATAGATAGAAAAAAACAAGTTAAAATGTGATCGACAAAGAGTGTGCATCAATCAATATCAAAACAAAAAGAATACAATTCTAGCACAGAATTAAGTTAAAATATTTTAAGTTTAACTAATATTAGATTTTTCATCAGATAATATCTTCTATTAATATTTTAATCCATATATTTGGTCCAAGTTTAGATGCTTTTTCTTAACAAAGAATGCATTTTTGAATAGTAAAAGCTACCCTAGGTTGCTGTGCCTAGCACTTGTAGTAGCTCTTGTACAGACACTCCATAAAGAGATGGAATTTTTGTAGATAAAGGATATTTTAAAATATCTAGCCTCTACACACAGCTAATTATTACAACGTCTCAGATCACCAAATAAGAGAAAGCCATGGTCTTCAAACATAGACCAGGATACTAGAGCAAACAATATAAATGTTTCCACCCTTTATTTGAGATTTCTAAGGCAATCATCTCTAATTTCTTGCTCATCGATGAGAGGGCGTCCTTGGCTTGCTCTTCACGCTGCAGCGGGGCCTAGGAGCGTAACCAATACGCTCCCCTAAAAACAACCTTCATAATAGAATTAGTTTTCATTTTGTTCAAAATAACATCATTCCGACATCGCCAGATAGCCCAGCACATGGCAGCCACGCCTACCCAGATCAAACCTTTGATCTGCTTTTGCTGATTAATAAGCCAATCACCAAACATGTGGCTAATAGATCTCGGCTGGTTCAAATTAGTATCGAAAAAAATAATCCTCCAAATCATTTTAGCAAAGGGACAATCGAGGAATAAGTGTTGGATGCTCTCATTCCTACTACAGCAGATGCATTTCTGGCTCCCTTTTTAGTTTTTTCTAGCGAGGTTGTCTTTGGTTAGGACAACACCTCTTTGTAGGAACCAAAGAAAGATTTTAATTTTAAGAGAAATTTTTTATCTTCTAGATCTTCCTACGAAGAAAAGGTGGTTGTGTATCCATAAGGTGGAGATACATAGAGCGAACCGAAAATAACCCGGATTTGGTTAAGTTCTACTTAAAGTAATCTGAACCTTCCACCAACTTAACATTAGAGATCCATGCTACTAAATTAAGCCATTCTATAAGTTTATTATCCACCAGAGCCCTTCTAAAAGAGATGTTTAGAGGACTTGTGGACATCACTTTCGATACAGTTGCGTGAGGATCACGTACTATATTATATAAGGAAGGATATTTAACTTTTAGAGGTTTATCTCCTACCCATGTATCATCCCAGAACCTCGTTTTGGTCCCATCTTTAATATCGAAAGAGCCTTTAGCCAAAATCCCATCTTTGATATGCATGAGGCCCCTCCAAAAATGGGAATCATTGGGTTTGGCTGCCACTTGAGTAAGGGCTTTAGATCTTAGGTATTTATTCATTAATAGAGACTGACATATGCCCTCTGTGTTTAGTAAATTTACCAACCATTTGGCCAAAAGACATTTATTTTGTAATTGCAAGTCTAGATACCTAGACCCCCTTGGTCTTTAGGACAACATAAGATATCCCATCTGGCAAGTCTATATTTATGTTTGTCTGAAGATCCTTGCTAGAAGAACCTTGATCTAAAACGATCAAGGTTTTTGAGGACTCCTTTAGAAATCTTAAAGAAGGACATCATAAACATGGGTAGACTGCTTAATACAGAATTAAGCAGAACCAGTCTTCCCCCATACGACAAGTATTTTGCTTTCTAGCAAGAGAGTTTCTGTTGAAAATGTTATTCAACCTTTCTCCGTTCAGAATTCAGGAGTTGTCTGTGGTGCATTGGGATCCCTAGATATCTGAAGGGATATTCCCCTGCGTTACAACCAAGAGACTAGTATAAAAGGGCTCCATCTCTTTAGCTGTACCATAGCAAAAGATTTCACTCTTGTGGAAATTGATCTTGCGCCCAGATAACTGCTCGAAAGCGCATAGCAAAAGTTTCAGATTCTTTGCTTGTTCTGAGTCGTGATCTATAAAGATAATGGTGTCATCTGCATATTTTAGAATTGACAGACCATCATCAATAAAATGAGGGATGACTCCTCTTATTTGACCATCGTCTTTTGCTCTATTAATAAGAAGAGCTAGCATATCCGCAACGATGTTAAATAAGATGGGTGACATAGGATCTCCCTGTCTGAGTCCACGTTTGGTTTGAAAGTAGGGGCCTATATCATCATTAACTTTAATCCCCACACTTCCCCCGGTTACCATACTTTGAACCCACCTACACCACTTGGGAGAGAAACCTTTCATACGTAAGGTTTGCTGTAGGAAAGACCACTTCACTTTATCATATGCCTTTTCAAAGTCAATTTTGAAAATGACACCATCTCATTTCTTGGTGTGTAACTCATGGATAGTTTTGTGTAGTATTACTACTCCTTCCATGATATTCCTACCCGGCATAAAGGTGGTCTGCGCTGGACTCACCACCGTTTTAGCTACCATATTCAACCTATTTGTGCCCACTTTTGTGAATATTTTAAAACTCACATTGAGGACGTAAATTGGTCTATATTGCTGAATTTTTGTGGCATTTTGAATTTTTGGAATTAAGGTAATGATTCCAAAATTCAAGCTGTAGAGATCTAGAGCCTCCCTATGTAGTTCTGTAAAGAGAGGTAGAAGATCATCCTTGATCACCCCCAAAACACTTGATAGAGTTCGCAGGAAATCCATCAGGGCCTGGAGCTTTATTATGCTCCATTTGAAAAACTGCATCCCTTACCTCAGATTCAGTGAAAGGACTAATAAGGATATCATTTTCCTCTGGGGAAACTTGTGGAATATCTAAGTTGTGATCTTCCATTAGTGTGATCTTGGAATTTTCCGGTGGCCCAAAGAGGTTTTTATAATAATTTGTAATATGGCTCTTGAGGCAATCATCACCAACCACAACACCTTGATCATTTTCAAGTTTATAGATATGTTGCTTACGATGTCTACCATTAGCCACTAGATGAAAGAATTGGGTGTTAGCATCACCCTCCAAAAGGGTTTTGACTTTGGCCCTCTCATACCATTTTAGTTCTTCTTCTCTCAAAAGACAAACTAAACGCTCTTTTAGATAATGTTTAAAACTAATTTCTTGATCAGATAAGGAGGTATTCTCAGCTTTCATATCAAGATTCTCTAAAAGAGTGTGGCAGAAACTTCTAAAGCATATGGCCCACACGCATGATTATTGTCTAAACAGACTCCAAATAACCATGAATGTGTTCCATAAAACTTAAAAGGTTTGTCGGGTAAATCCAGAATCATCCACAATTCTCCGAGCAGGATCAATCATTACAAAGAGACATTGCAGTATTACAACAATTTTATACAAACAATATACATTGGAGTAAAAGAGCGAAAGGATTACAATAACATAAATTTACAAACTATTTAGTTTCAACTTACAAAACATAAGTTGAATTATTACAAACCATAGTAGCAATAGAATAACAATATAACTTATTACATCAACCTTGTTTATATGCACTGCCCAAGAGCGAGATATCCTATTCGTCGTCACTTTCCTCGACGACTATCATGCAGCAGGATGCGAAGCATTCCTGCCCATGAGGCTCACCTGCAACAAGGGTTCAACAAACCCTGAGTACAAAAGTACTCAACAAGAATGACCCGACGAAAAAGACGGGTGAAGACTCAGGAAATGCAGGCTAGAGGGACAAGGTAAGGCTTGTAGGAGATAAGAAATTTTGTAGAAAAGCTTGAAAGAAAGAAAAAGGTCTTGCTCAAGATCAAAATTACCGACCAACTTCCTTCTTAAACCTTACTCATTATTCAAGTTGTTACTACGATGATGAACACTGATCGAGTCTTCTTCTCTGAGAAGCAATGGTGATTCAAATCCATTTTCATATACCTAACTGGGACCTAGGTCACTGATATACAGGAGACTCTAACTCCTAAGCATATCAGATGAACCGATATACCTGGATAACAACCGCAGCCATATATCATCACATGATACACGTGAGCACTTTGACCCAGTGTACCGATATACATGGGAACTTAAACCTACAGTATAACACACTATGACAAATGTGGGGACTCTGGCCCACTATAAGTCACTCCTTGACATACGTGGGGACCCTGGCCCACTGTATGACACTTCATGCATGTGGATTTCTATTTTCTCGATATCACCAGTTCACCATCGACACGGGACCTAGGGCATCAACAGACGAAAACACTACAGAGGGACTCCTTTCCCAATGCAAGTTAGCCGTCCGGACTCGATTTATTAACTAAAAGCATGATTCCAACAGATAAAACCAATCTCATCTTTTTCATTCTTTTACCTCTGAACACTTAATTAATTAAGCAGGGATAAGAATTACTACGCATCTTTTAGAACAGGTAACAAGGAATTATGGAAGTAAGACAGGTAATGCAGTTGGTGGGTTTTCACTCAACTCCTATTACTTAATGCAACATATCATAACTGAAGCGGTAAAACTTTTATAAAATAGAATAGGGTTTGAATGCATCTGGGGCTTGCCTTGATGGTCTGGGTAGACGGTCTCGGGCTCTGGATCAATTCCAATCTCCTGAGTCTGCTCTTCCTTCGGATCTGGGGCGACAACGTTAAACTCTCCGTTATCAGAAACTATACGATACAATGATATGCTTCAATATGATTGAATAGTAAACATGATGCTCGATGGATGCACAACCAGATTAAAGGCTTGAGTACAACTTTCCTTCATGGTAAAGGTGCAAGCCACCCAAAACATACTTACTAAGTTCATTAGGGTTAACTACATTATTTAAGAAAGTTATTAAACACATGAAATAACGTTAATTAAGCCCTAATGACATGATCTAGGTAAGCGCAAACAATTAATTAAAGTTCCAAAGGTCATTAGGGTTAATGACCCAAGGTCATCAATCAATCCCAAAGTCAAACAATTCCTATAATGATTAACTTAATTAAACAGGATTAATTAATTATTTAAAAGCATAAAATAAAGGCATAAAAAATAAGTTTGTCTAATTAAGCTCAAAATTTTATTTTGAAAAGCTCTTGGTCTAATTAGATGATAAAACAAATTTCAGAATTAAAAGCCAATTATTTTATTTATTAAAAATCATTAAAGGTCCATTTTTCAATTAAAAGAGCTAATTTTAACTTATGCAAAAGTACTCAAATTTAGTATTTCATATTTTTCCTAGGTAGATGACATCATACAGGGCTTACACAAAAATTTTTAGAATTTTTGGAGCTATACATGAATTATTATGATTTTCTAAAGAAAATAGCATTTAAAATATTTTCTGGAAAAAGAAAAAAGAAAATCCTTTTTCTCTCCCTGCGTTGACCCGACGGCGACGGCGATTGACCGGCGGCTATCTCGCCGGCGGCGAGGTCTCCGGCGTCGGGGCTTGGTCCTACAGGCTCATTTCGGCATGGCGAACAAGATTAGCTAGCTAATGAAGTGGTGGAGCAGTGGTAGCAGGCTCGCCGGCGGCCATGGCGGCACGGCGAAGCTCGGACACGGCGGCACGGCGGAGCTCGGACACGGCGGCAAAGCTAACCGGAGCGATTTCTGGCGACAGCGAGTGCACGGACCTGAGCTACACACTCTTGCGGTGACAAACATTAACAGGATGGAACCCAATTTGAACCCCAGCCGCAACGGCTACGCGCGCGACGGAGCGGCAAGGTCACGCCGGCGGCGACGCACGGTGACCGGCGATTACGACGTGGAATACAAGAAATTGAGGGCACCAACAGATGCAGGAGCTCACCACGAGCACGGTGCGCACGTTGATGAAGGCTCGGAGTGGCTGAGTCGAGCTGTGGACGGCGGCGCTGATGGCGGCGGCGGCGCTCCGGTGGCAAGGACGGCGTCATGGCGTGTCCTGTGTACTAGAGAGCGAACCACGGTGCGCATGAGGAGTAGGATAGCACGGAGAGCATGATGAGAGAGTTAAAGGAAATATGTTTTCCACCTTGGCGGCGGTGGACGGCGAGGAAGCACACGGCGGCTCGGCGACCAGTCGCGAGGAAGACGACGTCGTGCGGGCAGCTCAGACGGCGAGAGCGGGCACGAACTGGCTCAAAGGAAGCGCAAAGTGAAGGCAGAGCTTATGGCAGGAGCAATTGAGCAACGGTGGAGCGACAGCGGCGAATTAAAGCGACGGAGCGAGGTCGTCGGTGGCGGCGGCAGGGGGAAAAGAAGAAGAAAAGAGGCGGCGGCTGACCTATTTATAGGGCAGGGGCGAGGTATGGACGGGCGATACGACGACGATGAAGCTTTGCACGTCCAGGAGCATGCTGGCGGCCATGGCATGTGCAGCGGTGGACGGTGGCGCAGCTTGAGAAGCCGGCGATGGCGGCCGACGATAGGTCTCGGTGCTGTTCAAGCAAATTATAGAATTGCCACTCATTTGAAATTACAAATTACTCCAAAATTTATATAAGAACTTGAAAATCTCCTAAAATATCATTTTCATAACTTTTCAAGAGCTATACTTTTCATTTAACTATCATCCTCAAATTCTATTTGGATTTTGAAATATGAATTAAAATTCAAAAGGGAAATAAAACCTTAGAAACAAACATTTGAAATTACTTTTGATTTTTCAATAAAATTGAAAATCTTCAAAACTATGAAATGTTTAACTTTTCAAACCAAACCTACAAAGTTTTTCCCAAATTACGCATCATTTTTGAATTATGGTTTTAAAATCAAAAGGGGACAAATGTTGAAAAACTATATTTTCAAATTCATTTGAAATTCTTTTTGTAAACTTGAAAACTTTATAAACCAACTTTGTAGCTCTTGTCAAGATCTACAAACTATCTTTTTAGAGTATCCCCAAATTCCTTACAGATTTTGAATTACAGAAAAGGGGATAAAACTAGGTTTTGAAATAAAGGGTTTTTGAAACCGAATTCAAACTCAATTTGGTTTCTAATTTAATTATTTGGTTATTAGTGATCACATACATCATCCAAGGACATTTTTAGGTCAATGACCTAATAGTACCCTTGGTTGATCAAGTTGGCTTTTGAAAAACATTTTATAGCTTTCTAATTTGAATTTAAATTTGAATTGCAACACTTGGGAATAAGCTTTGAAATCCAAATTCAACTTCAAATATGGAAATCATTTTTAGGGTTGGACTTAGATTTATACACTATGCTTGACACTAGTGTAAATACGGTTTACACCTCAAGTACATAGAATATAAATCAAGCATTTGAGATGACATTCGAAAGTAGGGTTTTATTATTTCATGTGACAACACATTCCAGAAACACAATCAACCTATGAAATGTAAACTTATTTTAGTTAAGACACATCAAGGTTGACCTAATCATGAATGCTTTGCAGTGCATATGATGACATGGCAGGTTTTAGTTAACATAACACCAGAGGTGTTACAAAGAGCTAACAAAGTCTTCTCTTTTCTGTATGACCCTGTTGTGTGTTTAGCCCAGCCTCTTAGATGTTGTCTGAGTCTTCTAATTTTAAATTGCCAACGTTCAAGTGGAGTCGACCTAGTGCATTGAGATTGCCATATATTTGCAACCATATCATAAAAACCATCCCTTATAAACCATCCCCTCTCAAATTTGAAAGGTCGAATTTGGGTCTGGTGAGTCGAGGCTCCTGTGTTAAGTACCAGGGGAGTCAGAAATATTCCTATCTCTAGGTTCAACCGTTGTCAAGGGGAACTGATCTTCCCATTCTGTGCTGACGAGAACTCTATCTAACTTTTTGAAAGTTGGATCATCCCCTGGCCCTACCCAAGTATATTGGCGGCTCGATGACAGCATTAAAAAGATTTGGCCATTTAGGGTCGAAATCCCCTGAACTCTTGTCCTCTGGAGCTCTCATTATGTTGAAATCCCCTCCTATCATATACGAAAGGGATTCTTTAGAACAAGTGTTGGCTAGCTCTGCTAGGAAAGCACTCTTGTTTTGGAATTATGCTGGCCTGTATACCGAATATAGCACAAATTTGAAGCCATTTATTTTTCATCTTAGGGTAAATTTTACATAAAAGTCTCCCTCATCAATGGCTCCAATGTCAAAAACATTCAGGTCAACTCCTAGAAGGATGCCCCCTGATCTACCGTGAGGTGCCATGGTATGCCAAAGGAAGTCATGTCCACCACATAGATTTTTGAGAACATGATCTGGGAAAGAATCCCGTCCAGTTTCAGAGAGAGCTATAAAATTAATTTGCTCTTCCTTAACTAATTCAGCCAAGAATCTGTGTTTAGCCAAGTCTGCATGTAACACCCAAGGTGTTAAGCATGCATAATCACTTGCATTCTTTAGCATAAGCATCATTATGCATAGCATTGATGTAAAGGTTAATTGTTATTTTATGTGTGATGGTTGATTTGTTCAATTGTGCTTACATTTCACATGAATTGGATAAGTGGTATGATTGTTTGATGTTTTATGACCACTAAAGCAACCTAGACATGATTAGGGCACCAAATGAACCTAGGTTTATGTTCTTGGTTTTGGTTAATTAAGCTTGGATGTCATGGTTGACCAAGGTGGACCATGAAAGTAACTTTGTTTGACTGATTTAAAAGTGGTAGCTAGATTGTCTGCATGTGTGTGCATCCTAAATAAAGTTTGTAGAGAATTTCATAAGGAACAAAAGTTGTTATTTTCATGAAAATGCTTGGAAGATGTTCAAAAATGTTAAAAATGGCAGGTTTGGGGGTTGTTTTTTCATTTTAGGGAATTTTAAAGGTATTTTCATTTGGATTTTTGTATTTCAAAATCTATGCAGAATCTTACCATACTTTGTATAGATGAAATGTTCTACATAGAGCTCCATTTTCTCCAATATGAGTTTTGGCTAATTCGGTTTGGTTTGGGAGCAATAGAGCAGAAAAGTTTGTATTAGAGGTCATAGAAATAGCTTTTCAGTGACGGTTCGTCCAGGCCGTCAGGGAAATGTTCGGCCACCGCCCATCGCCCCCAGTCCACGCGCTCCGCATGGCGAGCGAAAAACGGCGGTCTGAGGCGGCAGCGACCGTCCCGACCAAGTTAAAGCGATGCGGTCGTTCCTTCTCTTTGTCCCCCGCTCACTTCTCTCTCTCCCTGCCCTCTCTCCCTCTGCCCCGTAGATCGCCATCGCCGCCGCCGACAGCTCGTCCATCGCCAAGCCTCGCCGCATCGCATTTTCTTCCCTGAGCACGCGCACGGAGTTACCTCGACGCGTGCTCGGTCTTGCACCTGCCAGCAGCCGTCCTCGTCGAGGGTAAGAGCCCAATCGGGCGTTTCTTTCCCGCGGCCGGCAAACCGACGACCGCCGTGTTTCGGTCGATTCGGCCACCATTTTCTCTCTCTGTCTCTAGCATTAGCTACGCCTTGACGTGTAGGTGTTGTAGCCCTAGTCCATAAAGTCAATGCGGGTCGGTCCTCGCCGTATTTCGGCCACGCCTTCGGCCGGGGAGCCGTCGTTCCGCCCTGCACGCGGCCGAGCTGCCTCGGCCTTACTCCGCCCATAATAGAACCCTCTAATTGATGCGCGTAGTCCCCCTCGTGCCTCCCCTCTGCTCAGCTTCGCCGAAGAGCCCCGGCAACGATCGGCGACGCCGCGCCGCGCCGTCGTTCTGTTCCATCTCTATCGCAGGGACCTCGTCTTTGAATTCAACCAAAGTCAAGGTCCTTCATGCATAACTACCAGACATAGAGAACTTCTTTATAGGGCTTGGTGGATTTCTAAAAACTCCAGGGTTTTCGGTGCAGAAGTGTTTTTCTTTTTTGTTTAAAGTAACTATTTCTAGATTTTGCATAAAACCTTTGAAAAATCATAACTTCCTCATTTTTAGTCCAAATGAGATGGTTCAACTTGCATTATTTTTCTTATGAGAAGATCTATGCATAAAAAATATGAAATCTAAAATTTGTAATACTTTTTTGTATAGATTTATTTATCCCTATTAATTGCTTTTATCTTAGAAAATGCATAAGTAATTCTCTATTGCTCAGAAAAATGTGAACCAAGTTTGTTAGTCTTCTTATGTCATGCTTTATGTGTGAAAAATGTTGTGAGGCTATGTCATGTGTAAATATTATTCTGTTTTTTTATGGTGCCTATTTCAAGTAGATAGTAAATAATTCATAATAAATAATATATAAGTGATTTGTGCATAAAACTTTTTGGAGGATGTTTTTATGTCAATCTAAAGCTAAGAGTATTCTGAGATCTATTGTTTGACATTTTTCTATATACAAAGTATTTTATGCCCATTGAATTGTGCTATCTTGTTATTTTTGTGTAGGATAAAGTACTTACTGTTTTGACCTAAAATTTTTACGGTAGTCTACATTAGACATGCTTAAGCTTCTGTAATTTTTATAGAATTTTCTGAGTAATCTAAAGTCATGTTACAGTTCTGCCCTGATTTCTTTTAAGAATTTAATAATGCTTTAAGTTATTATTTCATGTGTATAATAATGCTTTTTCTGAGATTTGTGATAGGTGAAATCTGTTATTGGTTTTGGTTCAGTAGAGGATAGTGTACAAAACAATAGTTATTTATAATTCCTTTTAATATGTAAGTAAATTATAATGTGAGGCTTGTATATGATTTGATTGTAGAAGAGAATGCAGATGACATATGCTTATCATGCATGTTTTAAAATCATGTCAATTATCTTCAACTAAGCATTCATTCACATCAGCATGTACCTTTGTATTTACTATGTATTCATGGTATTCATACGCACCATGTATCATACAGGATCGTCAGAGCTCTAAACGGTAGTTCCCAGAGTACCAGGAGAGAAAGGCCACCAGGAAGCCTTGGTGTAGGGGATAGCAGCAGAAGAGGATCCCGAGGTTGATCTTCCCGAGTGTCCCGACCATCAGCCAAGCTCTTTCCTAAAAGGCAAGCCCCGAAGCATTCTCCCTGTGGTTTGCAAAATATCTAACTTGAGTCCTTTACTTATTTAATGCATTAAGTTATAGGCGTTGTTTTTATACCATTGCTGCATTACTTATATTCCTTGCCACTGTTATACTTCAACCCTGTTAGGTTCAGGTGCGATTATCTGCTTAGCCCTACTTTAACTAGATCGGTAGAAGTTGGGTGATTTCCTGTCATCCGCGAGTTTTAGGTGGTGACTCAGAATGGTTGAATACATTGTTATCTTGAATAACCATGTAGAGATAATAAATCGAGACAGGGCGGGATTGGTGTTGAGACTGAACTGGAGGTTCAGTGAGGTTATCCCGTCTGTGTCAAACTAGGACCCCGTCCGTTGTACGTCCTCAAGTCATATTGAATTTATGCCTCACATTTAGCTGGAAGGATAAGTCATTCCGACCGCGAAGCCTGAGTTTGATTTGGACCGGGAGTCGACCTGCTATACGCATTGTATTGGAGAAGATGGGAGACCACGGGTTACGCGGAGAGTAAGTCCGAGGTCAGGGTCGCCCTTAATAAGGCAGCCGGGCGGTTCCTGGATACGATGGTACCTGTTGATCCCGCGACTTATCCAAATTGAATCTTCGGTGATCTGTAGCTCACTTTAGCAGGTGAGTGTGGTTTGTGTGAGGAATACCTGCCAGCTGGTTAGTAATCGATTATAATCGCCATCGTTCCTGGACAGTGAACACTTGACTTGAGCAGCGACATCGTAGTAATAACTTGAATAAAGAGATGTGATGGTTGAGCTGTGATATTGAAAGGAACTCAACCGAAATTAGTTACTATTCTTGTTGAATAGTTTTTACCATGCTTGTTTAGTACAGGTGCTAATTTAGCATGATAAGGTTAATCAAATTAAAATACAATACTAGAAGGTTATGGTCAAATCTTTCTTTAATGAAAGCTTTTCTGCAACTGATGAGTCAGCTATCCTACTTATATAGCCTTGCATACTCCTTGGAGTCAATTTATTTTTAGTTTATGATGGGTAAATCTAGCTGAGTACATTCTCGTACTCAGGGTTTTATTTTCCCATGTTATTGCAGATGGTGAGATATTTTATGGCTATTGCCAGCACTGCTTCTATCGCGCGTTGGGTGATGACTAGACCTTGGGCATGGTCACTCTACCTATCTTATGCTTTTGTTGGATGTTGACGAGGACCTGGCATAGTATTTGAACTAAGTGTGTGTATTTGAAATTAATCGCTTCCGCTATTTCGAAATTTGAACTTGGTTTGTAACAACTTTATTCGTACTCTGATTGTGTAAAACTATGTGTGAACTATGTACGTTTTGAAGGGTGAACGCTAAACTTATTACGATCTTGGTCGTGCTGGAAATGTTTGAAATCTTTCGAGATTTCGGTATGACTACCGGGTTTATTAGGTCTCAATCATGTAGTTTGCCGTCTTAATAGTGGATTATGTGCTTGTGCTCTAATAAATTGGTCGGTTCTGTCACACTGCAAGACCTTTGCTATTCCAGAATACCCCTTTCATTTTAGAATAATTTTTGCGGGGGTCTTTGGCTTTTTGGGAAGTCTGCCTTTGTTAGTATTTTTGGCATTATTATATTTTTTCTTACGACACAGAGGAGAGAGATCAATGATTTGATCATTCTCCTTATCCAGCATATTCTCATTTAGATTTCCACAAGCATGGCTGAGAAGTGCTTCAAGTCTATCTTCCCTTTCATCATCACTATAAATATTTGAGTATTTAGATTTTGAGATACTCTTTTTTTGATTTGCACAGAGAACCAACCTATCTACCTCTAGGTTCTTAATGACCACTACATCTGAGGAGCCTAGGTTGATGCCTACCCTACCAAGGTTGGAAATAACTTTTGAATCTGGAAAGCTAGAAAAAAAAGTACCTGAGAGTTCGAGATTCTTTTTCGTCGCCAACCGTTCGGCCTTGTGCAGGGTATGTACATCCGCCATTGCCGCATCCCTAGTGCTTCGGTGTAGCTCTTTGGTAGCCACCTCCTTCGCAACAGCAGTAGCCAAGATATGTTCATTGGTTGTTGCATTGTCCTGAACCAGCAGTGAGATGAGCATGATCCTCTCAGCCGTGGTGGTCTCAGTTGGTGTTACCGCTGTTGCTTCTGTGGGCACCAACGGCCTAGCTGCTGAACCTGGTGCTGCCGTGGGTGTGCTGGGCGCCTTCTCGAAAGCCCCCATTTCCATGTGTGCCACGGGCGGCACCAAGGCAGTAGGCGCTATCCCTGCTGGTCATGCCTCCTGAAGAGTGGTAGGGGGGCCGATGTCATTGTAGAGCCTCCCCTCCCTTCTCCGAGGCAGGTGATGGCCCGACGGATGGGTGGGGCAGTGTGCCTCCACCACCGCTGGTCATCTGGACAGGGGTAAGGCTATGCACCTAGGGTTGGGGGGCAGAAGGTGCTGACGTGCCCCCCACCATCGGTGTAGGCGGGGTGAGGGCCCCGGGCGGAGAGAAGCCCCCCTCAGTCGGTGGCGAGGCCGGGGACAGGATGGTCCCGGCATCGCCCTGTCCCGCCAGGATGTGGTCCAGCTCAGAGAGGGGGGAAATGGGTGATGTGGAGCCCCCAAACCTACCTAGACCACAACGGTGTCATCTGCCGTGCAGCCCTGTAGGTCCATGGCGTCTGCAGAAACGTCGCCAGTCGAGACATTTGACGTCGGTAACACAAAGACAGAAGAAGGGTGAATATGGTTAGGAGAATCAACAAGGGTATTATATGCTGCCAACTCTTCTTCTGTCAGAGGGGAATAATTCTTCCTTGCATCCCTGTCATCTGACTCAAGCATGACTTTGACACGTATCTCATTTAGTAGCTGATCACATGCCATGTCCAGTGCCTCTTCCACCAAAGATGCTTGCTTATGAGGAGGCATGTTCTGAGGAGGTGTCTGAGACTTGTCGAAAGTGCTATTATAAATTTGAGGATTTGGATTAGGATCCTCATCATCTTTCATCTCACGGTCTCCCCCATCAAGATCATTATCACCACCTCCCAACAAATCATCATCTTCTTCTGGATCAGAGACAACATTCTATATAGGTTCATCAGGTTTGAAAAAAAGGCGGTAAATGCTGCTAATGGCACAAACATCAGCCTGCTTAGGGATCTTATTAACATCGAGTACTGCCACTAGGATACGAACTGACCAGTCGCCCGAAGGTGTACCATGTCAACCTTTTGTGTGGCCCCAATAATGGACCCGACTGCCCACAGAGGAAGAAAAGAACGAAGCACCCGGGGTACCTTGGTGACTGTCACCCAAACTTGCTCCAGCACTTTGAACAGAAGCAGCAGCGGCATGCGTTCCAGCTCTTCCAAAAATTCTTCAAAGATAATGGTGCCCTCTTTATTCTTCATAGTGATTGTACGAATTGCGATCATGCGTTTCGGCTCTTCCATGCTCAGAAAAGGGACAACAAAAGATTTAGCCCCTTGCTCCTGTACCTCCCAATTCCAACGGAATGGAATAATCCTAGCCAGCTCCGCCTGTAACAACCGAGCAGATACCTCACCTGCTTCAACAGTGATGAGAGCAGCGACTGATGACTGAACAGGATTTACAATTTGATTGTTTCTGGCAGCCTGGATCTGGAAGAAGCCCATCCCATCCTCAGCGGCGCCGCAATAAGAAACCGTTGGTTTGGGCCCTGAAGTTGCGGGCACTGGTTAGTGTAGTGTTCCTCGGTACAGATAGTACACTCCAGCTTCACCGATTGCTCCTTTCGTTTCCTCTTCTGCTTGCCTTGTTCATCATCAATAACCTTCCCGGAAGTCTCATCAATGATGGTGGTGTTGTCGCCAGCAGGGCCTCGACCTTCGCCCTGGAATCGCTGACCGATCTCTCCATGTGCACCAGGGGCACCAGCGCGCCCCTATGCACCCGCAGCAGCGCCGGCGATTGCCGATGTCTGGCCCTGTTCAAAGCCGGTCGCAGGTTTAGGAGCCCCGCGGCCCCGCTACCAGTAGCTCCGGCGGGGGGGGGGGGGGCGCGGCCCCCCGCGACCACCTCGGCCCCGGGATGGGCCGTCATCGCGGCCACTGCCATTGGCAGCAGCAGGGGGACCCCTACCCCGACCACGACGGCGATCGGACGGCGCCCCACGGCCAGGGGGAGCCCGGCTCTGAAACTTCCCATGATCTCCGCCCACCATCAACTCGTCGCGGTAGGAGAGCGGCGGCGCAGACCCGACGTCGAGGAAGAGAGTCGGATTGACCAGTCATCGATTAGGTTTACCGAACCCGGTAGCAGGTGCTCTGTCGACCAGGCGCGATTCATCCCGTTGTGGCCTGATTGCAGATTGGGTAGTCGGGGCCACCACCCGGTGTTGCTGGACCTGGTTGGGCCGCACCGGTCCAGGCACTTCCCCGTGCGTCAGGTGATTCGAAATTCGAATCCCCTTGGAAAGCGGATCACCGCCGCGGTTGCACAGTGTGCCAGTCATGGCCGGCAAGATGAAATCGCCGAGGGTCACCGCCGGTGTATTTCGGCGCGGAGGCAGTGGACCCTTCCAGAGACGTTTCCATGGCGCCAGGGTTCTCCTTGAGGGTGGGGACGACGACCAGGTCGCCATCGAGGACTGCAGGTTCGGCCGAGGAGCCGCCGTTGTGGTCGCAGCTGCGTGCCGAACATCTGCCCGGACGACGCACTGCGAACGGGCATCAGCGTCCCCAAGATCTTCACATTCTGAATCGGACTCTGAGTCCCAGAATTTGCCCGATCCTTCACATAGATGTGTGGAAGTAACTAATGTCAGGAGGCGAAAATGGGGTAAAAAAAAAAATCAGTTCCAGAAGCCATCGATCTGGGCACTGGCTGATCAATTGTCCTAAGCATGCTTTCTCCTTATCTCACAAAAGTAGCCTCTGTCCCACAACTACTGATTAGCGCATTGACCCTGTGAAGGATTAGGGAGAACAAGGTCTAAAGAGATGGAATGAAAACAATGACTACACGATGGATTATGCATTGTTGGTTCAATTCGGAAGCTACGTAACTGCTGGTCAATTAGAGCAGTGATTGTTCAGTAGATCTTAGAGTGACATGATTGGTATATCTTCAGTTTGACTGGCTCATGATGATGATACATAGAAAATTCATTTAAAATGTGAGGAGGGTGCATAAAAAAAATACAATTTGAATAGTAAAACTTACCGTAGGTAGCGGTGCCTAACATTCGTATGTAGCTTGTATAGATACTACACAATCTATCATGAATTATTGATTGTAGCTTATTCAATTCGGAAGCTACGTAACTGGTCTGTTAGAGCCGTGATTGTTCAGTAGATCCTGGACTGAATCATGAGTGCAGCGACTACTAGGGCCCGCCGTCTGTTTGGATCCGATGGGGCTAAAGTTTAGGCATGTCCACGTCAGATGTTTGGACTCTAATTCCACACTAATCTACCACTAAAACTTCAAAAGGAGCTTGGATTAGCCTCCACCATCAAAGAAATCAAAATAAAAAACCCAAGGAGCCCCTCCCCCCTCTTCCTTCCTTCTCGGGTTATTGTAGAAGTCCCGAGGAGTAAGAAGTGGAGATGCTACTTATACACTGCTCGATTGTAGAGGTTGCTGCTGGCAATTGAGCCGTCTCTACAAGTTGTTACCCGCCGCCACTTAAAATGGACACACACGGCTCCAAACAACATCAAATTAGTAATAGTAAATTATTACTACTTGACACCATGAATTAATGCTATATATAGAAGCTTATCCTAGATCCCTAGTCGACTAGCTATTGTAAGAGTTAGTCAAAGAGAGAAGTTTAAACAAAAAAGGTATAATCGAGGATATGTATATGGGTACGCGTTCAATTAACCAGTGTCATCGAGGATTCGAGGATGCTAATTTAATCAATATATAAGTACCGGGTTTGATTGTGATTATTCCTTCCTTTTCTGTGGCTGATGCAGGCCGGGCCGACATGCCTGCCTGCTTCATTAGCATTTGCACGGACTTGTCATGAGCATCGAGACGGAATCTATATGTATATCTCCTTCAGCCTTTCATGATCATACATATCCTACTACACTATCTAGTACACAGCACTGCTGGTCTGCTGCACGCAGTTAGTTAGTCAATCAAATTATACAGTCAGACGACGACGTGTAGCTAGGAACGAAAGGGACAGCAAATTAAATAGCACATATATACAGTATATATCAACTTGCATTGCAGTGTGTCATTCTGTACTCTACGATGGATCGGAATATATGATCGATGGCAACCAACAGATGTGATACAGCATGTGCGACGCATGCAGTTTGACTGGTGCCTGTATATATATATGTAGCTATCTATATATGCATCTTTTCATAGAAGATATATACTAGTAGTACTTTGCAGAGTGACTCATCGCGCTGCCATTATTACATTAGTATTATTAGCTAACTAGTCATCATCAGTCATGTACATATCATATAGTGCGTGCGTGGGGGTGCATATATAGTGGCAAAGGCCCAGTTGTACACTTTAATTTGCTACCTAGTGCACGCGGATAGATGATGCCGGTGTACACTAGTACTAGCTACTAGTCAATTAGTGTGTGTTCGTGACAGATGAAAACGCCACGCCATGGGATCGACGATATGATCTGTTGATGAGATCGACATATATACACGGGCCCCGGTGATCCAATGCAAGCTGCACATGAATGCATATGCACTACTATCCGTTGACCGGCGGCCACTGATCTCCACTGCCACTACGAACCGCGATGAACTGATAAGGTGGAATGAACTGAATAGCTAGGATCAGGTGCGTAGACAGACTGACAGACAGGTGTTGGTTGGATCAAATAAATCTTGGGTCTTGTCATTCAGACCACAAATTATATAGAAACTGCTGGAAGGATGATCACCGAAATCGGAACAGCTCGATCACCATCGTCTGCCGATAGATGATGATATGATCATCACTTGCATGTTTCAGGGAATTTCTAATTCTAATAATATATTATTGCTGACGATTTTCGTGCACCTCAGATCGTGTTGTGGACTGCTTACTTTGGCCGGCAGGCTGCTAGCTTTTTGGTTCATATTGGCGGTTTCCAAATTCTGCTTCGCCAGCTGTGCTTCGTATATGCTCCGATATCTAGAGAGAAAAGTGCGATTGATAGTTCGGGAGAAGCACTAGTGTATGCATATTATTGGACCCAAAAGTGGCATTTCGAGAGTTTAAGATGTGTGGACGACATTCCAGGACAAGTCCAAGGATGATGATATACGTAACGTTGTAAGAATTTGGGAAATGGAATTGTATATCTAGTAGGACTGACAGTCGGTTGTAACAAAAAAAAAACTCATTTTAATCGTCTTAATAAAATACAGGTTTAGACCAATTATTAAGAGAAAACAAGGCATTTACATGAATTAATTAGAAGCAAAAGCCCGCGCATATGTACTCTTTTGTTTTTTTTTTCTTGAAAAGGCTCATACATACTCTATCTGTGTATCTAGCAGAAACGATAAAACGACTTGCAATTTACAATATTTTTTTAGAAAGGACGACAAAAACTTCGTAATTTCTATTAAACAAAGAAAAAAAGACAAGTGTCAACCCAGTTTTTTTAATAAATTAAGCCAGAAAAACCATACAACAGAGGGGAGTGTCATACTAAACCGATATAACCATAGAGCCACTATCCCAACTCACGCCACCAATTTTAGCTGGTCGACGTCCGATGCTCTGGCGAAAACGCACCAAGCGCACTCAACTCTACTAGCACTACTCAACTAAGCACCGCTACCGAATGCTCCAGCGAACAACCTGCAGCCAAATCAACTCAACTTGCCGCTCCACTTGGTCAGAAAACCTACACCAAGAACAACTAGCACGAACACAACACAAAGAAAAGTACAGAAGAACAAAGAAAAACGAACATCCCCATCGAAGTCACTGGAAGCACGACTAGGACTAACAGGTCATTAGGGCAGAGCTAGAAAGCCTCACGATGCCTTCAAGAAGGACATGACGCCAAAGGCTCGACATCGCAAGCCCACTAGGGAAGGTTTTTACCCACAAATCCAAACAATGGACAGAAGGAGAGGTGCAAGAAGGATGCCTCCAAGGAGGAAGCGACATCCGCAGATGTTGCCGTCCAAACATTTGCCATGACCTCTCACACCCGCACCACCACCACCCACCAGGGCCCGCAACGAAGATGGCCATACGGGAAGGCGCTAGGGACGAACGCAGGCATCCCTGCTGACACCTGACGCCACCACACAGGCCATGAGCGTCCCCACAGCAAGCGCAGCAGCGTGACGAAGCCCCAACCAATCGGAGCGATTGGTCGTGAAGAGCCCAAGGGAGCTGCAACCACCAGCCAACCTAGAGAGGAGCCGGATGAAGCATGCCGAAGAGGAAGCCCACCGCCGGAGCAACAAGCTAAACGGAGATGCAGCAAGGTTGAGGGGAGATTATGGGGAGAAAAGGAGGGCCAAGGAATTGGGGGTAGAAGCCCTAGCCACCCAGCCCGCCAACCCCAACCCCTAGGCCACACCCGAATGCCCCTACGCGTCTTCGACCGCCCAACTTGCATATCCAGCCGCCAGACCAAAAGATCCGAACGCCAGCCACCTAGGTTTGTCACCCCCGCATGGTAAGCTAACCGCCCATAACAGCAGATCGCCGACGCAGACCGACCACCGTGATCCTGAGCCCGAAACATTAGGGGCCAGCCCAGACGCGCCAGCAGCACCACTGCGCCGCCAAGGACCGGATCCAGCCGGTGGGGACCAAGATCCACCAATGGGGAGGCTGGATCCGGGCCACCAGCTGCCACCATGAGGAGCACGACGACAGCGCTTGGTCTTCTCCGGGAGAGAGGGGGGAGAGGATGATGGATGGAGAGGAGGGTGGACGCCCGGCCGCCACCGACCTTGCCCTACACTGGAGTCCCGACAGCGAGCTCAGGCAGCGGCCAAGCCGGGGAGGGCAGGGAGAGGGCCTCGAGAGTGGAGGTGGAGGTGCCATCCGTGTCGCCCTCAGGGGAGAGCCACATGGGGCCTGTACGGTTTGTGGTATTCAATTTACAATGTATACAACCCAGTTTAGGGCTACAACTTTACGAAACATGCAATAAACGGCCGGAAGCCCAAGTTATTGGTTCACTATATATGCACTGTACGTGATGACAGGCATGGAGAAGAGCAACAGTACAGGCGCGCATGCATGCTGCCATGCTAGCACAAGATGCATGGTCTCAGCTAAAGAAGCTAGTCAAATGTTGCGGGCGTGCTCGATCGTTACGTTTGCTACCCGCGTACTGTTGCATAGTCATACGACGCGGACCCATATATACATCCATCCATACATATACATGTACGATCGACTACATCAACCAGACGACTCTTGTCGATCTGCAGTCGTTGACTCCTTCAGCATTGGAGTATTGACTGATCCGCGTTCTTCTCAACTTAGCATTTTTTTTTTCTTTTTGAAGAAAACTTGCATCCCCTTGTATTCCTCACGCACGCAAACAATATAGTATTCTGTATAAATGAAAAAACAAACATCTGTTTCAAAAAAGCTCTTATATTTTAAACAAGAAGACCTGGTTTTCAGCAAACCTTTATTTAGCTTTCCGATCCGGTCTGCATTCGTGTAGCGATGAACATATATGAATGGCACATGGATCAGCATCAGTAGTCTGAATTCAGCTCGGTGTACGTCTCTCATGTCTCATCAGGTACTACCAATTCAGCAGGTCATCAGTGGCATCGAGACGACGTGTAGTAGTGGTCTGAAAAAGCGGAACCTTGAGCTGTAAAATTTTCGCCTCCTTTTGGCCGGCCGGATTTTACGTGCTTCACCGGCGTATCTCACTAAATTTATTTAACTTTGAAAGAGACAGAGAGGAAGAGAAAATGGAAACCAACGACTGTCGCTGCTTGCTACAGTACGTAGCTACTAATGGAATGGGCGGGCAGATATTTCCACACTTTTTTTGAAATCACTCTTATGCGTATATTGTTTTAAGGAAAAATGAAGTTTGTTACGCGGTTTTAGACGAGATGCCTTCGACGGCGCGACGAGCAATCACACATTACAGCTTTAACGTGGAGTTTGGAGGTTGTACTAACTGAGAAAACTCATTTTGCGACAAGAAGCGAAGGCGCCCACGTGCTACGGAGCCGCCGCGAACAGCGGCGCAAGCTTGCCGAAGCCCGCCGCGACCCACTCGTCCCCTTCTTCCTTGATGCGTCGCAGCAGCGCTGCGTCACGGTTAGGCTAACTCCATCAAATGTCCTACGGTTGTGCTCCTTCCAAATTTCTCATGAGACGAGGAGGACTAGGGTCGAAGCCGCGGCGCAGAACGGACGGAACTGCATGTCTGAGATACATTCACCATTGGATGACATTTTTCGACCTGCTAGGTGGTGAAGCCCGACGAGGCTTAGCAGGCGTGCCCAAACCTCCCTGGTGAAGACGCAGATGGACAGGAGGTGCTCTTGTGTCTCGTCTCCCTGGCAGCATAGAATGCAGACCGCATAGATATTTCCACACCACACCACTGCACAATTGTGTCGTCCGGCCAGCAGCAGGAGTAGATGCTGGTTCGGACATATACCGTGCCAGTTGAGACATCATGTATATATTTATGTATATATATATATATATATATATATATATATACATATATCTGGATGGGGCCAAATATATTAGTTGTGGTCGCCGACGGACGCCACAGTAGAGATGGCCAGCAGCAGGAGTAGATGCATTGGTAGCCGCCGACGGACGGACGAGCTGGCGGCCGAGATACATACTCTGATAGCCGCCGCATTGCATTGGCCTGGCCTTGTGGTATCTCCCCCTGCCACTGCCAGCGGGACCCTCATGGAGAGCTAGCATGCAGACCACGAATCCTTCTCTATCTCTCGCCTGACCGCCTGCTTCATTCCCAAATGAAATTCGCTTTGCTGCTTATTTATACGGCCGACCCCGCCGGCTTCTCCTCGCTCTCCTCAGACACCTGCCAGCAGCTTATCATCCAGCCAGGCTCCGGCCCTCGCTCGTTCAAAACAAAGCACCGCAAGCAGCAGACCAGCTGCTGCGCTACCTTAATTTAGCAGCAAATCCATCCATGACCAGTTGTTGAGCACTTCGATCGCAGCATCAGCACTGCTAGCCGCGCCTGCGCCTGCTCCTCCTCCTCCTCCTCGATCCATCATATACATCTATAAATATGCAAAGAGCCGACGACGATCAGCGCCAGCAGCCGCAGCTGGAGATGCCGCCGCAGCACGACAAGCGGTCCGGCGCCGCCGTTGACGACGAGACGGCGACCAGCACCAGCAAGGTGAAGGAGCTCTCCGATGCCGGCGAGCCCGAGGAGAACTACCGCGGATGGAAGTCCATGCCCTACGTCATAGGTGACCTCACCACCTCCTCCTCTCCTGATCGATGTTGTTACAGCTGCATATATACTTCCTCGTTCGATCCATTTCCTAAAAAACCATGTATGTAATTTTCAAAAAGTAATTATAATGATTTGTGGTTTCATCAAAGTTATGATATATATACATTAAAAAATATATCACTTGTTCACAATAATAAGTACCACCAATTTAATTTTGATATATATCTTTGTACTAAATCTACTTATTAGATTAGAGGCATATATATAAATAGTGTCAATAATATTCACACTAGAAATTTAATAATAAAAAAACTAAGCGGATGCCAATCTCTATCTCGTGCGTACGTACTGAATTACGTAGATGCTCCTATTTATTACTAACTAATTAATTAATAGCTGACTAATTCATTCATTGTACTGTTTTGTTTTTGGTGGATAAAACTAAGAGTTGCATATTATACCACGCATCTTTCCTTGGTTTATCACCTACGGAGTTGTTATGGAGCACCTCGATCCCTCACACACAAGCTACTAGATATATACAGACGTTCTATCCTAGGATTTCAATCAACTGGACATCAAGGCTCTTTGTTCCTTCCTTTAAAAAAAAAATATATATATATATATATATATGCATGTTATTTTTTGAGATTACACAGGTACAATTACAATTTTCTGCAGTCCAGATGTGTAAATATTAAGGACCGAGAGAGATCGAGAGAGAGGAAGAGAAAGAAGATGTGTATAGTGCTGGCTTCCTTAATAGTAGTTAGTTTAACATCTAAGAGAAAATGTTCATCGCCTGAAAAAAGAACTTAAAAATCAAGCATATATATGGGAGATGGCAGCCCCATTTTTAATAGCCTTTCCTTGCACTGTTGCATATATAACTATTACTACTATATATCTAAATTAAAGCGCAACAGAAAATCAAATGGAGTACATCAACTAGATACCTACCACCACTAATATATGTACAACAGTTGCATAATTAATTAATACATATATTAGTGTGTAAGAGTCTATACATATGTTGCCTGATGTAGCCAGCTTTTGTATCATCAAGTCAATTCAAGTGTGTTATGTTGTGATGGTTACCTGTTAATTGGCTGTTGTTGTCAATCATTGGGACCAGATCCCGGGGCAAGGCAAGAGTTTGCTACTGCACTGGACGCTGGTCCTGTGGTCCATGGATCATGGAGACCACGGGTAGCTTAGCCAAGCACATGCACAACCACGCCATTTTCTTTCACTCACCACCGTCCATGCCGAGATGTTCAAGCTGCACTGTTTCGACTTGCTCACTTGGATTGGATCCATCCGTGTGTGGCTGTGTGGTGTACGTGGACCCAGCCAACCCAATAACTGCGTGCCTACGTGGCACTCAGCATGGGAAGCTGCATGCAATCGCTAATCGATCAGTCCATGACGATGCGCAGGGAACGAGACGTGCGAGAAGCTGGGCACCATCGGCACGACGGCGAACCTGCTGGTGTACCTCACCACCGTCTACGGCATGTCGGGCGCCGGCGCCGCCACGCTGCTGAGCCTGTGGTCAGGCACCGTCAACCTGGCGCCGCTGCTGGGCGCCTTCCTCAGCGACTCGTACCTGGGCCGCTACACCACCATCGCCTTCGCCTCCCTCGCCTCCTTCCTCGGCATGATCATCCTCACGCTCACCGCCGCCGTGCCGGCGCTCCACCCCAACTCCACCGTCGCCGGCGCCCCCCACCCGAACGGCCCGTCGTCGCTCCAGATGGCCGTGCTGCTCGCCTCCTTCGCGCTGCTGGCCGTCGGCGCGGGGGGCATCCGCCCATGCAACCTGGCCTTCGGCGCCGACCAGTTCGACCCGCGCACCCCGGCGGGGCGCCGCGGCATCAACAGCTTCTTCAACTGGTACTACTTCACCTTCACCATCGCCATGATGATCTCCGCCACCGTCATCATCTACCTCCAGAGCAACGTCAACTGGGCGCTGGGCCTCGCCGTGCCCGCCACGCTCATGGGCCTCTCCTGCGCGCTCTTCTTCATGGGCACGCGCCTCTACGTCCGCGTCCGCCCCGAGGGTAGCCCCTTCACCAGCTTCGCGCAGGTCCTCGTCGCCGCCGCGCGCAAGCGCCGCCTCCCAAGACCGTCGCCCGCCGACCTCTACGACCCGCCGCACAAGAGCAGCCTCGTCTCCAAGATCGCCTACACCGACCAGTTCCTCTGCCTCGACAAGGCCGCCGTGCGCACCCCAGCTGATGATGAGAACCCCAACCCGTGGCGGCTGTGCTCGCTGCAGCAGGTGGAGGAGGTCAAGTGCCTGGCGCGGCTGCTGCCGGTGTGGTCCTCCGGCATCGTCTACTACATCGTGCTCACCAACCTCGGCAACTACAACGTGCTGCAGGCCATGCAGACGGACCGCCACGTCGGCCGCGGCGGCTTCCAGATCCCCGCGGGCTCCTTCGTCGTCTTCAACATGCTGGCGCTCACGCTCTGGCTCCCCTTCTACGACGGCGTGCTCGTGCCGGCGATGCAGCGCGTCACCAAGCGCGAGGGCGGCATCACGCAGCTGCAGCGGATCGGGACGGGCATCGTGCTCTCCATCGTCACCATGCTCGTCGCCGCCGCCGTCGAGAGGCACCGCCGCAGGGTCGGCGACGCCACCTCCTGCTTCCTGCTCGTGCCGCAGCAGATGCTGGCCGGCCTCTCCGAGGCCTTCGCCGTCATCGGGCAGGTCGACTTCTACTACAAGCAGTTCCCGGAGAACATGCGCAGCGTCGCGGGGGCGCTGCTCTTCCTGGGATTCGCCATCGCCAGCTACGCCAGCGGGCTCATGGTCAGCGTCGTGCACCGGACCACGGGCGGCCCCGACGGACGGCCCGACTGGCTGGCGCAGGACCTCAACCAGGGACGCGTCGACCTCTTCTACCTGCTCATCGCCGCCATGGCAGCGGTCAACCTCGTCTACTTCGTCGTCTGCGCGCGCTGGTACAGGTTCAAGAAGCCGGCCACCGCCGATGCCGACGTGGAGCTTGAGCTACAGGGAAAGGCCGCAGCGCCTCCAGTCTGAATGCTAAGGACGAGTGCAGGGTATGAAGAAGAAAGGTACTGTAGTAAAGAGTACTAGTATAGGTAGAAAAATAGACGCATAATTAAAGGCCACATATACATATGGGAGGGACAGGGACAGGTTGCAACCCAAATCCAAATCGGTGTACTATTGGTGGATTGACTCCTCCATTCATGATATCAACATGATTACCATCCATCTCAATTTTGGAGACTGGCAGCAATTAATTAACACAAGGAGATAATAGAGCATCTTATAGTTACAGCAGATGCAGAGCAATCCCATCCCCTATTCACAGGTCATCTCAGAACAGAGCTCCTCCATTCAGAGGTGGCATCCCCCATTCACAGAAACCTGAGAAGTAGTGATGAGTAGCTAAAGGCACCGGAAGCAACCGTAACCACAGCTGACTTGCACTATGACATCCCGTTCCCAGCCCTGCTCTACCTGGACTGGAACCTGGCTTCACTATTCTAATATCCTCGAGTTTCAGTAGACGAATTTCAGTTCACACAAACATTTCAAGCCGAAGACTCCAGTGGGATGTAAATATGGATAGAATGGAGCAAAGAGGTGGCTCCACCATTTCTCTTATTATTGCAGATGCAGGTAGCAGAAGCACACCACGCTTTATTGCCGAAATAACTCAAGAATGTTCAGTAAGCTACAACACTAAACATACATCAATGTAAGAGTACAAGGTCGCCTCTCAAGGAGCTGGTGCTAATTACCAGAATGATTGCGCCTGCGACGCCATATTGCTATGGTTTGCGAAGCAGCACGGCAGAATGATTGCTCAATCATGCTTGGCTGAATTATGCAGATAGCAGCACCTGGGGTAACTTATGGTCATTTTCAATGCTCCATCATGTAATAAATGAAATGCTATTGAATTTGGTACACTCACTGTTTTGAGTCTTAGAATGTTCAATGTTTCTTATGCGAGCTCAATAACAAGAGCTGATGCTCCACCTCCACCGTTACAGACGCCAGCAACACCAATCTTGCCACCCTTCTCCCTAAGAACCTGTTCAAAAGAAACAAGGACTATGAGGAAACCACCATATGTGCAATGCCCCAAAATGAGGCAACAAACGGTACCAAAGATTTGCAAAACAAAGGGTAACAGTATGCTGAAATATGGATAGCTTATGGATACAGAGTTTCATTATCTGTGAGTCAAGTATCAATGTCAAAGCTTGGATTTGCAGGGTTACCTAAGTTCCTATTTGCAGATATTCTGCACACTGAAAACTGACTAACAGAACCCACTAGCACTATACTAGTAAAGATAATTGCCCTTCCTGGCAAACGCTATGATATGCTCAAGTCCTCAAGTATTTGACTGAATTCACTATTTAATTACAGATTACCTTCAACTTTTCTACTATAAAAACATTGTGCATCCTTAAACAAAGGGATTAAGATAAAACTTACACCAAGAAGGGTGACCAAAATGCGAGCACCACTGCACCCAAGAGGATGCCCTAAAGATACAGCTCCTCCATGAACGTTAATCTTTTCCTGCAACCACATGTGTTGTTAGTACAGAACATGTTATTATCATGCTATAAATACTGCTGCTGCCTATAGCAAACTACTCCTACAAAAGAATCAAGGTGCATTTTATGAAAATGACATTTTAGCCTTTTAAATCCATACACAAGAAATGTTATTATCACACTATTAAATCCTGCAGCTGCATAGCAAGCTACTACTACTACTGCTGCTGCTGAAAAAAAATCAAGGTGCATTTTCTCAAAATGACATTATTTGTAGCACTTACTGAAGGAATCCCAAGAAGCTTTTGATTTGCAAGTGCAACAGCCTGTACTCGAAGTAAAAATAGATATTATTACCAAAAAAAGCAATTATTCAGTGAAAGAAACTCTCAGTAGTCAGCACATACCGAAAATGCTTCATTGATCTCATAAAAATCAACAAGGGATGACTCTAATCCAGCATTTGCTATAGCCTTTGGTATCGCAAGTGCTGGGGTGGTTGTAAAGAGTTCCGGAGCCTGCATAAACAACAATAATGGTTACAAAATAGAATTCCAGAATACAATTTTAATAGTTGACAAACTTTTATGTATAAAATAGTAACATAAACTGTCCGACAAAATAAACTCCCAATATCCTTGAACATTTATATCACAATGTAAATATCAAGACGAAACATACTCTACTCTCAAGTAAGATAACAACTGTTACTGTAGCTTACTTGAGCTGCATCTGCATATCCTCTGATCATTGCAAGGACTTGCAGGCCAAGCTCTTGAGCCTTCTGCCCACTAACCAAAACTAATGCAGCAGCCCCATCACTGATCCATATAGAAGCAAATTAGATATGATGAATTGTAGCTACACAGGTGGATAGTAGGCAGTACACACTGGACAGTACCAGTCAAGAAAAAATAGCAAGTGCAAAGTGAGATGAAAGAATTTTGAAGAAAACCAAGAAGAAATTATACACATAGGCTGATTTTCCTTTGAATGGGCACAATACATTACAAAGCAGTTCTTTACTTTCTTATGTGATAATAAATCATTTACAAGAAGAAAAGATACAATATATTTAACAAATTAGAGCATACCAAGCCACTAAAACATAATAAATTAGAGCATACCAAGCCCCTAAAACATAATAGAAGTGCCAATTCATAAGAAGAAACACAAGTCAAATATGGTATGCACAGGACAGCAACAAAAATAACAAAAGGCAAGCATAATGTAAAGAAAGAAGTTAACTATCACCATAGTTAATCACAAGAATATAATACAACTGAAGATAAACTTAAAATTACTAAGTAATTATAATGTAAAGGTCAAGAAGTTACCTTATACTAGAAGCATTTCCAGCTGTAACGGTACCACCATTCTCCTTGAAACTTGGGCGAAGTTTCTTCAGTTTTGCTGGGTCAAACTAAGAGGCGCGAGAAATTGTATGGCATAAGTGAAACAATCATATGCACAAGTCCCCATGTAAGGAGGCCTGTTGCACGGTATGAAGAATAATGAATCAAAGGGCACGCCAGACTTATGACTTTGCTGCATGAGAAAATTTACCTTATCCAGGCTTTCATCTTTCTCAATAAGTACAGGTGGTTTTCCTCTGCCAACAGGAACTTCAATCTGGTTGAAAAAACATTAACATAATAAGGAAGCCAAATAAAGCATATACTGTAATTTCTAGTTCTAGAGAAGAGAAGAAAATCACCGGAACAATCTCCCATGCAAAAGCACCACTGTCACGAGCAGCAATTCCGCGCTTGTTGCTTTGGATAGCAAAAGCATCCTATGAATAAACAAGCCAAATCAAAACACAGAAATGCAAACATATTGCACTGCAATGTATACGAAAATACAAAGTAAAAGATATGGGAAGATATTCCCAGGAAACCTTTTTTTTTTAACGCAGGAGGGCTGTGTTTCATTGTATTATAGAGATGAATTGCCAGGCAACTGATATAGGACCATAATTATTTGAAGAAAAATGAAAATGGGTATAGAAAAATCTGAGGTATCAATGTGTAACGGGTATAGGACCATAAGCATAGCTTGAAGAAGGATAGGGACACAAATAGTACCCATTTTTGCATGGCACATCTATTTCCATATTTCAGAGCAAGAAAATAAATAGTTTCCTTGAAGATCCAGAGTATTAATTAAGCCCACCCTAGCAATCATGCGACAATCCTAATGTTCGTTGCTACTAGAAGGGTCCAAACCGTAGAGACTGGGAATGAGGATGCCAGTCCAGACCATTCAGGATGATAACCATGGTTAAAAAAATTAAAGAGAGAGAGAGAGAGAGAGAAGAAGAAGATATTCAGACTGTACAGGATATGGTGTGTTGAATTAAAACTCAGGGCACCCTCAAAAGAAATGCAAACAAGAAATTCAAACTGTAAGGGGCATTATGGTGATGAATAAAAAAATCAAGAGTACTCTCAAATGAATAATTGCCAATATTGACCAACTACTGAAAACCACCACATATGTGTCAACAAACATAGGAATAAAAAGTGCAACAGAAGGCAGTGAGACACCTGGTCTTCTCTTGTGAGGGCATGATTGTCAGCACAAAGCTCAGCACACATTCCCATGGCACAGTCATTGTATACATCCCAAAGTCCATCCTTAAGCATGGCATCAACAAGTGTGTCATGTCCAAAACGAGACCCTTTCCTGCATTTTTCATTACCAGGTTTGTCAGATTATAAAAGTTGGAATCTGTTTTAACCAAGAAACATATATAATAATTTCAAGATAAAACTGGCCACTTCTTAATTTCCTTGCTGATGGTGAATGCTAGAATCACTAAAACCAAGTGTAGAAAGTGCAACTTAAATAAGTAAACAGCTTTTATCTGTCAAATAACCCAAGACTGTGCTTGGGTTATGCACCATGATACTGGATGTATCAAAACAGTAGTTTGCATACCTAGCTTCAGCAATGTACTTTGGGGCATTGGACATGCTTTCCATGCCACCTGCCACAACAATATCATTGATACCCAGCTGAATTGACTGTGCAGCGAACATTGTAGCTGCAGTGTGTGAAGAAGAGGAAGAACATACTCAGATAATATATATACATGTCTCACACGTGTAAACAGAGACTAAACAGCGAGCAGATTATTCGAGCATGGCTAGATGAATGAATTAGGTTCAGACCTTTCATGCCAGATGCGCAGACTTTGTTAACAGTGGTGCAAACAACAGTGTTTGGTATCCCTGCACCCAGAGCGGCTTGCCTTGCAGGAGCTTGTCCCAAATTAGCACTCAAGACGTTTCCAAAAAAGACCTCCTGCACGAGAGCCGGATCCACATTTGCTCTTTTCAGAGCAGCTAACGGCCCCAACCAATGCTTATGTCAGTGCTATTATTGGGGAGAAACAGATATGCATTGTTCAGAGCTCAGAGAAAAAAAAAAAAACTATTTGGATGTCACCTTCAATTGCTACAGAGCCAAGCTTTGTCGCGGGCAAGGAAGATAAGGCACCAAGGAAGCCACCCATGGGGGTGCGTGCAACGCCAACAACACATACATCTGTGAGCAAGGAAGAAAAGATTATCGACTGCTGAACATAGAGAAGCCATCTAGATTTTTATTTTTTTTAAAAAAACATGTAGAAAGCACCTTCTACACACTGAATGTATAAACCATGGTTGCTTATACTATACATCCTTCCGATGGTACAAACAAAAATTGAAAACTGTAACAAAATCAAGTAATTGCTGTAGCTTGTAGCCTGTACATACAGCCAAGTAAAGTAGTGTGTGTGACATGGCATTCCCACCCGTGCAGTCCACCAAAGAGGAGAAACAAAACAGAACTTGTGGACGCATTTCGCAGCAAAATGAAATACCATAACATACCAACAAACCGTGGAAACCTAGCAATGAGTAGTGTCCGGCAAACAAAGAGATATGGGCACTCATACACAACGATTGAGACATGAGAGCAGCAGGAGCATGGAGCATCCAGAACACCCCCAATGGCCGGGCCACAGAAGGAAATTAAAGGCGCTAGATTTACACGGAAAGCAGCAAATTCATAGCTCGCGAGCAACATAAACCAAAATTCCACCCGATACAGGGGAAGCCCCGCCTGCCAACATGTCAGATCGAACATTGAAAGTGGAACTAGAATGCTTGTCAGAGAAGACGCGACGCGATAATACCTCTGGGCGCGGTGCCGTTGGACGCCATGGCCGCCGGCAGTGCGGGCTAGTATTCGGCAACACCGGGCGACCTGCGAATCAAGAAACGGAACATCAATGGAGCAGCAATCCGTGATCCATCCGTCCCAAAAGAAAGAAAGAGAGAGATCACGCGGGCGCCTGCGGACGGAGGCAGGCCGGGCCTGGCCGCCGCCGACTAGGGTAGGCCGCCAAGAGAAGAGCAGAGGGGGAGAGGAGGAGATGAGCTCACCTCACGGACTGAATCACCTGGCGGAGAGTGGCAGTGGCGGGGCGGGCGGAGAGTGACGACGGCGGTTGGCGGAGTGCACGAGGAGATCGCGGTCCGTTATTTCTAGCCACGGGGGGCACGGTCAGCGAGCCCAGCCGTCCTTTCTCGGCTCGAACTCAAGCCGAGCTCCAGAGTGAGCGTGACTGCCTTGTCGTTGCCGTTAGAGCTTCAAGGCAGGCTTGGCTTGGCTTCAGGCTCCAGTTGGGCTCGGCCAGAGCTGGATGTGGCTGGGTTGTTTGTTTTTTCTTAATAGGATGAAGTATCTTTTTGGAAACCATTTGATGATTGATAGGATGAGGTTGATTGGTCTTCAAGCACATTATGGGACCACATGGATGGACATTATTTATTTTGACAATAAACAGACAGGTGAGAGTTCAGGTACCTAGTCAACACAAATTAATTGAATTTCTTTTTAAATATTGCAGGTACAATACCTAATTAGTATGGTGGATCCAGACATGTTTTTAAATATAGCCCTTTACAATATTTTGAAGGCACCAAAATGCAATTTTCAGTATCATGCTATGTATTTGCTGCAATTGACGCTCAGCCGCTGGGCCAAGTATTGGGCCTTAATGGCGTGCATAGACAGCCCATAGAGGACAGAAGAAGGAATTTTTTTATTAATAAACTTATTTTTTAAAAAAATTATAAAATTAGTCTTCGTTTTTAAAAAATTGCAGGAATAGGCCACCAGTCGCCCGTTGGAAGGGCGAAGATGGGCCTTGTCGCCCGACTGGCAGGCTACCTGGGCCATGTCGCCCGACCAACAGGCGACGTGGCCGTGCACGTGGCATGGCGGGCCCATGTCGCCCCGCCGATGGGCGACGTGGCCCATGTCGCCCGACCAGTGGGCGACTTGGCCGTGCACGTGGCATGGCGGGCCCCACGTCGCCCGGCCGATGGGCGACATGGCCCAGGTCGCCCCACCAGTGGGCGACGTGGCCCATGTCGCCCGACCAGTGGGCGACTTGGCCCGTGTCGCCCATCGGCCGGGCGACGTGGCGCCACTATATATACCGCGGCCGGCCACTGCTCGCGCGCCGCGCGGAAGGGAAGAGAACAGAAGAAGGGGAGAAGAGAAGAGAAGAGAAGAGAAGAGAAGAGAAGAGAAGAGAGAAGAAGAGAAGGAGGAAGAAGGAGAAGAGAGGAAGAGGAAAATTTTTGGTAAGTAAAAAATAATTTTATATATAATTATTTAATGTGTGTTATATTAATTGTTAGATAATATAATGAGCAGTTGAGCGATTAATATTATATTTCGGTAGTATTACTTATATTTTTATTTTATATATATTGTTAAATTAAATAGTTATAGTTGAAATTTCGGTAGTATTTCGGTAGTATTTCGGCAGTTGAGCGATTAATAGTATATTTCGGTAGTTATATTTTAGTAGTATTTTATATATTCTTATTACTTATATTGTTATTAGTAATATATTACTGAAAAGGTATTTTAGTTGAAATTTTTAGATTACACAGATGTCGGAGAAGTTAGGATTTCAAATTTATTATGGAGAAGGAGAAATTATTCAAGGTGTACACGGGGTTGATCTGTTAGGATTTGTCTCAATAAGTAGATGGGTGTCTAGGGCAAATGAGAGAATAATTAGTGGTGTGCAGAATTGGTTGATGCGAATATTTGGGCTTGACAGCAACCAACATGACGTTAAGGTCATGGGTATCGTTAGTCGTGCTCGAAAGAGCACTTTTTGGGAGTTAGTACCGCTTAATGCAACATCAACATGGAGAAAATACGTCAACAAAGCTGTAGAACGTGGTGGCCTCTAGTCCTTCTTGCTCAGGCATATACGAAGGAGGTTCATGAGGTACACGGTGTAGAAGAAGAAGGAGGTCCGAGCCATGACAATCACAATGATAATGAGGAAGATAATGAAGAGGGTGATCATCACCTGTCATCTATGGTACCGACGGGTGAAGCGGACGAAGGAGAGCGTATAGAGCATATAGTTGAAGAGATGACAATGGAAGATATGGAGAATGAGAATATATCTGAAACTGAGAATGAAATTCCTGTCCCACTGGAGTGGAAGAGTAACAGTTCGAAGAATTTGATGATCAACGAAGGAAATTCTGTGCCGTGGGAATATCATGAGAATGAACTAGTAGAGGGAGCTATGTACAAAGGCAAAGATGAAGTGATGAGTGCCGTGAAGTACTGGTCTCTGTCAATGAAGCGGTCTTTTGTAGTTGTTAAGTCCAACAAGAAAGTATATGATGTTAAATGTGTGTTTTCGGACTGTCCATTTAGGGTACATGCTTATGAGCAAAAATAGAGTACAATTTGGAAGTGCTCTATAGTAACAGAACATACATGTGAGTTACAAGAATTAGAGAAGTCCAATACTGCTCTTACATCGAGCTTCATTGCAAAGTACATGTATAATCGAATTGTTGATAATTTAAGGTATGAGCCGAAATCTATAGTGACTATTATAGAGGAAGATTTTAAATACACCATCAGCTATTCGAAGGCGTGGCGAGCGAAACAGAAGGTCATTGAGAAGAGATTCGGTTTGTACGAAGCATCTTATGAGAACCTACCAAGATTGTTAGAAACCATCAGACAAAGAAATATTGGTACATATTATGATATCATAGATGTGTCTGATCCAAAAGAGGCCGGAAAGTTAATACTTCGTCGAGCCTTTTTTGCACTAGGTCAATGTATAATGGCATTTCGTCATTGCAGACCTGTTTTATGCATGGATGGTATATTTCTAACTGGAAAGTATAAAGGTCAGATTCTAACTGCTATTGGTGTTGATGGGAATAATCAAGTACTACCAGTTGCTTTTGCTTTTGTGGAAAGTGAGAACACAGATAGTTGGTATTGGTTTCTGGAGCGTGTGAAGTTAGCAGTGGTGCAAGGGCGACCTAATGTTTGTGTCATACATGACCGACATGCCGGTTTGTTGAAGGCGATAACGGATATGCAATATGGTTCAGTGGAGCGTGATCTTCCTCCTCGATGGTCGGACATACAATCAAGATGGTGCATGAGGCACTTGGGTGCAAATTTTTTCAGCCATTTCAAAAATAAACACCTTATGAATATGTTTAAGAGGTTGTGCAATCAGAACCAACAAAGAAAATTCAATGCAATGTGGACACGTCTTGATGAATTAACAACAAAGCAAACAGAAGAGTTAGCAACTCGTACGAATCAAGACCCGAATGATATGTCTGTTCCTCTTTCAGGCCTTCCAACGGATGCCTTGAGGAACGTGGTTCGGAGGTCGGGGTCATCAATCAGGTGCTTCTCAGATTGGATTGAGTACGAGCCAAAGGAGAAGTGGTCATTATTATATGACACAGATGGGGCAAGGTTTGAAATAATGACAACAAATTTGGCAGAGGTGTACAATTGGGTCATTCGAGGCATGAGAGGATTACCTCTTGTAGCAATCGTAGAGGGTATTTTGCATGGAACATGCAAGTATTTCCGTGAAAGATATATGGTTTCTTTCAATGTGATGTCAGATAATACATTGATTTTTTCAACATTCATGACAAATTACATGAAAAAAAAGATGGAGAAGGCAAGCTTGCATCGTGCACGTCCTATGGGCACAGTAGAAAATCGCTTTGAAGTTCTGTGTAGGGATCGAGGCCGTCGTGGTGGCAATCGAGAGAGAATTGCACAAGAGTGTGTTATTCGTTATAACTCATGCAACTGTTCGTGCATGAAACCGAAACTTCTACACAGGCCGTGCTCACATGTTATAGCAGCTTGTTCACTTACTAATTTGTCCCCGAAGCCGTATGTCTCACATTATTTTACGAAGGAGGTAGTCATGACAACCTAGAATGCAGAGATTTATGGTTTCGCAATATTTGGTAGTTTTACAAACAATCCTAGAAGTAACTACCTGCGGGGCCCGATAAGGACAAATTAAGACAGAAGCCTGGTCGTCGTAAGACACGGCGCATTAGAAATAATATGGATGACTCAGAAGTGGGAAGACTGGAGCATCGGTGCACCAAGTGCAATGGCACAGGACATACTTACAAAAAGTGCACGCGTGCAACCACCACAGAGGGAGCTGCAGAAGCAGGACCTTCAGGGAATCCGCAAGACGGCCGGCGCCCTCGTGCACGTCGTGGATTCCGGAATCAAGGCGAAAATGCTCTTTAAAAATAATAGTATGTCTGCTTTTTTCGATTTATTGTTTCATAGTATTAATTATATTTGTGCATTATTTTTTTACATTAATAAGATATTTTAGGTATGGCGATGGATGAGGGACACTTGGAGTTGTTGGACGCACAGTTAGACCAGCGCCACCGGTCCTACTTGAGTGCTGTGATAGCTGCTGAGCTACCTGTTCTACGGCCTAGGGTACCTCAGGAGTTGTGGCGGCTGGACGAGCGATGGATACCGAGGTATGCACGATAACACGTTCACTTATTTGTTTTACTCATACAAACGATTTGGTAATATATATTTATATATAAATATTGTATTTGCTATAGGCTACAAGCAGCTGGTCTACTGCCTCTGTGTAGGCTTATGCAGGCTAGTGCTGTTGAGGCCCCGGGTGATACGGTGACACGGTTTAACTTTGACCGTTCCTTACTTGCGGCATTGGTGGACCGCTAGAGGCCTGAGACGCACACGTTCCACTTTCTTTGCGGGGAGATGACTCCCACACTCGAGGACGTCTCCTACTTACTTGGTGTCACCACTGCTGGGCAGGCCGTCAGCCGTCCAGACGTGGAGGCCACTTGGCGTGAGGACCTTCTAGTCCATTTCGAGGGTGTTGTGCGTCGACCAGACGCTCTAGAGTATCAAACTCTTGCTGAAAACCAGCATCACGGGCCTACGAAGACCTGGCTCTTGCAGTTTCAGGTAAATAAATAACATTGTGATATAGTTCATTAACATCAAATATTCATGTATATGTTAAATAAAATTTGAACTTCTGTTTTCTAATTCAGGCCGAGTATATCCACCCTGCGGCGGATGAGGCCACTGTGTCGAGGCACTTGGAGGCCTATCTGTTGTGGTTGTTTGGTTGGATAATGTTCACATCGTCGCATGGGAACTCTGTCGTGAAGCACTTGATTCACTTCGCGCACGAGATAGCGGACGCACCGCTCGACGCCGTGCCGCAGTACAGTTGGGCGTCCGCTATCTTGGCAGCCACGTACCGAGGTCTTTGTGATGCGTGCACAAAGACCGACCCGTCAGCTATCCTCTCTGGTTGTCCACTATTACTTCAACTCTGGTCATACGAGCGGTTTAGTATTGGACGATCAGTCATGGATTTCTCAACTTACGGAGCAGGTTTGTACGGGGAGACGGAGGAGGACGGCCCTACGATGGGTTCGTTGTGGGTCCGGCGGCAGGTAAGTCTTCTATATCGCAGTTGAACCTGTTTTTATTTATTTTCGAATAAATTGCACCTTACTATTATTTTCTATACAGCCTACTTGGGCAAACATTCAGGTTCACAGAGCCTATCCTGAGTACATGGCGGCGTTCGACCGGATTAGGGCAGACGACGTCCGCTGGACACCTTACAGCATGGAGGAGATTGTCGTATGAGCGCCTAATGGGTTGTCGTCGTTCTGCACGAGGGATCAGGAGTACTGGATGACACGTAAGGCTGTCGTTTTCGACATCTTTGTCGAGGACTACGCTCCTCACAGAGTGATGCGGCAGTTTGGTCGTAACCAGACGTTCCCACTCCCGGTTGCCCATATTGTTCCTCTTTCCGTGCACGGGTAAGTATAAGACAATTAATTCGTTCTGATTGAGTATTTAATATATATAGAAAGATAATTAATATGTTTTGAAATCCATAGTTACGTGCGGAGGGGTCTACCGGCAGGCGTTACTTGGTCCTCCCGTATACAGCCGTGGGTCGACGAGTGGGCCAACGCACTACATGATGTGACCTACGAGCCCAGACCGTTTTTCTTGCAGGCTTACGGGGACTACTTACGTTGGTATATTCCTCGCACACGGATCAGAGTCACGTATACACCAGCGGAGCCACGGACCCACGTCCCCAGGTTGACGGACACGTACCCTGTGCACAGAGATCAGGCGATGTCGTTGGCGGTACAATCTTTATGAACTTCAACCCACTTCGTTTAATATTTTTCTTATCGTAATTACTTCAATGTTCTCGTTTTGTTAATAGACCGACATGGCTCACCGTATCACTGTGGATGGTGGATCGCTCTTGCACCGGTTGAGGGAGGGCATTCAGATGACCAGCCACGAGCTTACCGCTGCGGTCCAGAGGATGTACGACTCTGCTGCAAACATTGTTAAGTTGACGTTCCGGGCGACAGCCGGATGTCGTCCCTCGACCTTCACACGTGACACACAGGCCTGACGGACCGACGGCGCCACTACCTTCGCGGCCTACGTACCAAACAGGTGAGTAACTTATATTTTCTTCGTATGTAGTAATGCTAACTTGTTCGTTACTTATAAGTTTCATTATTCAGGTCCACCTACGTACTCTGCCGGTTGGCGTCCGGAGTTCGATATCATTGGATCATCTTCGCAGCCTGCTCACATGCCTATAGGTACGATATAGTGGTGAAATTTAATTATATTATCTAATACTGCTTTATTCGTAACATTACATTCACTCTGCATGGTCAGGTATGCACTTTGACGGTTCGCGGCATCAGTTCGATTTCGGAGGTTCCTCTTCACACGCTGTACCCATGGTTCCAGGTATGACCTACTTTTAAGAGTTCGACACGTTATATATTAGTTTTACCATCAGCGTTATCATAACGTTGATCTTATATGTTTAGGGACGACCCGTTACGACTACGAGGGATCGGACATCTCTGAGCACGCTGACACTTTTCGTCAGCGATCCCCGTCACCCTTCGACCTTGACAGTTACCTGCAGCAGGAGCCGGCGGACGTAGTTGCGTCATCGCAGTTACGTGAAGCACCACCACAGACACAGCCCTCACAGGACGAGTACGCGATACCACCTGCTGCTGGAGGCCGTCCTGCACGTGTTACAGTTCCTCCTTCGTCGCTTACTTACTCAGCCGGCCATGTGCGAGCGGGCCGCAAAGCACCAAAGCCTGGCACGATTAGGGGTGTTGCACCTAAGCGTGGACGATATTAGTTTTGTATGATTTGCCGCCGATGTTGTTTTCTATGATATTGTACTGATACTATTTTAGTTTTTAGAACTTAATTAATGTTTCACTGTTGTATTTTTTCATCTATTAAGTTTGGGCGAGCACACGACAACGGCGTTTTCGCACGCCCATTGCATGACTGCGTATTATTTTTGCTATTTCTCCGACTTCGATATTTTTTCTGAAATTTCCGAATAAATAAATATTATTTAAAAAAACCGAAATTTTTCCTGAAATTTCCAAATAAATAAATATTATTTTAAAAAAACCTAAAAAACCAGGTCGCCCTTTACGAAATAAATATTATTTTAAAAAAGCCCTTTGCTATTTCCCCTGTTTTAAATTATAGTTTATTTTAATTTTTTTAATTCATATATTTTACTATGTAAATAACTTCCCCTTCCTTTACGAAAATAATTTGGGTGCGGATAGTCCTCACCCCGCGCGGTGCGGACTTCCAACGCGTGGACAGCTATTGAACCGGCTCACTCTATCCGCACTACCCACCCGGCTTTGGCTTTGGCTTGGCTCGTGGCGATTGAGATGTACACGGCCGCTCGGCTCCAAGAGCTCGCAGCCTCGCAAGCCATCCACCGCCGCCGCCGCCATATCCACGCTCGCTGGCAACCCCATGTCGTCCGGCGGCGCTCTCGCCGGGGCCGCACCCGCTGTCACGTCCGCGCCTCTGCCTCCTCCCTCTTCTTCCTCCACCAGTCCCTTCATGTGAGCCCGCAAGGGGCCAGTGGGCGCGCCGCTGTGCTCGCGTGACCTCCCCTCCTCCATGGCCGTCGAGGTCTTCTCTGAGGAGCGCGTGACGCTGACGTCTCCATCCCCTGCCGACAGCCCCACGGTGAGTCCCAATCCGACCTCTGATTTTGTATTGTAGAACCCTAGAGCTATTCGATTTGTATTTTTGTGATGTGATGCTCCGTCCTTCTACTGCAAGGGATTTCCTTGCATCTGCGAATGAATAAATGAATGCTGCCGTCAGTTCGCATGTCACATACGCCTCGCCTACGAACCGTGCTCCCTGCCTGCCCACCATCTGTTCGGTCAAATGCCTCAGCTACCCATAATGTACTGTATCTCTAGACTGTCGTCTACAGATATAATATGGGCAGTTCCAAAACTTTATATCCTTAGAGGAAGATTATACTCTTTATATTTGAATATGTGATGTGACCTATATTAACAGTATAAATAATCCTCCAAGTAGGTTATGAGCTTTGTAGAAAACCGTGGCTTTGTGATTCACCTTTTTTTTTTTTTATGATATTCATATTCTTAGAGGAAAATTGAAATTCAGAAGTTGTGTAGTTATGTTGGATCATATTATCTCTATCTCATATCAGTTCCATATTTATGCAGGTATCAGAATTTTTGAAGATGTTACAAATCCAAAGGCGAGAGAGATATTTTCTTTATTAAGGTCAAACATATGACATGCTACTGTGGCTTTGAAGTTCCCAATGAACTTTATCTCTTTGTTGGGCCAATAGATGACTCTCGAATGAGCAATACGCAATGACAATTAAAGAGGTCTTTGCCATAATATTTGCTGTCTAAGTTAATATAGGCACACTGCAAGTACTAATTCCATTAGGGTTGTGATGCATATGCAGTGAGATCTATGGGCCACATTCTGTATGTATACATATGTGCTTATACTTCAACACCACAACTCCAATTTCCATATCAGTATTTCACTTTTCCAAGCTTTCTTGAATGAATTACTGATCCAACTTCTTTTCTTAGATAAAACACAGAATTGTAATAATATATGTCTTCGCTTCACTGAGTGAAATGCCCAGATCATTCATCTTCATGCAATGATTTATAAGCCCTCCCTAACAGCCACAAAAATAATTGCTTTTGAATGCATGTTCTATTTCCCACTCTTTTTTGCTAATTGCCACCGAATCTTACATTTCAACATGCTCTTTCTAGGGAAAATGTGTAATGTTGTTCTCTTTTCCACAAATCTCAAGAGGCTATACCTTCAAGATAATAGTTTGGATGAGAGGATATTTGGAGCTATTAAGAGTTTCACTGAGCTGACATACCTAGATCTAAGCTGGAACAGTATCGAGGAGATACCTGAAGAGTTATTTGCCTTGGTAAACTTGGAGCATCTGGATTTGTCACGTAACGAAGAGCTAAGGACAGTTCCCAAACGCCTTAGAGAACTTACCAAGCTAAAATTCTTATATCTAGCAGGCACATGCTTAGAGAGGATTCCGAAGGAGGTCATATCCTGTCTTACAGAATTGCAAGTGATTGACCTAATGACAAGCAGTTACATGAGGAATTGTACGTATGAAATAATTCAAGAGTTGTGCACCCTTACAAACTTGAAAGCGGTTGATATTGCCATTGAAGGTGATGATGGATATGAATCACTACGGAAGGCAGCTAGCATCCCCATTAGGGATTTGATCATATATAAATTGGAAAAAAAAAAACAAACGAACTCTGCCTGGCAGTAGATACTTTGACAGGTGATATTGCGGGAAGGACGTTAAATGAACTCCACGTTTCTTTCTGTGCAATGGAGCTAATAATAGTAGGAGACGAATTGGGAAAACCATTTGATGCTCTCAGTCTGCTCGTGCTCAAAGATTTGCATAACCTTACAAATATAATAATGTGGAAGGGAATATCATCTTCGCAAGCATTTTTTTCCCAAGGCTCACTCGTGTTTGTATGTGAGTAGGTGCAGCAAACTACAGCACCTCTCCTGGGCGCCGTACTTGCCTTGCCTTGAATTTCTTGATGTGAGTTCATGTGATGCTGTGAAGCAGATCTGCATGGGCGCAGGACAGGAGAGTTCAAAGACATTCCCTTGCCTCAGATATCTGATTGTACACGACAATTACGAGCTGACCAGCTTGTGTGGTTCTGATGTGACGTTCCCATGCCTTGAGTCGTTATTAATTTCATATTGCCCAAATTTTAAGCGGCTTCCCTTCAAAATGCAAAGCTTACCACACAAGTTGACTAAACTAGACATCGATTATGTTTGGTATAAATTGGAATGGGAGGATGAAGGTGTCCAGTCTTTCCTGGAACGGGTTCGTGTGCTGGTTTGGAATGGGAGGTACATCCGTGCGGGTTTGTCTCGCACCATTGTCTTCTTTTCCCTCGTTATTTATTATTATATTACCTATACCTAACTTATTATTATTTGTGCAGGCATGCAGCAGCGCATTTGTTTTGTGACCACTACTGAGCAGTGTGAGACAGGAATCGGGAAAAACACATGTTGTGCGCAAGTTTGAACTTTGCCTTGTGATGTAGGCATTTTATTTTGTCGCTCTTTAGTTGCGGTATATGTAAACTGACGCTGGCACCCCTTTGTTCCATTTCTGGATCTCCTACTAGTTGGCACTGCAGGCTATCACCGCTAATCAGAGTGCGCAAAAAGGACAGGGACAGAGTAAATGAGTAATAAAGTATAAAGGTTGATGATGCATCAATCATGCTACACACAGATACACAAATGGCTACTTTGATCATCAGCCTCGCCCATTTTCGCATGCTTTATACAACCTTGGGCCTTGTGTGGTGGGTCGTCGGTTGGTACATGCACGCCCACAAAGTGGAGTGGAAGTCTCTTGCCTTTTTTGTGAGCATATGGATGCCCTATTTGCACGCAATTTATTTGCTCTCTCCTCTACTGCGCATCTTGCTGTGGTTAGATTAGTAAAACAAAGACGCTGATTTTACCAGATTTCTGAGGAGCTAGCACAAATTCCACCTCTCCTTGGTTGCTTCATCACGCCTGATCTAGACTAGAAGGATGGTTCGGTGCTTATCATCTGGAGCAGCATCTACTGAAGTTTGAAGTCAGTATGGGTTAGTATGAGGCCAGCTATTTTATGACAAGGTCAGACATCCTCGTATTGAAGCTCTTGCAAAGGAGCTTTTGGAGGAGCTGAAGGACTTGCCATTAGCTCTGATAACTGTCGGAAGGGGAATGTATGACAAAAGTAATCCGGAACAATGGGAATCTGCCCTAGATTACATGAAACAGTCATGCTGTGGCGAGGGTGATCAGGACCTTCATATGGAAAATACTGTTTTCAGACGACTCCATGTTCAGCTATGATAGATAGCCTAAGAAATGATATACCTTGAGAGAGTGTTTGTTGACTTGCTCACTATGGCCAGAGGATAAAGGGATTCTGACGGGGGACCTGATACGATGCTGGATTGGCTTAGGCCTAGTTGACGAGTGTGATATACATGGTTCCTACAGAAGAGCACATTCTCTAATAGGTGAACTTACTGCTGCATGTTTGTTGGAAAATTGTGATACTACGGTCAACTACATTTATATTACAGCAGTCTTTAACCATCAGGAAATGCCAATTGGAGTTGCTGTTAAGATGCATGATGTGATCCGTGATATGGCTATTTGGATATCTTGTGGCTGCTGTGACAACAAGGACAAGTGGGTAGTTCGTGCAGGAGTTGGCGCAAACCTGTCTATACGCCACATTCCTTGGAGCAGAGCCGAATGCATCTCATTAATGTCCAGTGAAATCAAGAAGCTTCATCCTGTTGCCCGGTTTACTTGTTCCACAAATCTCAAGAGGTTGTACCTTCGAGAGAATCGTTTGGATGAGAGTATATTTTGAAGCCATTCAGAGTTTCACTGAGCTGACATATCTAGATCTAAGCGACAACAGAATCAAGGAGATACCTGAAGAGTTATTTGCCTTGGTAAACTTGGAGCATCTGGATTTGTCATGTAACTTCGAGCTAAGGACAGTTCCCAAACGCCTTAAAGAACTTACTAAGCTTAAATTCTTACATCTAGCAGGCACATGCATAGAGAGGATTCCGAAGGGTGTCATATCCTATCTTACAGGATTGCAAGTGATTGACCTAATGACAACTAATTACTTATATATTTCCTCAAGGACAAACGGCCAAGTATATGTCTATAATACTTCAAGAGTTGTGCACCCTTACAAACTTGAAAGCGGTTGATATTGTCATCGAAGGTGATGATGGATTTGAATCACTACGGAATGCAGCTGGCATCCCCATTAGGGATTTGATCATATTGGGCTTGGAAGAAACAAATGAGCTCAACCTGGCAGTAGATACTCTGACAGGTGATATTGCAGGAAGGATGTTAAATGAACTGCACATTGAGGATTGCACAGTGGAGCAAATAATACTAGGAGACGAACTGGGAAAACCATCTGATGCTCTTAGTGTGCTCGTGCTCCGACGTTTGCTTAATCTTACAAATATGATAATGTGGGAGGGAACCTCGTCTTTGCAAGCTTTGTTCCCAAGGCTCACTCATTTGGATGTGTATTCCTGCAGCAAACTAGAGCACCTCTCTTGGGCGCCGTACTTGCCTTGCCTTGAATATCTTAGTGTGGATCGGTGCGATGCTATTAAGCGGATCTGTATGGGCGCAGGACAAGATAGTTCAAAGACATTCCCTTGCCTCAAATATCTGACTTTAACTGAGAACTACGAGCTCATCAGCTTGTGTTGTTCTGACGTGACTTTCCCATGCCTTGAGTCTTGACTATTTTACAATGCCCAAAGTTGAAGCACTTTCCTTGTCTTGCCTTGCCCAAAATTTCACAATGCCCAAAGCTGAAGCAGTTCTGTATGGGCGCACGACAAGAAAGTTCAAACACATTCCCATCCTTGAGGAGTTGAGTGTTTCATGATGCCCAAGGCTCACTCATTTGTGTGTGTGTGTGTCTTACTGCAGCCAACTACAGCACCTTATGGGAACAGGAGAGAGAGTTCAAAGACATTCCTTTGCCTCAAGTATCTGTATTTAAATTGGAATGACGAGCTGGCCAACTTGTGCGGTTCGGACGCGATGTTCCCATGCCTTGGGTCGTTGATTATTTCAGGATGCCCAAAGTTGAAGGGGTTTCTCTTCACAATGCAAAGCTTACCACACAAGTTGACTAAACTAAAAATCTATCCTTCGAATAAATGGGAAAAATTGGAATGGGAGGATGAAAATGTAAGTCTTACCTGAAACGGGTTCGTGTGTGGATGCATGATGCTAAGAATACTAAATTGGAATGGGAGGATTAATGGTACGTTCGTGCGGGTTTGTCTTGCACCATTGTTGCCTTTTGTTTTCTTTCCCTGGTTATTATATGTCTACTACCATGTATACCTAATAACTGAGTATTGTGCAGGCATACAGGAGCGCATTTGTTTGTGACTACTTAGCAGTGTGAGATAGGCATCAGGGAAAAGGCGCTATTATATTTCTACCTTTATTTTGCTGATGATCTGTGAAAGAATTCGGAGTACCGGGCCATTTATTTGGGAGTCACAATTCATATCTGTTGTTCTACTTTTTTTTTATATATAATGTTGTCTCTTAATAATGTGTTGACGTGTGACAACTGTATATATTATATATTGTTTCGTCCAAAAGAGCATAGCGAATGGATCACTACAAGGTGCTGTAACTATCCTCAGTGGTTACTCTTTTTTTCCTGTAATCCTTTATAATCGCAAGACACTATGGAACTGTTTGGATCACAGCCAGATTTTTATAGTCTGGATTATTATGTATAGAGTTATTACTATAATCATGATTGTGAATTATAATAGTCTGAGTGCTTATCTCCCTTGATTATTGTAGTTCATTACGGTTGGTTAAAGTGAAAAAAATCCATTTCTGGTTTCGTATAAGTTGCACAATGATTGGTTGGGAGACAATAAAGTTGCACTTTTAACACCTATAATCCCTCGAAATCATGTCTCATCTGAGTTATAGGATTGTGAAGATAGGGTGTTTTGGTTAATCGATCATATGATTATTTGAGTTTGGATCATAATCTGATTATTATGCTCTGGTTATTATAATTATAAGAGTATTGCTCTGGTGTGACCTCCCAAAGAAATTTGTATGCAACTTTGGTACCTTACCTACATTACCTCCCTAAATCATGTCTCATATGAATTATTGGATTAAGAAAATAGGAATTTTTTATTATAATAAGCCATCTTATAATCAATCATGTTTGGATTGCAATCTGATTATTGTAATCTCTTGATTAACTCTAGTGGATGGATCTCCCAAAGAAATTTATACTTACTCCCTCCGTCCTGGATTAAAGTGCATTTTGATTATTGTTAGAGAAAATAAGAGAGATAGTCATAGACGCATGTACCCCTCACTTAACTTCCTAATAAAATTAAATCTGATCCGATTTCATATGATTAAAAGGAGCAATCTAAGTTTTCTCATGCAGAACATGGAAAAGAATAAGAAAGAAACAACAATCAACCAATCACGCACTATTTGTATTAAAAAAATAATATTCTCATATTTCTCAAATGTGCTACATTTAGGGACACTAACCAAAAACCAGAATGCACTTTAATTTAGAACGGAGAAAGTATACCAAAGTGATTAACTTAATGTTAATTAAATCTCATAACTAATTTGTCAACGGGTTTATTCATACCCACGTTGAGTCCTCTGGCCCATGCACACCAAAATATTCTCACCTGATCTTTTGTGATTTTTCCTGTTCTTTCCCATAATATTTGAAGGACGGCCCTGGTGTAAGCGGTACAGCTTTATCGTCTATGATCAAAAAGTCCTGGGTTCAAGCCCTAGTCGCTGCATATTTATGCTGAGATGGCTGCTGATTATTTTTTTTCCCGAAACTCTAGCCTATAACACTTTATACGCCCTTTCCCGTAATATGCCGAGCGATGGCAGTAGCGGGTGGCGCCATTTCGTCCGCCCAGCGACAGTGCAGATGGAGCGGACGAGCAGCACGTGCGCCGTGCCGACGGATGGGAGTCGCAGCTCTCTCCAGATTATTATTGGGCTCAGTATCAAAGCGCAGCAGGCCCATGTCGTCTTGTCCAGGTACGAGCAGTCATGTGGGCTGGGTGCTGGGCCTAGGATGTGCCCTGTGCAGCGTCGATACCTGGAACAGGCCATGTGCATGTGGGCTGACAAAACAGCCAGCGCCGGTCTTGAGAATTTCATTCATATTGTAATTTGTTTGGGTGCGGATTCGAGGCGACGCGATCCGATCGACGACGATATGATTCCCACCGCCGCCATTGAGGGCCGCCGGCGCCGGAAGCTTTACGTTCTGGATTGTTCTGACTGCTCTTCTCGCCGTCGTCGTCTCAAGGTCTCTCGATCGATGTACATGATGCTACTAGTTTTCTTCATTGATTGATGTGTATCGGTGGGTATCGATGCAGAGTTTCAGTGTCCGTCCTCGATCTGCAGGCATATTCTACTTCTCCTTCCTTGACGACGTCGCCAGCTGGGCACATACGAGTACGACGACGAGCGTCGTCGTTGGAGGACCTTCCAGAGGACTTGTTGCACAAAGTAGTATCAAGATTGAGCGTGAAGGAAGCAGGACGAACAAGCGTCCTCTCCTCCGCATGGAGGCAACGCTGGACGTACCACTCCAACCTCCGTTTCGATAGCAACAGCCCCGAGCTCGTTCGCTACGACAGGAGCAGACTGGTGGATCATGTCACCACGGTGCTGCAGCGACTAGTGCTGGACAACACCCGCCGCCTCTCCCCGCCGGTGGTGGCGGTGGAGAGGTTCGTGTTCCGATCGCCTGTGCTCGGGGTAGACCACGCCCCTCAGCTGGACGGGTGGTTGGGCTTCGTCGCCGCCGCCAGGGCCAGGCACGTCACGCTCGACCTCGCCCGGCTCCACCCACTCGAGCCTAGCTTCGTCGCCAGACAAAACCACAAATACAGGCTGCCGGCCGACCGGCTCTGCAGCAACGGTGTCGAGTCTCTGCTCCTCGGCCAAGTGTGCTTAGAGCTCCCGGCGCCGCATACCGCAGATGGTGTGGATGGCGGCGGGCTGTTCAGAGCCTTGAAGAAGCTGGAGCTCAAATCCATCGATGACCGGCTTGGGCATCTCACGACGTTCCTGTCCAACTGCCCTGCTTTGGAATGGCTGCACATCCGTGACTCGTGCCTCGCCGACGATGTCCTTGTGGTGCCTCAGCAGGCACGCTGCCTGCGTTACCTGAGCCTTCGCTGGATTCTTCTGAAAACCATACAGCTGAATGTTACAAGCCTGACGAGATTTGAGTACCGTGGGAGGCCACCCATAATCAAGACCAACGACGGTGGTGCCTGCTTGAAGCTTCTGTCACAGGTGAACTTGTTGGCTATTTGCACCGCCGCCCAAATCGATCCTGTCGGATGTTTCTGGGATCAACTCTCTGCCTCCTTATCTCATGTTGATCATCTCGTTCTGGCATTCAACAACATCAATTTAAAGGTATATCCGTACTACACACACACCTATCTATAGTATATCTCTCTAGTATGGTTCGCACTGTATATATTCTATTTTTATTTTAAAATCATTCAATTCGCATTGCAGACGACGAGATTCGTCAAAAACCCTACCAAATTAGTCAACTTGAGGCAGCTGACTCTGACTTGTTCTGTCGGTGAAAAGTATCCATACCCGGAGGCTAATGCACTTGTCATCCTAAGGTTGACTCAATTTCTTGAATCAGCACCTCAACTAGAGCAATTTGAGTTGCATGTAGGTATGTACATCCATGTCATATTTAACAATTTGCTGCTTCATATGAACTGTACATATATGTATTTATCCTTTATACGTTTTGTTTAAGTTCTTGTCAATGATTAGTTCTTATGCTCCAAAATGTCTGGTCCTTATTAAATCTTCTGTAAATCAAAAAAAAAAAGTTTTCAAGCATGTCTCAGTGGGAGTTTCATCAATATTTAATGGGTTGCCACAAAAATATTTTTAATGGCACGGAGAAGAGGAAGAAGAATTGAGTTGTGTGGGGATGGAATTCATATTTGCATTTACATTACTAAATAAATGTTCTATTCCATGGCGGGTCTAATTAATATAATTTGATATTGCACACATTAACAAATAATTTATTTATCAGAAATCTTGTCAAAATTTTAGAACTTTCACATAAAGCAAAAAAATCAGAACAAATCGAGTTGTTTTATTGCCTCCACAATTTGTTGTCTACTAAGCAAGTGTTTTGTATTTCAATTGTTGCCCCTCGTTTTTGTCCTTACCTTTAGGCTATCCATTCATATGTCAATGCAAGAGACCAAAATATTTTCATGTGCCTTCATCTAAAAAAATGTGTGGGTGCAGTTTTCAGACAAAACTCTACCTTATTGCCATGAAAAACTTCATACAATTTATTTATTCACCTCTAATATATTTCATTGAAAATCTATAAATATGGTAATTAGTATATGGTTGATGCCAAATGAAGAATCTACAATGGACTCGATTTTGGAAGACAGACGATGATTGTATCCGCCCACATGTGCACCATCGCCTCAAGAGAGTACACATGTCAGGAATGACTGGAGTATTTGGCCAGTTGGAGCTGGCAAGATACATTTTGCTGAGTGCCCATGCACTGGAGTCTATGACCCTTAGGCTTAGAAATCGAGAATGTGCTTACTTCAAGTTGACTGATGCTACAAACTTCGGTGAATTTGCAAAGAAGTACCTAGATCCGCAAGCTGTGTACCATGAAGTTTTGAAAATTCATTTCAACGATGTTTGTTGCAATGAGCAGCATGCATGGTCTATTTGTAAGTAGGGGAAAGTACCATGTACAATAAAAATGTTACCACGTGATTGTTTGATTTATGGTTTGTAAATAAAGGTTTAAATTTTTAAGATCCTTTGACTTAACCATGCTCAATATGCCAGTTTTGTGCATACTAGAAGCATGCCTTGGAACCCTCTTCTTAATAGTACGCCAAAAATGAAACGAAATTATAATACACTCTACAACTTTTGTCTCCAAAATCACCAAGCTTATTGAGTCCTTAGTCTTCTACAAATATTATTTCTCATCTTTGTGGCCAAGACATTGTTTTGATCCTTGTGACTAACCAATGTGATTGTACACTCAAACACATGTTTGGTCACAAGCACTTGTGTTTATCGATCACCAAAATCTCAAAATCGCTAAATTGGGGGCCCCTAGCTAGTTTTACCCACAATCAAAATCTCTTGTGTTTAGCAATCACCAAAAACTCAAATCGCTAAATTGGGGCCTAGATTTGCCCACGAGCACTTACCCGAAATAGCTAAATTTGGAGCTAGATGCATACATGTCTATGCGTGTGGGTATGCCCAACACTAATTCAAAAGAGATGTTTTTGCCCAGTGGTTTAGCGAAGATTTGATCGTGTAGCTAACCTTGCTTCAACGTTCATTCATATCTGAAGAGAGTGAGCAAATAGCAAAGAGGACAGCGACATAAAGTAAAGAGGAGCATCGTGCTACTTTGTCGGTGTGTCATGTGAGGTCAAGTCGTCGCTGTCCACAAGCTTCTCCTGCCTCGTTCATCGCCTGGTCTAGAAGGATGATGGCCCGTCCGAGCTTCGTCTAGATCACGGACGCCCGAGCGGCCAGGTTGAGAGGTTGAAGACGAGAAGAGTGGGCTTCTTGGCTATTAGTCACGGGCTGCAGCGCGGCGACACCTTGTCAATTCTGATTCCAGAATTGGGGGGTGTCGGTGCTTGGCCTCGGTGGCTCTCGGTGCGCCCGCCAGGCGGCCGGCCTACTGCCTTGGCCCGACGGTGCCTCCCCTTCCGCTCTCTTGGTCCTCTAATTGAGACTCAGGAGTCTCGCTCCCTCGTCGCGACATGCCCAATGGCCGCTCATCTCCGCAGCCCTCATAGAAAGGTGCGTAGTCTTTCAGTTTCTCCCAATATCCCCTGTACTTGGTTCACTTGCTTGGTCATGTGATGTTTCATGGCTTGTATTTTAGTTTGAATGAATGGAAATGGGGAGTGTTGGGCTGTGTGTGTATGTGAATATAGTGTGGCCCAAGGGCCCATGAACTATGTATATAGATGTACCCTTGCAAATAAACAGAGTGAGAGTTCCAGAACATTCATTACCAAACTCTCTTCATGGTGTCGGAGCCAACCTAGGCGATTCCTGTGGTTCGTGGAGACGACACTTGCTCTGCGTGGTCGGCGTGACGGTGGCGGCGGCGAGGTGTTGGGAAGAGCAGCAAGGCAGGGACGGCTGGTGAAGCAGAGGACAGCAGCAGTCGCTGGGCAGTGACATCGGGCGAGGCTACAGGAGTGGAGGTGAGAGACAGGGCGCGGCGGAGCATGCTCAGGAAGAAGGGCGCTGTGTTCCCTGGCTCAAGGTTGGTGACAGCGGACTGCTGCCTGCACGCATCCACACTGCAGAGAGGGCAGCTCACGGCTGGAGGAGGAGCAGCGCCGGAACTACAATTGAAGGTAATCCTGGATGGATTTGGTGCTTTCTTCTGATTTTGGAAAAAATAGAGGCCAGCAGCGTGAGGAAAAGCTCTGTTGTGTTGAATCAGTGAGGGAGAAGCCTGATTGCGTGTTCTTGCTAGAAGAAGCTAAAAGAACTGCAATTGTGCTACACACGTACAACACAGAGAAATGAAAGTGAGACTAGAAGAGTACCATTGCTGTTGAAAGAAAGCCCACAGAAGTTTTAGTACTGATTGCAAGTGCTTTTCTTTTCTTGGTCTGTTAATCTACCATGGGGGAAAATCAAGGAATTGAGCAAGTGCTTGGAAAACTAGTGGAATTATTGACGGCAAAAAGGGATGAGGCTCCAAGTTCTGGTAAGGAAATTATTGTTCAGACAGAACCAGTCCATAAGATAGAGTTGATGCCAAATGATATCAAATTAGAGGGTATAAAAAATTACTTGGCTTGGTCTAGAAGGGCACTTAGGTTATTGAAGGCGAAAAAACTTGAAGGCTTTGTCAATGGGGAATCAGCTGAGCCATCAGACAAGTCCAGTCCTGAATGGAGCACATGGGATGCTATCAACTCTCTGGTGGCTACGTGGATGTTGAACTCTATGACTTCGGCTATTGCCAACATAGTAGATATAATTGTAAGTGCAAAGGTGATGTGGGAAACACTGGAAAAGATGTATTCAGGTGCCGAAAATGTGATGTTGATGGTTGAAATAGAAGATCGACTCCATGATCTCAAACAGGGGGAGCAGTTGGTGATGGAATGTTGCTGAACTGAAGAGTTTGTGGGCTGATGCAGATCATATAAGCCTATCCAATTGCCACACTCAGAGTGTGTGGCATGGGTGAAGAAGTGGATAGAAGAAAAGAGAGTCATTCATTTCTTGAGGGGGCTGAACACAGAGTTTGAGGCAAGACGTACTGCTATATTTCATCAGGCCACTCTTCCTAGCCTAGATGAGGCCATAGCTGCTATTTTACAGGAGGAGTATAGACTGAAGGTGATGAAGGAGACTCCTACATCTTCATCTCAGACATCTTTACCTCGTCCTACTTTTTTAGCAACCAGATTTAAGGAAGATAGGAAGTGTTACAATTGTGGTGACACTGGACACTTGGCTCATGATTGTCCTAAGCCACATAGGACCAACAGCGTAAGAGGAAGAGGTAGCAGAGGCGCTCAAAGGGGTAGTAGAGACCGTGGAGGCATTGGAGGCAGAGGTGGCTATAGAGCCAACATAGTGGGCACAGAAGAGGAATTTCCGAGAGCAGAGACTTCATCAGTGAAAGTCGAAGAACCCAGGCAATGGAAAGAAAAAGTTGAGAACCCAAGAGATAAGGATCAAGGTAATTTTGTTGGTGATTTCGTCAACTTCACCTACACAGATGAAGGTAATTATGTCCATGCGTCAATACCTATACACACACCGCAATTAAATTGGATTTTAGATTCAGGGGCATCAAAGCATGTCACAGGTGCATCATGTGAGTTTGAATCATATATGCAATATCCCCCCACACGTAAAGAAACTATACAAACTACTGATGGCACATCGCAATTTGTTACAGGTGTTGGAACAATTCAATGCACTCCATCTATTAAATTGTCATCAGTTTTGCATGTATCAGCTTTTTCGGTCAATCTAGTATCCTTGAGCGCTTTAGTTGATCAATTGGATTGTCGAGTTACACTTGACTGGGAGAATTGTTTAATTCAGGAAAGGAGGATAGGGAGGAATCTTGGGACTGCAACCAGGCATAGTGGGTTGTGGTATATTGATCATGAAGGGATGAATGAGGCATTATGTACTATTTTGGCTGCAATGATAGGAGAGAAGGAAGCTACTGTGATGCTATTGCACTGTAGATTGGGGCACCTTTCTTTCAGTAAAATGTGTAAAGCCTTTCCTAATGTAATGTGTGGGGTGGATAAGAACAAATTACTATGTGATGCTTGTGAGTTTGCAAAACACATAAGAACATCTTATTTGAGTAAGGGCATTAGAAGTGTGTTCCCTTTTGTGCTAGTACATTCAGATGTTTGGACATGTCCTGTGGTTTCTATAAGCGGAATGAAATATTTTGTCACTTTTATTGACTGCTTCTCTCGAATGACATGGGTATATCTCATAAAACATAAAGATGAAGTGTTGAAATGTTTCCAGGATTTTTGTTCCCTTGTGAAGAATCAATTCAATACACATGTTCAAATAATAAGGACAGATAATGGAACTGAGTACGTGAACAAGGAATTTAGTGCATTCCTGTCAGCCCATGGTATATTACATCAAACATCATGCCCAGATACTCCTCCACAAAATGGCGTAGCTGAAAGGAAGAACCGTCATATTTTGGAGGTTGCTCGGTCATTAATGTTTACAATGAATGTGCCTAAATTTCTGTGGAGTGAAGCTGTTTTGACAGCTACATATCTCATTAATCATACCCCATCGAGGATACTCGGGATGAAGACTCCATGCGAAATATTATTTGGTGAGAACACTTTTGTGGTTCCTCCTAAGGTTTTTGGATGCACATATTTTGTTAGAGATCACAGACCTTCAGTGAATAAGTTAGATCCTCGTGCAGTAAAGTGCATCTTTGTGGGGTATTCCTCAGGATAGAAAGGTTACAAATGTTGGAGCCCAATTGAGAGACGTTTATTTGTAAGCATGGATGTGACATTTAGGGAGTCAACGCCATATTATGGAGAGAAGATTGACCTAAGTTTTACGTTTAAACCTCTACTTGTTGGGACAGATAAAGTTCCACATGAGGGGGAGAACAACGATGTGGAAAATAATTCAGTTGAAAAACTACCGAGTATAGGAGTGATAAGTGGTCCATTGCCTCAATCAAGGAGAGTGGAAATAGTAAATGATGAGTCAGACTCGTCTCAGAAAGAAAATTCTCAACTTGACTTGTTTCAAAATAAGGATGTCTCAAAGGTATATACTAGAAGAAAGTTTAGAACCCCTACCGAGGTAACAGAGGTGGACCCATCATCTCTGGTGCATGAGAGTAATAAAGAGATAATTGATGTATCTACATCATCAGAAGTTGAAACTAAACCCTCATCAGATAATTTGCCCATTGCACTACAGAAAGGTACACAGACTAGTGCAGGAATGCCTCCATGAAGGTATGGATTTGAGCATGATATCAGTAATTATGTTTCATATGCCTCTTTATCTTATGCATATAGAGCATTTGTAGCCTCATTGCAATTAGTTAAAATTCCCAAAGATTGGAGAGAAGCAAAGAATGATCCCAAATGGCATGAACCCATGTTGGAGGAGTTGTGTGCTCTTGAAAAGAACAAAACATGGGATCTTGTCAAACTGCCTGCAGGAAAAAGGCTTGTGAGCTGCAAGTGGGTCTTCACTGTGAAACAAACTCCTAAGGGCAAGGTGGAAAGATATAAGGCTAGATTAGTGGCACGGGGTTATAGCCAGACATATGGTATTGATTATGATGAGACGTTTGCACCTGTGACAAAGATGAGCACAGTAAATATATTAATATCTTGTGCAGCAAACTTTGGGTGGCCCCTACATCAGTTGGATGTTAAAAATGCTTTCCTTCATCGAGACTTACAGGAGGAAGTATATATGGAGATTCCACTTGGTTGGTCCAATCCTAAAGCAAGTGGGATGGTGTGCAAACTAAAGAAGTCTTTATATGTTCTCAAGCAGTCTCCTAAAGCATGGTTTGATAGATTTAGATGGGCTCTATGTGATATGGGCTACAAACAATGCAATGGAGATCACACATTATTCTACAGACATTCTAGACTCAAGATCACTGTGTTGGTTGTGTATGTGGATGACATTATTATCACAGGTGATGATGAGACAGAGATTACAAGTTTGAAGAAGAACTTAAGTAAACAATTTGAGGTCAAGGATCTTGGTCAACTAAGATACTTTCTTGGTATTGAAATCGCTCGATCTCTAAAGGGTATAGTGCTCTCACAAAGAAAATATGTTCTAGACTTGCTCCATGAGACTGGTATGCTTAGGTGTCGACCTGCTTCAACACCTATTGATCCAAACCACAAATTATGTGCTGAATCAGGCGATCCAGTGAACAAGGAGATCTATCAGAGACTGGTCAGTAGACTCATCTACTTATGTCATACAAGACCTGATATTTCATATGCGGTGAGTGTTGTGAGCAGGTATATGCACGATCCCAGAAGTGGACACTTGTATGCAGTTAACCGGATCCTAAGATATTTAAAAGGTAGTCCCAGAAAGGCACTTATGTTCAAAAGCCATGGTCATATTAATGTTAAGGGCTATTGTGATGCTGATTGGGCAAGTAGCCTTGATGATAGGAGATCAACATCAGGCTATTGTGTGTTCGTTGGAGGAAATTTAGTGTCATGGCGAAGCAAGAAACAACCGGTCGTATCTCGTTCTACCGCGGAAGCCGAATGCAGAGCCATGTCACAAGGGTTGTGTGAGATCCTGTGGGTAAGAAACCTTCTATCTGAACTGAAGGTGCTGAGGAAAGGTCCTTCTATGCTACAATGTGATAACAAATCGGCTATCAACATTGCCAACAATCCAGTCCAGCATGACAGGACCAAACATGTTAAGATTGATTGTTTCTTCATCAAGGAGAAAATAGATGAAGGTGTTTTAGTTTTGGGTCATGTGAGTTCAAGTGAACAAGTGGCAGATTGCTTAACCAAAGGTTTAGGGCTAAAAGAATTAGAGTTAGCATGTAACAAGATGGGGATGATAGACATCTATCACCCATCTTGAGGGAGAGTGTTGGGCTGTGTGTATATGTGAATATAGTGTGGCCCAAGGGCCCATGAACTATGTATATAGATGTACCCTTACAAATAAACAGAGTGAGAGTTCCAGAACATTCATTACCAAACTCTCTTCAGGGAGCCCCCGAGTTTTTTTTTAAAAAAGTGATGTTTCATGGTGCTCTCTAGGTGCTTGATGAATTGACTGAGTAAAAAAAGGTAAGCCTGAATGGAGTGGTGTCCAGATTTTAGTCATTCATAAAAAAACTAAATTCCAATGTAGCCTGTCAAAGAAATTAAATGGCAAATCCATTTGTTTGACTTTTCCTCGTCAAAATAGGATTACCATTTTGGAAACAGAGAATTTCATTCAATACAACATAAGTTCACACTAGGTTTTCCTAAAAAAAAAATTTCACACTAGGTTGTAAAGCATAGGCAAGCAAGCTGGTGACTCAAAAAAGATAAAGTGATGCAACTCCTAGCCTATACACTCTTCACCTAAATGATATTCTCAGGGGGTGAATGCAATACGACATTTGACAATCTGAAAAGTTGGGTATCAACATTGCTCACACTATTTATTTTGTCTTTTGTTGCAGAGTATTGTTGTTTGGCACAAATCTTTCATTCACATGTAAAAAATTATCCTACTTGTTGAAGCACATTATCTGCTTTTGTGGAAGACAAGCAGATGTTTCCTATTATGTGAAACTGTTTGTGCGGTCAGAGATTTTTTTTAATATATAAAAGAATGGATGATTGTAAGTGTAGCTGTGATGATATGCTGGAGCGCATATTACAAGATCCCAATTCTATGCCAAGAGTTATGCAATTAGAATATTTGAAGAGGATCACAGATAATTTCTTTGATGAGCGATTAATCAGTGAAGGTGGGTTTGGTAAAGTTTATAAGGTAAGATTAAATCTTAATATCTTTCCCTCGCATATTTATGTAATCAGCCTTATTTTTATTTATCCAGAAATCTGTATCCATGCATGTTAATATGCTAGAAATTATGATTAAATTGATTGGGGCTAACCCTAGAAGGGTAGCAATATAGTGTCATACATGGGCCTAACCTCATGGGCCTAATACACTCACACTCTAACACCCCCCCACAGTCTGAACTTCTGGCGCAGCGGAGTTACAGACTAGACATGAAAAGAAGCACACACACGAGCCCCCCACAGACGCAACTAGCCACCGGTGACGTTGAGGTTGGAGCGGAACTCGGTGTAGGTCGAGGACGGGAGGCCCTTGGTGAAGATATCGGTGAACTGGGAGGTGGTCGGGACGTGAAGGACCCGAACAACGCCAATGGTGACCAAGTCCCGGACGAAGTGCAAGTCAATCTCCACATACTTGGTCCGCTGGTGCTGAATGGGGTTGGTGGAGAGGTACGCGGCACTGACGTTGTCGCAGTAGACAAGTGTGGCTCTGGCAAGGGGGCTGTGGAGCTCGGCGAGGAGCTGCCAGAGCCAGGAAGCCTCCGCCACGCTGTTAGCGACAGCGTGGTACTCCGCCTCAGCACTAGAACGGGAGACCACCGGCTGGTGCTTGGATGACCAGGACACCAGGTTGTCGCCCAGGAAGACAACGTAGCCGGAGGTGAAGCGCTGAGTATCCGGACACCCGGCCCAGTCAGCGTCAGTGTAGAGGATGAGCTTGGAGGAGGAAGACCGGTGAAGGAGCAAGCCGTAGCCAATAGTACCGCGGAGGTAGTGGAGGAGGCGCTTGAGAGCAGTGAGGTGGGGCTCTCGGGAATCATGCATGTGAAGACAAATCTGCCGCACTGCATAGATGATGTCTAGCCTGGTGAAGGTAAGGTACTAAAGTGCACCTGCGAGACTCCGGTATGCCGTGGGGTCTGCCACTGGGTTGCCCTCAGCCTCGGACAACTTGCCCTGTGTGTCAACTGGAGTGGAGCAGGGCTTGCAGTTAGTCATCCCAGCTCGCTCTAGGATATCAAGAGTGTACTGCCGCTAGTGAAGAAGAAGGCCGGTAGGACAAGGCTCAACAATGACCCCGAGGAAGTGGTGGAGCACACCAAGATCCTTGAAAGGAAACTCCTACTAAAGAGAGCTGATGATGTGGCTGAGTAGGGATGAACTGGAGGCTGTAAGGACAATGTCATCAATGTATAGCAGCAGGTAGGCAGTCTCAGCTCCACGATGATAGATAAATAGAGACGTATCTGACTTGGCCTCCACAAAGCCCACTGTCACCAGGAAAGTAGCAAACCAGGAGTGCCACGCCCGAGGGGCCTGCTTGAGGCCGTAGAGAGACCTGTTGAGTCGGCAGACCATGTCGGGACGAGAAGAGTCAACAAACCCTGCCGGCTGGCTGCAGTAAACTTTCTCAGTAAGTATCCCATGCAAAAAAGCATTCTTGACGTCTAGCTGATGCACGGGCCAAGAGCGAGTGAGAGCTAGGGAAAGCACCGTACGGACAGTGGCCGGCTTCACCACTGGGCTGAATGTCTCATCATAGTCAACTCCAGGACGCTGAGTGAAACCCCGGAGAACCCAGCGAGCCTTGTACCTCTCAAGGGTACCATCAGCCTGTCATTTGTGTGTCCAGATCCACTTGCTGGTGATAACGTTGAAGCCGGGCGGACGGAGCACCAGATCCCATGTCTGGTTGGCGAGGAGAGCCGCGTACTCTTCTTCCATCGCACGGCGCCAGTGAGGGTCCGACAAGGCGTCGCAAATGGAAGAGGGTACAGGAGAGACCTGCGTGTCGCCGGGCATCGTCGCGAGAGCCCGGGACCGCAGGGTACCCGCCGCGTGTCGCGTCACCATAGGGTGAACATGCCGCGGGTGTCGGTGAAGTAGCAGTGGGTGGTACACCGGCGGCAAGACATGGGCAGCTAGGGGCGGTGGTGGTGTAGGCGTTGGCGACAGAGAAGAGACCACCGGTGGTGGAGGCGTCGCTAGCGGAGAAGAGGGCCCCGCCGGAGGTGTCGTGTTCGACGACGGAGCCGGCGAGGGCGACGCCGAAGGAACCGGCAACGGCTGAGGCCACGGCAAAGCTGGTGCCTGCCGCCGCTGGTAGACATGGCCGAAGCGCTCGGGAGGAGGTGACGGAGGCAACGGTGGCAGAGTCAGTTCCTACCGCCGCTAGTAGACGTGGCCGAAGCGCCCGGGAGGAGGCCTCGGGCCCGCGACCGGGACGGCGATGTTAGGAATGGTGGGAGGTGGCGAAGCCTCGCGGAGCGAAGGTGGGAGCTCAGGGGCTACCTCCGCCAGGCTGGGAGCTTCCAGGCCCACCGGTGAGCCAGTGGAAGCCGGCGGAGACGAGACTGGCACACTAGGAGGGCGTGCCGGAGGCGTACCTGCTGGGTATAGAGGAAACGGTGGCTGAACCACCGGGTCAGTGGGGAAAACAGCAGACCACCTCAGGGTCAGGAGGAGTGGAGGTGGGGGTGGTGGTGAAAGGGAACACCGACTCATCAAACACGACGTGGCGAGAGATGAGGACATGACGAGAGGAGAGGTCAAAGCAGCGGTACCCCTTGTGATCAGGGGAGTACCCAAGAAAGACACAAAGGGTGGAACGGGGTGCGAGCTTGTGGGGAGAGGTGGAGGAGATGTTCGGGTAACACGCGCATCCAAAGACACGAAGGTGATCGTACCGAGGAGGGGTACCGAAGAGAGCGTGGTGAGGGGAAAGGCAGGGGAAGTAGTAGAGGGCAGGTGGTTGATAAGATAGGTGGCAGTGTGAAGGCTCTCAGCCCAGAAGCAAGCAGAGAGAGAGGTCTGGAAGAGAAGGGTGCACATGACATCAGTCATGGTGCGAATCATACGCTCAGCCTTGCCGTTCTGAGCGGAGGTGTAGGGGCAAGACATGCGCAACTGAACGCCACGAGAGAGGAAGAAAGAACGAGAGGTGGCATTGTCAAACTCATGCCCGTTGTCACACTGGACGGCCTTAATGGTGAGGCCAAACTGAGTGGACACCCAGGCAAAGAAGTGGAGGAGTGTGGGAAACGCATCAGACTTGAGGCGTAATGGAAAGGTCCAAGAGTAATGAGAAAAATCATCAACCACCACGAGATAGTACTTATAGCCGGACAGGCTTAGTACAGGGGAGGTCCATAAGTCAAAATGGACAAGATCAAAGATATGAGCCGCATGGGAGGAGGAAGTAGGAAAAGAAGCCTCACATGGTGGCCCAATTGGCACGCATGGCACATATGCTCATCGGGAGTGCTTGAGTGCACGGTACATCAGAGGTGCGACTGAGCCGTGCCAAAGCATCGCGTCCGGGATGGCCAAGACGACGGTGCCAAGTCGTGGAAGAAGTGGAGGTGGCGAATGTAGCAGATGAAGGAGAAGGCGAAGGTGAAGTAGCGAAAGAAGGAAATTGAAGGGTGTAAAGGGGTCCCGTGCGGTCACACTGGAGGAGAGAGCGGCGGGAGGCTAGATCCCACACGGTGAGGCCAGAGGGGTCAAACTCAACCGAACAAGAGTTGTTGGTGGTGAAGCGGCGAATAGAGAGGAGGTTGTGAACCATGTCGGGAGCAACAAGAACATCAGAAAGGTGGAATGATCCATGTAAATGCGTAGTACCCATGGAGGAAACAGGAATGGAAGCGCCATTGCCGACAATGATAGAGGAGAGATAGGAAGGGTGGGGAGGGTGAACAAAGGAGAGGAGACGAGCATCCGACGTGGTGTGGTGCGAGGCACCCGAATCCGCGATCTAGGCCGAGCAGACCGACGGTGGCAGCCCCAGGGTGCTGAAAGAGGAAGCCAGGGAGGTCGGGTCACAGGGAAGAAGAGTAGGCGGAGTGCCGGCCGGCCAGGCGAGGGGCGCCGGCCAGGAGGAGGACGCAGCGATGGCGGCCTGGGCAGAGAAAGTGGGGGCGCTGGCCTGGAAAGAGGGGGGCGTGGCTCCGGCCCAAGTAGAGGAGGGCAGCGCGGCAGGGGCCCGGGTGGGGCGGCAAGGGCCTGAGCAGAGGGGGGCAGTGGCGCCAGGGGACGGGGCGGCGACGGCTGTGCCTGCAGAGGAAGAATAGGAGATGGCGGACTGCTGCATGTAACACCTTTGGTGTTATATTAACTAAAACGTGCCATGTTATCATATGCATTACAAAGCATTCATGTTTAAGTCAACCTTAATGTGCATTAACTAAAACAAGTTTATATTTCATAGGTTGATTGTGTTTCTGAAATGTTTTGTCACATGAAATAATAAAACCCTACTTTTGAATGTCATCGCAAATACTTGGTATATATTCTATGTACTTGAGGTGTAAACCGTGTTACACTAGTATTAAGCATAGTGTATAAACCTAAGCTCAACCCTTAAAAATTTGTTTCCATATTTGAAGTTGAATTTGGGTTTCAAAGCTTATTTCCAAGCCTTGCAATTCAAATTTAAATTCAAATTGGAAAGCTATAAAGTGTTTTTCGAAAGTCGATTTGGTCAACCAAGGGTGTCATTGGGTCAATGACCTAAAAATTTCCTTGGATGATGTTTGTGATCACTAATTACCAATCAATTAAGTTAGAAACCAAATCGAGATTGAATTCAATTTCAAAATAACCCTTTATTCTCAAGCCTAGTTTTACCCCCTTTTCTGTAATTCAAAATCTATAAAGAATTTGGAGATACTCTAAAAAGATACTTTATAGATCATGACAAGAGCTACAAAGTTGGTATATAAAGTTTTTCATGTTTCCAAAAGAAATTTCAAATGAATTTGAAAATATAGTTTTCTAGCATTTGTTCCCTTTTGATTTTAAAACCATAGTTCAAAAATTATGCATAATTTGGGAAAATTTTTTATATAAAAAATGTTTGCTTTAACAATTTTAACATTTCATATTTTTGAAGATTTTCAAGTTTTATTGAAAAATCAAAAGTAATTTGAAATGTTTGTTTCTAGGGTTTTATCCCCTTTTTGAATTTGAATTCAAATTTCAAAATCTAAATAGAATTTAAGGATGCCAGTTAAAGGAAAAGTGTAGCTCTTGAAAAGTTATGAAAATGATATTTTTGAAGATTTTTAGGTTCTTATATAAATTTTGGAGTAATTTATATTTTTTAAATAAGTAATATTTCTGTAATTTTTGCGAACAGTACCGAAACCTATCGTCGGCCGCCATTGCCGGCTTCTCAACCCACGCCGCCGTCAACCGCCGCACATGCTCGGCCGCCAGTGCGCTCCTGGACACGCGAAGCTTCATCGTCATCATGTCGCCCGTCCATACATCGCCTCCACCCTATAAATAGGTCAGCCGTGGCCGACTTGTTCTTCTCCCCGCCGCCGTCGCCGACGACTTCGCTCCGCTGCCCAAATCTACCACCGTCGCTCCATCATCACCCGATTGCTCTTGCCAATAGCTCCGCCACATCCTTACGGTCAATTTGAGCTAGCTCGTGCTTGCTCTCCTCGTCCGAGCTGCCCGCGCGCTGTCGTCTTCTTCGCGGCCGGCGCCGAGCCGCCGCGAGCTCTTTCGCCGTTGACCGCCGCACAGGGTGAAAACATATGTCCATTAACCCTCCTGTCATGTTTTCCATCTTCTCCTTCTCCTAATTCGCACCATGGTTCGCTCTCTGGTGCACAGGATACCCCGTGACGCCGTTCTTGCCGTCGGAGCGCCGCCGCCGCCATCACCGCCGCCGACTGCACTCAACTACTCCGAGCCTTCATCTTTGAGCGCACCATGCTCGTGGTGAGCTCCTGCAGCTATCTGCGCTATCAATTTCATCCTTACCGCGTCGTAGCCACCGGACACCGGAGCTCGCCACCGGCATGCCTTGCCAGCGCCGTCGCGCGCGTGGTCGTTTGAGTTAGGGGTCAGGAGCGACTTCATCTTCTGGCCCAGTGTGTTCGTATGGACGCCCTCGTACGCCCGAGTGCTCACCATCGCCGAAAATCGCTCCGGTGAGCGTTGCCGCCGCGCCCGAGCTCCGCCGCGTCGCCATGGCCGCCGGCGTGGGTGCCGCCGTCGCTCCGCCGCCACGTTAGCTACCCTGATTGACTCCCCGTGCCAAGCTGAGCCCGATGGTTCAAGTCCGGTCGCCGGAGACCTCGCCGTCGGCGAGTAATCGCTGGTCAACCGCCGGCGGACCGTCGGTCAGCGCGGGAGCACTGTGCTCATTTTTCTTTTTCTATTTTCAAAAAATGATTTAAATACTATTTTATTTGAAAAATTATAGTAATTTATATATAGCTCCAAAAATTCTAAAAATTTTTGTGTGTGTTCTTTATGATGTCATCTACATAGGAAAAATATGAAATGCTAAATTTGAGTACTTTTTGCATATGTTAAAATTAACCCTTTTAATTGAAAAATGGACCTTCAATGATTTTTAGTAAATAAAATAATTGGTTTTTAATTCTAAAATTTGTTTTGCCATCTAATTAGGCTAAGAGCTTTCCAAAATAAAATTTTGGGCTTAATTTGATAACTTTAATTTTATGCCTTTATTTTATGTTTTTAAGTAATTAATTAATCCCTTTAATTAAGTTTAATCATGATAGGATTTGTTTGACTTTGGAATTGATTGATGACCTTGGATCATTAACCTTAATGACCTTTGGCACTTTAATTAATTGTTTATACTTATCTTAATCATGTCATTAGGGCTTAATCAACGTTATTTCATGTGTTTAATTAATTTCTTAAATGACGTAGTTAACCCTAATGAGCTTGATAAGCGAAGTTTTGTTGGCTTGCAACTTTATCGTGAAGAAAGTTGTACTCAAGCCCTTAATCTGATCATGCATCCATCAAGCATCATGTTTACTATTCCATCATGTTAAAGCATATCAATTATCGAATAGTTTCCGTTAACGGAGAGTTAACGTTGTCGCACCAGATTCCAAGGACGAGCAGATTCAGGAATCGGGAGTTGATCCAGAGTTTGAGACCGTCTACCTCGAATACCAAGGCAAGCCCCGGATGCATTCAAACCCTATTCTATTTTATAAAAGTTTTATCGCTTCAGTTATGATATGTTGCATTAAGTAATAGGAGTTGAGTGAAAACCCACCAACTGCATTACCTGTCTTATATCCATAATTCCTTGCTACCTGTTCTAAAAGATGCGTAGTGATGCTTAGCCCTGTTTAATTAATTAGTGTTCAAAAGTAAAAGAATGAAAAAGATGAGAGTGGTTTTTCTTGTTGGAATCTTGATAATAGTTAATAAATCGAGTCCGGACGGCTAACTTGCACCGGGAATGGAGTCCCTCTGTAGTGTTTTCGTCTGTTGATGCCCTAGGTCCCGTCCGTTGGAGAACTGATGATATCAAGAAATTAGAAATCCACATGCATGAAGTGGTATTCAGTGGGCCAGAGTCCCCACGCATATCATGGAATGACATATAGTGGGCCAGAGTCCCCACATATGTCATAGTGTGTTATACTGTGGGTTTAAGTTTCCATGTATATCGGTACACCGGGCAGAAGAGCTCAGGTGTATCATGTGGTGATATATGGTTGCGGTTGTTATCCCGGTATATCTGTGACCTGGTATGCATCGGAGTTAAAGTCTCCGGTATCCCAGTGATCTAGGTCCCAGCTGGGTATGAAAATGGATTCGAATCGCCGTTGCTTCTCGGAGAAGAATACTCAATCGGTGTTCATCATCGTAGTAATAACTTGAACAATGATTAAGGTTTAATAATGGAGTTGGTTGGTAATTGGAGCTAGATCAAAGCAAACTTTACTTTCTGTTAAGCTTTTCCGCAAAAATTTCTTATCTCTTACAAGTCTTACCTTGTCCCTCTAGCCTGTATTTCTTGATTCTTCACCCCTCTTTTTCATCGGGTCAGTCTTGTTGAGTACTTTTGTACTCAGGGTTTGTTGAACCCTTGTTGCAGGTGAGCCTCATGGGCAGGAGTGCTTTGCATCCTGCTGCATGACAGTCGTCGAAAAAAGTGACGACGAGTAAGATGTTTAGCTCTTGGGCAGAGCTTATCGTTTGGTTTTGTAATAAAGTTATCTACCGCTACTCCACTACTATTATGGTTTGTACAATTTAAACTGATGGTTATACATATTAAAACTCAAAGGTTTGTAAACTTATGTTGTTGTAAGTCTCCCGCTATTTTACTCCAATGTATATTATTTATATCAAACTGTTGTAATACTGCAATGCCTCTTTATAACGATTGATCCTGCTCGGAGAATCGTGGATGATTCGGGATTTACCCGACAGACTTTTTAAGTCGTATGAAACACAGTCATGGTTATTTGGAGTCTGTTTAGATAATAATCATGCGTGTGGGCCATATGATTTAGGAGGTTCTGCCACACTGCGGCGGCTGGCCGGCCCCGGCGGCGCCGCTGGTCATGGGCCAGGCAGTGGCAGCGGTTGTGGGAAAGGAGCGCACCACGGGGAAGAAGGAGGAGGGAGAAGGTGCAGGCGCGCTAGCGGCGGTGAAGGGCAGCGCGCCGACGGCGGCGCCCACTGCACCCGCGGCGGCGGTGGCCGGCACAGCAGCAGTCCGCGCCTGGCCACGCGCCGTGGCGGCATCGCGCTAAGAAGGCCGCGCCCGTGCCTAGCCGCGCGCCGTGGCGGCGTCGCGCCAAGAAGGCCACGCTGGCGGGGCAGTGCCAGGGCCCTGTCGTTGGCCCGGCCGTGATGCGGCAGCGGCGGAGGGGCTAGAGCCTCCGCGAGCTCGCGTGCCCCTGGCAGCGGGCCGGTCCGCGCGTGATCGCGCCGTGTAGCCACGCGGGGGCCTGGCTGCGCACCCTTTCCTAGCCGTGTCGGGGCCGGAGGAGCCCGCGCGTCCGCACGCCAGGAGGTGCCTGCGCCTGGAGCCCAGAGCGCCGCACGTCGGGGCAGCACCGGGGCAGGGCCGCGCCTGCACGGATCCACCGAAAAAGAGGATGGAGGGAAGGAGGAGGAGAAGGGGAGGGCCGGCGGCGGCTACCATGGGCGGCGGCGGCTGGGAGGGAGGGAGGGAGGGGAGAGAGAGAAACCCTAGATTGATACCATGCTAGAAATTGTGATTAGATTAATTGGGGCTAACTCTAGAAGGGTAGCAATATAGTGTCATACATGAGCCTCGTGGGCCTTGCCTCATGGGCCTAATACACTCATACTCTAACATAATATATATTATATATTAGAGTGTAAACAGGGAGAGCTTCAAAATGAGAAAATGTGTGAAGAAGTTTAACTTTCAACGGTTAACAAATCCAGATGTTCAGGAGAAGCTGTTTATGAATGAGGTGTTTCCTCTTATGAGTCTCAGGCACCCCAATATAGTACGATGTGTAGGCTATTGTTCCGAAAAAAGCAGCGAAGTTGTAAAACACAATGGAATTTTTGTTCTTGCGGAAGCGCAGCCGGAGATGTTACTTTGCTTGGAGTATCTGACAATGGGCAGCCTTGATAAACATCTTAAAGGTATGGCAATAGTCTCTCCTCTTTTTTCAACTATTGCGATTTCAAATTATACATTTTGTGCGCATCTCCATTACAACCACATTCTATCAACAAATATCATTAACTATTGAGAGAAAAAACAAGATTCGAGCAAAAACTAGGTGCCTTTAGATTAAGAAAAAAGTAGGAACTGAAATTTTCCAAGACAAGAATTAGCATCTGGATTGTGGAAACGGATCTTTGGATGGCAAGAGGGGGGAGAGGTTAATATCATAATTAAAAATCTAAACAAAGAAAAAAAACACTTAGGCAAGATTTTGGCATCAAAAGGTCATATCTCTCTACTGTAAAATTTCCCAAAGAAAAGGGAAATGAGATTTATGAGTTGTTGTTTAACTGCAGATGAATCTTCTGGACTTGATTGGCGCACATGCTACAAAATAATTAAGGGGGTTTGTTGTGGTTTACATTACCTTCATGAGGAGTGTATACCTCTAAATAATAATACTTTCATCATTCACTTGGACCTAAAACCTGCTAACATATTGCTCGATGGCAATATGGTGCCAAAACTTGCAGATTTTGGTCTGTCGAAACACTTCTGTGATAAGAAAACTCAAACTTGCCCCGGTGGAGGAACACCGTAAGCTACTAATCTATTGATACTATGTTGCTTACAATTTTTTTTTCTTTCTATTGCTTTTGCATAAGCCTTTGAAGTTGATGAAACACTCATGTTGTGATGCAGTGGTTACATGGCACCAGAATACATAAGTAACGGTAAAATATCAACTAAGGCAGACATATACAGTTTGGGTGTAGTAATCATAGAGATCATAACAGGTTGCAAAGCTGCTCCTGATATCAATCTTGATATCGAACAAGTAAGAAACTGTTCTTTTACACATCCAATGTATCTGACTGTCCATTTTAGTTATTTGTTTTGTTTTACCACTGCATAGTATCAAACTTTTGTTAATATTTTCCAGATAATTAACAAATGGAGAAACAGGTCGGCAGAAGCACTATCATCAGAAGATTGCCAACAGATAAGAAGTTGTCTTGAAATAGGTAAATGTTGCATCAAAAGTGAAAGAAATGAGAGGCCCACTACAAGCGAAATTATCGCAAAGCTTAGTTTGGAAATCATAGACTGCAGTCTCGACAGTGAAGAAGAGCCGCTTTGCAAAAAAACAAAAAGAATTTGCGACGTGCCTCCTGAAAACCAGGTATTATGATTTCAGAGAATCAATTAATTTGCTTGACGCCAAACTTGGGTGTCTATAGCTATTTCCAAAAGGTGATAGACAAGGCAAGAAAAACATGCTAAGAATGCATTCTCTACATGCTAACATATAATGGGGCCACTCACTATCCTGCGATGCATATTTTTTGTTTCTTGTCTAGTACAATTTGAGCCTAACTTTTTTATTGCATAAGGTACTAACTCTTTAGGTTCCCTAGCACTGGGTGCAAGTGGAACATACTATTTTTTATTCTTTATAATCTGTATTAATTATTACCGCCTCTCAGGAGGGAGAAATTATTATTACACAACCCAGAGATATTGCACAAGCGCCGTTTGTCCTTCATGTTGATGTCGATGCTGTTCTACTGCCAAGTCAGGTGCTTTTTGTTGAACAAGCTCGCCAGCATATCATTGAGGATACAGAGGGTTTGATTGGAATATGGGGTCCAGTTGGTGCTGGGAAAACACTCCTTCTCAAGACAATCAACAATTCATTTGGAATAGGAAACTCCTTGATTCCAAGTTCATCAAACAGAGGGGACCCTCCATTTGACATCGTTATCTATATGACAGCCTTAGAAGACTGTTCGGTGCAAAGTATCCAATCTGAAATTATTCGATGGATCAAAATGCAGGATTGCGGTGATTCAATAACCACTCAAGCCACCAGGATATCTAAATTCCTCCAGGATAAAAGTTTTCTTGTTTTGCTAGATGGTCTTCATGGCAATCTGAACCTAGCAGCAGTTGGCCTACCACCCCTTGGAAATCAAGGCCAACTGAAGCGAAAAGTTGTAATCGCAACAAGATCACAAAGCTTGTGTGATCAGATGCGTGTGAACAGAGCTATGCATGTTCCCGGCCTAAAAACTGATGAAGCACTTCAGCTGTTCCAACAACGTATTGGTACCAATAGCCTTTATTCTGAACCCCGCATCGGAGCACTTGCAAAAGATCTCGTGGAGCAACTAAGAGCTCTACCATCAGAACTAATAAGAATAGGCAGTGTAATGCGCGGAAAACGGGAACCAGGACGGTGGCAGAATATCGTCGGTGTTGCCAAGGAATTGATGCATATCAAGGATCAAGAAGCAGTATCGCTGGTATGTCTTTACAGTTAACTCAAATTTTGTAACAATATTTTTGCTAACTTATCTATCTCTCTAGTTAGTAATATTAATTAATGCCTTCCAGACAGAAGGAATTATTATTAGAAAGCTTAAGCAGTGTTTGCAAAACTTGCATGGGAGGAGCAATGATGTCAAACACGAGATTATGCTTGGAAAGCGAGAGGGCAAGGTAGCAACAAATCAGATCAACAACTGGCTGTCTAAAGTGGATACCAACGTCTGTGTTGGGATGATTATCTGTGAATCTGAGCAAAATGAGTTGAACTGGGATCTCAGTGTGATTGCAGCTGGAATGCTTCATCGGCTCCAAGAATGTCTCAGTGGTCAACCCAGCGTTGTTACAGTGGAAGCATTGCCACCTTCTGTCCAAGAGATGCCATGTTCGTCCACAGAGCAGCAGCCTTCCAGAGTTGAAATATTTGCTGAGGCTATGGAGTATATTAAGGATAGTTCAGTGGGTGTCATTGGAATCTGGGGGCTGGGCGGAGTGGGCAAGACCCATCTTCTGACAAAGATCAACAATGCTTTTCTTGGGGACTCATTATTTGATCATGTTTTCTTTGTTACGGCCTCCAGAGAGGGTTCAGTAGAAAAAATCCAAGATGAGATTGGCAAGAAGCTCAAGCTCAAGTGGGAAGGCGATGATGTTAAATCTCGAGCTAACGACATTTTTAAATCCCTGAATGCTATAAATTTTCTTATACTATTAGATGATGTTTGGAATCGGATTGATCTGGAAGCAGTGGGCATACCTTATCCCCTTGGAAGTAGAGCACAACAGAGACGCAAAGTGGTTCTCACAGCAAGATCAAAAACGGTGTGTGGTCAAATGGAGGTAAGAAAAGAGATCAACGTGGCATGTTTGCCACATGATGAGGCCTGGCAGCTATTTCAAGACAAGGTCGGACACGAGACTCTATCTTGTAGTCCTCGTATTGAAGCTCTTGCAAAGGAACTTGTGGAGGAACTGAAGGGCTTGCCATTAGCTTTGATAACTGTCGGAAGGTCAATGTACGGCAAAAGTAATCCGAAACAATGGGAATCTGCCGTGGATTACATGAAACAGTCATGCTGTGGCGATGATGATCAGGACCTCCATATGAAAAATACTGTTTTCAGACGACTCAAGTTCAGTTATGATGGCCTAAGAAATGAAACATTGAGACAGTGTTTGTTGATTTGCGCACTATGGCCTGAGGATAAAGGGATTTGGACGGGGGACCTGATACGATGCTGGATTGGCTTAGGTCTAGTTGACCAGTGTGATATAAATGGGGCCTACAGAAAAGCACATTCTCTAATAGGTGAACTTACAGCTGCATGTTTATTAGACAGTTGTGATACTGTGTTCCATTGTGGTAATTACATTCATCAGAGAGGATTCTTTAACCATCAGGAATTTCCAATTGAAGTTGGTGTTAAGATGCATGATGTGATCCGTGATATGGCTATTTGGATAGATCGTGGCTGCAGTGACAACAAGGACAAGTGGGTAGTTCGTGCAGGATCCAGAGTTGGTGCAAATCTGTCTACACGTGTCATTCCTTGGAGCAGAGCCAAATGCATCTCATTAATGTACAGTAAAATTGAGGAGCTTCATCTGTTTGGCTCCACAAATCTCAAGAGGTTGTTCCTTCGACACAATCGTTTGGATGAGAGGATATTTGGAGCCATTCAGAGTTTCACTGAGCTGGCATACCTAGATCTAAGCAAGAACAGAATCAAAGAGATACCTGAAGAGTTATTTGCCTTGGTAAATTTGGAGCATTTGGATTTGTCATGTAACAGAGACCTAAGGACAGTTCCCAAAGGCCTTAGAGAACTTACTAAGCTTAAATTCTTATATCTAGCAGGCACAGGCATAGAGAGGATTCCGAAGGAGGTCATATCCTGTCTTAAAGAATTGCAAGTGATTGACCTAATAACAACTAATTATATGTATGCTACAAACGAATCGACTAATTATACATATAAAATAATTCCAGAGTTGTGCACCCTTACAAACTTGAAAGCGGTTGATATTGTCATTGAAGGTGATGATGGATATGAATCACTACAGAAGGCAGCTGGCATCCCCATTAGGGATTTGATCATATCCAGATTGGAAGAAACAAACGACCTCTGCCTGGAAGTAGATACTTTGACAGGTGATATTGTGGGAAGAACGTTAAATGAACTGCATGTTGTGGATTGCCATGCAATGGAGGAAATAGTAGTAAGAGATAAACTGGGAGAACCATTTGGTGCTCTCAGTGTGCTCGTGGTCCGAGGTTTGGATAACCTTACAAATATAATAATGTGGGAGGGAACATCGTATTCACAAGCTTTGTTCCCAAGGCTCACTCATTTGGATGTGTCTTATTGCAGGAAACTACAGCACCTCTCTTGGGTGCCCTACTTGCCTTGCCTTGAATATCTTCGTGTGAATGATTGCGATGCTATGAAGCAGATCTGTATGGGCACAGGACAAGATAGTTCAAAGACATTCCCTTGCCTCAAATATCTGAATTTAATGCACAATGACGAGCTGAGCAGATTCTGTGGTTCTGACATGACATTCCCATGCCTTGAGGAGTTGATTATTTCACAATGCCCAAAGTTCAAGTGGTTTCCATTCACAAGCGTACCACACAAGTTGACTAAACTATGGATCGATCATTGCGATGATATGGAATGGGCAATCCGAAACTCAAGGTATCTGAAAGCAGCACAAGAGCTGATTGATGAAGTTGTGAACGTTTGGAAGATCATCAAGCAGGAAGCCCAGAAAGAACAGGTAGAAGCAGGAAAGACGGATGGCAAAGAGACTGAGGGTGGGTCGAAAAGTGAGGGTGTGTCCTCTAATCCGCAGGAATCTGGTGCCAATGCAGCACCGGAGCTTTCTACTGCTGAGAAGCAAGAGCTTCAGAACAAGATGGCAAAGCTGATGGCAATGTTGGATGAGGTGGGTGATTTGTCCAGTATCTCGATATAACGTTTATTTTTTTCTTGATCATGCACAAGATTTGCGCGTATTTGTATTAAGAGAGAAAAGTTTGATTACAAGGAGCTGACTTAATAATACATTTATTTATTTATAGTTTACAACTATTTAATGGTGACAAAACATATTCCAGGTGGACCAGAAATACAAGCACTACTACCACCAAATGCAAAGTGTGGTTTCGTCTTTTGATATGGTAGCTGGGCCTGGAGCTGCCAAGCCTTACACTGCACTTGCTCTCAAGGCAATGTCACGACACTTCCGGTGCCTCAAGGATGCTATCAATGATCAGATTAATGTCATCTGGAAGAAGCTTGGGGAGGAGGAAAATTCATCTGGCAAGGAGGGCATCTCTGTTACCATTCTTCGTGCTTGGCTGTTTGAGCATTTTCTTCACCCGTAAGCAGCTTCCCCTGTGGCGTTTTATTCGGTATTCCATGTTCTTCATTTTCTTGTTCATCATCATCTGTCATGACATTGTCTTGCAGGTACCCTAAAGATTCTGAAAAATTGATGCTAGCAAGGCAAACAGGCTTGACAAGGAGTCAGGTAATGTTTCTTATTCGTATTTTTCCTGGTCCATATTCCAGTTCACATGTACTGCTGATATAGTACTGTTGAATTCCAGTTCACATGTTTCATAGCTGCTGATATTGTACTGCTGAATTCGCCTCATCAGACATGTAGTCAAATGCTAGTGGCTGTTCAGCATTATCGCTATTCTTGCCTCTGATGTTCCTATCCTGAAACTGTTGTGATTTCATCGATGCATCTTGACAGAGGACAACATGCCCTTTTACTAGATTAACGTCTCCTGCGAGTTATTCGGGTTTTACTATTCAATATCTCTATATTCTGACTGTACTTTCATGCCTTGGTCTCCAGATTTCAAACTGGTTCATCAACGCCCGTGTCCACCTCTGGGAACCGATGATCGAGGACATGTACATAGAAGAGATTGGCGATATCGATGAAGACTCCAATTCTTCCTCTGACAACGCGCCAAGAAGCTAGGGCAAGATGGCATCTTCTGAACACGACCTGAGAAGTTCAACGCCTCGGGTCTGCGAGAGCAGCCAGCTGAGCTAGTCAAGAGCCAGCACGAGGACCATATTTGGTATATCATTTGCTTTAAGGGGAGATATTTCTAAATGTGGAGTACAAAATAAAAATTACGTATCCTAAAGATCAAAATGACTTATAATTTAGAATAGATAAAGCATTTACATCGCAAACACATACCGAATCAAGTACATCTTCATTAAGCTGTAAACTATATTTGCAAATTAAATACAAATTGTTTCTTTACGAGAGATGTCTAAAGAGACAGCTGGGTTTTGGTTTCATCAACTGGAACTGAAACAAGACAAGACAAGGCGGGGACCCACTCCCGTCGCTTCATCAACGGCTAGTTGTGGTCGTGGTCGTGCACGTTTCCGGCCGGCGTTTCTGCTTGGAACCGTCCATACGCACGGGGCCGTTGCGTGTTGCACGACAACTGTCGACGTTGTTCAAATGTGAACTCAATATCACAAAAATTTTATATTGTAGTAGTAGTTTGTGATCTATACAAATGATTAGAAAAGTATTCACAGAGAAAGATTATTTGAACCGTGGATTTGGCCACTGCGCTAGCACCCCAGTGAATTTAAAAATGTCGTGGTCGTGGTGGCCGTGCCGATTTCTGCCTGTGCCTGGGCTGGACTATGTTATGTATGCCGCCGCCGGAGTCCTTTTGCTTGGGTGCCCGATAAAAATGGACCCGCCGCTTCTGCTGTGCCTATAAAAGAGCAATCAACAGACGATATGACTTTCCACGTGGCTACCGAACTTTCGATAAATGGATTATTGCGTTTGAGCACATTTTATCACAAATGTATGAACTCTGCAATTTTTTTATCCACGGTCCTTATATAAATAAACGTTATATTGATATATTTTTGAAAAAATATTTATATATTACTGATATAGCGGAAATCATGTTTTTCAACCCATAAACCATTGTTGAACCAATAAATAAACTTCAACGGCTAGTTGCTTTGGTTGATGACTTTCGATCCCCTGTCCGGTCCGTACGAGGCCATTCCGGCACCTGTCTCTCATCCATCGCAGCGTTGTCCGGTCCGTACGAGCTTTATTACCCACTTCACTCCACTCCCGCGATAATAAAGTCAATCCGATTCCGATCCGATCGTACGACGAATTCCCGTAGCATTTTATTTTTATTTGATAAAAAATATTTAAATTTTAATTAATTAGGTTTAAAATGTTCGTCTCGTAAAGTAAAATAAAAATATATAATTAATTTTTAATTTTATCTATATTTGTTACTTCATGCATGTGCAGGTATTTTGATGTGACAAAGAATAGAAATTCTATATAGTGAATTTATGGCCAAATTGATGAAACTAAACAAGCCTCAAACGGAAGCACTGTTTCCACGTACGCATTCGAATGTTTGATTTCCGTTCGTTTTCCTCATTCATCATGTTTATACGATATTAGTCATGCTTCGATTATTTGACGAATCCAACACATCAAAACAAAGCTTGACTCGCGCCACCTTATTAGCCTTTTTAACAGCTCCAGGTTGGACAAAGCATCACTAGAATGGGCTAAGCATTTTTTTTTTTGGTTGCATGTTATTATTGTGGCTTTCGTAGAAAAATGACGAACGAGTAGGGGTGAATGCTTACGACTACAACAAACAACCATGTAAAATCTCAAAACCAAATTGATACATGTCCATGTGTATGAGCTGGATTTTGGAAACATTATTCACCGTATTAGCTTGTATTTAGACTGATGCAGTACAATTTGCTTTTTAGTTGTCCGTATCAGCTTGTATTCAAACTTATGCAATACAGTTCTCTTGTTCTCTTTCTCACACAGGTTACATGGTGTTCAAACAGATCCACTGCTGCACCAGCTATGACGCTAGATTTAATCATATTGAATAATAATGCACATTTTCGCAAGCTAATACATACCACCTCCGTTTTACTTTGTTTGTCGCTCGAAAGTTGTGCCTGTGAGGAGAGCACGGTTCTCACCTCTACTAGAAGCATGCGATTCTCATTCTCAATTAGAACATGAAGGTGACGACGGCATGTAACAAAATATAAACAACCAAAAAAAATTTTATCAAATACAATTTGCCTGTGTGGAATAACTAAACATTAATTAAAGGCACTACATACCTTTAAGCCGAATCAGATTATTATGCTGCATAACATCTAATACTTTTATATGGGATAGCAACAATACTTTGACCTTGAGTCCTTGACAATCTATCACATTCATTTCTAAAGTAGGAAAGGCTTATATAGCATAGTAAAAGCTTTTAAAAACACTCAAATATTTGTATTCTATATCCTCCGCAACCACAAGGCCAACAACGGCTTCTCTATTCTTGGGGAAGGAGAAAACATACAATACAAACAAAAGCATACAGTAAGCACTGGTACGCCGTGGACCGTGCCCACGCGGCGCTTCTCACTGACACGCGGGTCCAAGCAGACGCACATGTGGACCCACTGGCCAGTGGGCCAAGTCACGGGAAGCACGTCCAACCGGGTCAGCCTTTTTCCCGTCAGGGGTCAGACTAATTAAATGCTGTGTTTAGTTCCCGTCAATTTTGAAATGAAATATCATCACGTGTCACCTAAGGCGTACTATAGCATTTTGTTTATATTTAATAAAAATTGTCTAAATTTTGAGTAACTAGACTTAAAATATTCGTTTCATAAAGTATAACAAAACCGTGTAATTAGTTTTTGATTTTATATTTTATACATATGTCGATATTTTGATGTGACGCATGATAGAAATTTTATATAGTAAATTTTAATATGATTTCTGGATAACTAAACACACCTAAAGGCATTCTTCAGTCCTCCTCTGTCCTTTCTTCCTTCTCTCGCACACTCCACTCCACTGCTCCCATCTCCTCCTTCAAATCCTCCCAAGAGGCAAAGACCCAAGGACAAGGAGAGAGAAGCCCCCCACCGCCGCCATGGACAAGATTGAGGCGAGGATGAGGAAGAGGAAGGGGAGAAGCAGCCGCCGTCAGGGTGGATCGGTACCAGTAAAGGCGGGCCTGCGAGCCGCCCTCGTCGCCATGGCCTTCGCCCTGCTCTGCTCCTCTACGCCTGCCGCCATAGCCCTCACCCCGGACGGTATGTCTGCTTGCTGCATTTCCTTTATCCAGCCCCGCGGTGCCATTGCTGTCTCCTTGCTTGCTGAGTGTTGAGTGCTGATCCACTGTTTCTTGTTTGGTTGCAGGCGAGGCGTTGCTGGAGCTGAAGCTGGCCTTCAACGCCACCGTGCAGCGGCTCACCAGCTGGCGGCCCAGCGACCCCAACCCCTGCGGCTGGGAGGGCATCTCCTGCTCCGTCCCCGACCTCAGGGTCCAATCCATGTGCGTGCGTTCCTCCTCCTTGCAGAACCTCTGCTTATTGCTCTTCCCATTGGCCATTGCTAGCTTCTTCTTGCCTCCCTTCCATATTCTCTTAAGATTTCCCCCTTTCTTTTTTCTTTATTTTTTTTTATTTTTTTCCTTTCCTCGGTTATTTGAATCAGATGTTCCCCCAAATGTGTGCTCATGGCTCGGCAACCGATGCCTTCTTCTTGGATTCCATCCTTCCTTGTCCCCTGCTTTGCTTTGCTAGTTGCCACTGATGAATAACAATAACAATAATGCGCCGTGCGCGTGCGTGCTCTTTTCTGTGCAGAAACCTCCCATACATGCAGCTCGGGGGCATCATTTCGCCCAGCATCGGGAGGCTCGACAAGCTGCAGAGATAGTAAGACTTTGTGTTTGAACCGTTTCTAGGACCAAATGTTTTTTTTTTCTTCACTGTTTTTGTTAGATTTACTAGTATTGTATTTCCCTGAACTAAAAGCAGCCATATATGTGACTTGATACCAACTGCATTGTCTTTTCCCTTTTGTGTGTTGCCTCTGAATGTCGATGGATGGACTTTTTCCCTTTTCAGAGCACTGCATCAGAACAGCTTGCACGGCCCAATCCCTGCAGAGATCAAGAACTGCACCGAGCTCAGGGCAATGTAAGATACTACTAGCATCATTTGATTAATAATACCAGTATTTGACTAGTCCAGTGTCGTTGATTTGTTCAACTAACCCGGCAGAGTGTTCAAGCGTTTGCTTCTTCTATTTCTTATTTTTTTTAACTGACTGTGTGTATGTTTAGTTACCTGAGAGCCAACTACCTCCAAGGAGGCATCCCTTCAGAGATTGGCGAGCTCGTGCACCTCACCATCTTGTATGGTCCTTCACATTCTCATTGTCTGCTTGTGTTTAGTTTTACCAGTGTTATTACTATTTTTATTTAAAAATTGTGTTCGAATTGCAGGGACCTGTCAAGCAATCTGTTGAGGGGCACAATACCGGCCTCGATTGGAAGCCTTACTCACCTTCGCTTTCTGTAAGTTTTTTGTATGCCATTTTCATGCTCCCTTGTTGGAAACACATAATGCCGATGATGATGTAAAAGTAAGAACTGATTAGAGAGCACACTCTTCTTACCATCTCCCAGGAACCTGTCTACTAATTTCTTCTCCGGAGAGATCCCAAATGTTGGTGTCCTCGGGACCTTCAAAAGCAGCTCGTAAGCTCCTTTGTCCCATCTTTACCTGTGTGTTCCTAGTTATGATGTTGGATACCTGTATTTATTGTTGTTGTGCATTTGTTCACGTGATGCAGGTTCGTTGGAAATCTGGAGCTTTGTGGCCTGTCCATCCAGAAGGCTTGCCATGGAACCCTCGGCTTTCCTGCTGTGCTGCCGCATTCCGATCCGCTTTCTTCAGCTGGCAAGTCTTCTGTTTCTACTCTAAATGCAGTGTTGCACGTCCAGTCGGTTCAATGTGCAGTGTGACTGACTGGTGGAGTTATTTGTTTCTGGTTGAAATAGGTGTTACTTCAATCAATAGCACCAAGACATCACACTTTCTGAATGGCATTGTGATCGGCTCAATGTCAACCTTGGCTCTTGCCTTGATAGCTGTACTCGGATTCCTATGGGTTTGCTTGCTGTCCAGGAAAAAGAGCATTGGTGGAAACTATGTAAAGATGGACAAGCGAACTGTTCCTGATGGTAATGAATTAACACCATTTCCTCCTGTTTCCACCAAAAAAAAAACCAATGCCAATTACAGCCACTAACCACAATTTTTACATATGACGCTGTCATCATTTAGGGGCAAAGCTTGTGACATACCAGTGGAATCTTCCATATTCATCAAGTGAGATTATTAGAAGGTTGGAGCTGCTTGATGAAGAGGATGTGGTTGGCTGTGGGGGCTTTGGCACAGTGTACAAAATGGTGATGGATGATGGCACATCATTTGCTGTCAAGAGGATTGACCTCAGCCGTGAAAGTCGTGACAGGACCTTCGAGAAGGAGCTCGAGATTCTGGGCAGCATCAGGCACATAAATCTTGTCAATTTGCGAGGCTACTGCCGGCTCGCCACAGCAAAGCTACTCATATATGATTTTGTTGAACTGGGCAGCTTGGATTGCTACCTTCATGGTAAGGATTCCTACATTCTTGCATCTCTAGGCATGATAACGATTACAATGTTTTACACTGGGGTAGTGTCTTCTTACCTGATGCTTACATGGCGTGGTGCCTACGGCAGGAGATGAACAAGAGGACCAGCCATTGAACTGGAATGCACGTATGAAAATCGCCCTTGGCTCAGCTCGAGGCCTGGCATATCTCCACCATGATTGCTCGCCTGGGATTGTGCATAGGGACATCAAAGCCAGTAATATCCTGCTGGATAGAAGCTTGGAGCCTCGTGTCTCTGATTTTGGCCTTGCAAGGCTGCTTGTAGACAATGCCGCCCATGTTACCACTGTTGTGGCAGGCACCTTTGGATATCTAGCACCAGGTACATCTCTTCATCTCTTGCAAGTTGGACAATATCATTGTAGTTTCTACAGAGTGAAAATCATCTAGTAGTTATAACCTATGACTGAAAACACATCTTGTAGGGCAAAACTACCAACATCATGAAGTTAAACAAGAACAGTAAAAAATTATTATTAGGAAATTGTAATTTGTAGACATGTATTTCAAGACGTAATGTTGAGCAGCTCTAGTTGCTAAAACTGAAACCGGTTGGTTACTTTGACTTTGGTGGCAGAGTACTTGCAAAATGGATATGCTACTGAGAAATCAGATGTGTATAGCTTTGGAGTGCTTTTGCTGGAGCTGGTGACCGGAAAGAGGCCAACCGACTCATGCTTCATCAAGAAGGGACTGAACATTGTTGGCTGGGTAACTAGCAGTGTTCTTTTTTTCTTTACCTTTGTCTACCTTAAAAGGTAGTAATGAGTAAGAATCGTGCATGTGAAATTCTTTTGCAGCTGAACACCCTAACTGGGGAGCACCGGCTAGAGGATATCATCGACGAGCAATGCGGCGACGTCGAGGTGGAAGCCGTGGAAGCCATCCTGGACATCGCGGCCATGTGCACAGACGCAGACCCGGTGCAGCGGCCATCGATGAGTGCTGTGCTGAAGATGCTGGAGGAGGAGATCCTGTCCCCCTGCATGAGCGAGCTGTGCTACGAGCATCACCTGGAGCTCTGAGCTAAGGAGGAAGCCTGACTATGATGCTCAAGCGCGTGCGTGCATGATGGATGAGACTGAGTAGGAAGCAAAAGTTTCGTAGATACAATGGTGATGATGAACCGTGTAGTGCTGGGTGGACAACTGGACAAATGCAGATTCTCATCTTCCTTTTTGGGCTCAGCAGCCTCAGTTCAAGCAAGGTCAAAGTGGTTCTTGGCACAGAACCAACAACCTAATCCGCATGTTCTGTTGTTGTACATAGATCTTCTCTCTTTTTTGCTTTTTCTTTTTTTTTTTTCCCCCTTTGGCCTTTTATTTTCCTCAGTTTTCTTTTGTGGCCTTTATCTTTCTGTTGTGGTTGCCAATTGGGATGCAAATTCGTGGCCTGTTTGGAGTATCACATTTCACATGTATCACAAAAAACAGAGTTCAGGAGGAAAATCCCGTGTTCTAAGCAGGGAGGCCTGTTGACATAATGCTGAAGCAACGGAAAGGAGTATTTATGAGCGATTATCAGAGAAGCGGCAGGTACATTATCTGTAGATGAGCTGGGAGACAATGGAGATAAATAAAGCAGTCTGAACGAAAGATTGGGTTGGGTGTGATGTACGAGTTGGCACTAGAACAAAATTTGCACAATGCTCCAAGAAAGGAAGAAACAACAGCAGAACGGCATTGAGATCTGAGAATGAAGCGTCATCGATAGAAGAGACAGAGAGTAGGACAAAATAACAAGGGCGCATGCTTGCTTGCGATGAACCGGCTTGCATCTGTATGCAGCTTTTTTATTTTATGTGCGTGTGTATAACTACGCGACACGTCGATCATCGCGAAATAGTAGATGGACACACAACACTGCAGCGCGAGTGTGTGACATGGCATCCTAATAGCAATACTACACAGCGAGTCTAACCTAATGATACGTCTTTCTAGGACGGATTAGAAGGCAGTGGTAAACAGGCAAGCAAAAGCCTGACGAGGAACTGTACTTTTGGTCCACTCGGGGAGCAGAAACCTGCTGCAACTTTTGCGCAGCAGATATCGAATCAAATGGCGATCAATCGGGAGCACGCCCGTTGTTAATTATTAGTTTTTTTAATAAATCCGGCTTCAATTACACGAGGTAGAATCAGGCCAAAAAATACAACAGGGAAATAACAAAGAAGAAAAGTATGAAAAAAAAATTATATCTCTAACAAGAAATTCGAGTAGTCCTACGCGACAAATAAGCTTCCTCTGTGATGTCGACTCCAGAAATCCACTAGAATAAGACCACCACCGTCAAGACAAAGCCGCCAAAATACGTTTGACAGACCTTCAAAAAGGTACTGAAAACGTTGGACACCGACCACCATTGATGACTGGATGCTTTTTCAAGGCAACAACACAATGCATTTGGTGCAGATAAGCCTGCCCACCAAAAGCCGAGCTGTTATGCCATCAAATGCCACCACCACCTTTAGCTGCGCAGCAGAGTCACACGCGGTAGGAAATCCCAGCCTTGACGAACAACAACTTCGATGACGCGCCAACTGCGCCACCGCCGCCGGCCCGAAGAATCCAGGCTAGGTTTTCACCTAGTTATTGAACGTCCACGGGCAAAACAGCTTCAACGGCTTCTTCAACAAGGTATGTAGTACAATCAATACCACCGCCGCTGGCCCGGCGTATGCCAGGCAGGGTTTTCACCCAAACTGTTGTCCCGTGAACCGACCACCGGGCGTTGGAACCAGCCATCGACCAGATCAGACGACGCCGTAGAGGTGGCCAGTCCTAGGACGAAGGCAATGGACGGCCACGGCGGCCCCTCCGGTCAAGGAGCGACCAACTGCTTCCGTGGAGGGAAGGTGCGCAGGCCACCGGCCGGCCGTCGGAGCGGCGCCACTAGAGGTCGCCCTAGCCCTCCACCTGCCAGATCCGGCCCCCGAGGGTGTGGATCCGGCCGCCTGCCGCCTTCCCGGCCACCGGAATCCCGGGGCCGACCGCCCGCCGCCAAAATCACCCAACCATGTGGTCGTAACGTCGCCGCCAGGAGAGGACGTGTACCAATCGCCGGATCTGGCCCCCCACGAGCCTGGGTCCGGCCGGTGACCGCCGCCACCGCCGCCTCCGCCGTTTCTGCCGGAGAAGAAGGGGGTGGTGGAGAGGAGGGGGCAAGGGGGATGGCAGGGGAGGAGCGACCGGCGCCTGTTTTGGGAGCCGTCGCGGGCCGCCGCCGCCGTGCGCCAGAGGGCGGCGGCGGCGGGCGGAGAGAGGCCGGGAGGTGGTGGTGGTTTGGCGGCGCCGCCAGGGGCCTCCCGAGTCGCCTCCAGGGAGAGGCGCTCAGGAGGTACGGGTTTCCATCCGTACATACATTCAAAATATAGTTGTAGTGTACTTTAAGAGTGAATGTTTTAAGTGGCTCCCCTCTATTAGTGACTTTAGAAAACTTGGTTGTCTTGTCCCTATATGAACTCATTATCGAATTAAAGGGGTCTTAAGCCAAGTGTCTATATTGACGATTTGATCATCAGAAAACTAAAAAACGATCACAAAAATAGCAAAACATATTTTAAAAAATTCTAGCACAAGTCATGCAAATTTTCGCAAATAATATGCATGGTGAACGTCCTAGGATCCAAACGTTTGGACCTTTTGCTATGAGTGTCTCCTAGGAGTATTTTGACCCCTAAATGATTTTATATTAACCGTGAAAAATATAGTAGTGAATGTTTCGGCCAATAAATGATTTTAGAGGAAACATTTTTTAACTAAATGTTTTTTATCTTTTTAAGAACTACAATTTTGATCTAGAGCATGTCTCCAATCCAAGATCATGAAATCTCCAAAATATGATAATTTCAAAACAAATGTTTATGATTGAATATTTTTCAAATAAGAAAAACTTGTCAATTACAGAATTAGAGATTGTGCTGACAAACATAACTTTGGTAGATAATATGTCAGTATTTGAAGTCACTTGAAAATTCTACAATTTTGGGTGTCTAAGTCGAAAAATATAAAATCAATATTTAGTACTCTAAATAACTTCAAATCATACACTTGTCTACTATAAATTCATAGATCATACTAAGAACTACAACTTGTTACTATATATTATGCCCACGTCCAAGATTATTTGGAACTTCTTTATTTTAAATTTCAAATTCTGAGAATTTGAAACGAACGTTTGAAACTAATGCTATTATCAGAGACTCAGATCGAGCCTGATCGGAGTCTGAGTTCTGGTCGGACAGCTCAAAACTAGTAGAGTAATTCGAATCGAGAACGGTCTCGATCAAACCATATGGATATTAATACCGAGGCAATGTGCCCCTGATCATCCGATCGAGCCACCACCAGCAGCAAATCAATTTAGCTAGCTGTTTCCTTTTTCGTGCAGCAACGATGATGGAAGTCGCCGCTGCAGGTGATGATGCTCAACCGCTCGCCGTCGCCAACGACTACAGCGCGCTACCCACGGACGTGGTGCACGACATCCTGCTCCGCCTCCCCGCCGACGAGGTGTGCCGCCTCCGGCTGGTGTGCCGGTCATGGCGGTCGCTGACGTACGACCCACTCTTCGCCGCGGCGCACGCTTCGCGTCACCCACACGTCGTCATCGTCAGTCACGGCGAGGGCAGCCACGACGAGGCCGAGGTCCGTGCCGTGGACCTGCACGGCAACGTCATCAAGCGGAGGCGGATCCGGCCGCCCCGCGGCACCCTCGGCCGCCTGAGCCTGCACGGCGACCTGCTCTGCGTCTCGCACGGCTGGGGACTGGCCTACGTGGTGGACATCGTCACTGGCGCCGTCGTTGCAGACGTGACCACCGAGCACAGGAGGAAAGTGAACACGTCGAAGCCTCACTGCATGTTGGGGCATGTCCCGTCCACTGGAGAGTACAAGGTGCTTCGCATGCAAGTAGATGGCCAGCGGACGACGTTAGAGGTCGTGACGCTGGGCGGCGGTGCCTTACGGTGGAGACGGCTACCGCGGCCTCCGATCAGTCTCGGCACCGAGTTCTCCAGCTCCGGGAGCATGGCGGTTGTCGCCGGGTTCGCCTACTTCCTGGTGTGCCCGGGCCCGAGAGACCAACCCAAAGTTAAGGCAGATAGCATAGCGATGTTTGACCTGGAGACGGAGGAGTGGAAGCCGGCGACGCTGCAGGGGCCACTGAGCAGCCGGAGAAGAAGCACGGACGACGAGCCCATACGTGTTCTTCGTAGGAAAGACTTTCAGCTGGTCAGGTTGGGCGAGAGCTTGGTGACGCTCTATTGCAACGTCGAGGACTGTTCGACGGAGCTTTGGTTCTTGGAAGACATGGAGGACGACATGGACACGACGGCGCGCTGGACGAGACGGTACACGTTGCAGTGCACGCCGTTCGCGGAGGAGGAGTTCTTCTTGTCCCTACGGTACCATTATCCGCTGGCGATTCTGAACGATGGAAAGATACTTGTGTGGGTGAACATCCCGTCTGCACCGAGAGCATATGATCCTGAAACCAGTGCATGGACGGATTTGGTTAGGTTTACTGTAGCGGGCAACTTACTGCACTAGGACACTACTAGAGGTATTTAATTGCTCTCCTACCCCTCTCTCTTCCTCTCCCTTACTTTTTTTGGTGAATCTTTTGTCTAAATCTTGATTCATGGTGGAGTGAGATGAAGCTTGTTTTTTTTCCATCTAGATTCATCATGGAAGCTCTCTCCCACCTTTTTTCTCTATTTTCTCACTTTTTAGTGGGTTTTTTCTAGTTGTAGATCTAGATCCCCATGGATTAGAGATGAAGCTTATTTTTTCTACCTAGATTCACCATATGGATACATAAAGGCTCTCTCTCACCTTTTTTTCTCTATTTCTCATTTTCTCTAGCTTTTGTTTAGATCTAGATCTAGATTATGTAGAGAGATAAAATTTATGTTTCTTTTATTTAGATTCACCATGGATGCATGAAAGCTCTCTTTCACCCTCTTTTTTTTTTCTATTTTATCACTTTTTAGTGTCTTTTGGCCAATGCTCTCTCTTTTTCTTGATTTTGGAGGTAGATCATCAATTTTTTCTAATTCTTCTCCATTTTGCTACTTGTGTCGTGTACAGCTACAATGGACAGGTCCGAATGGATGTACAAGATCGACAGAGTCCTTGATCGTCGGTACATTGATAAATTGAAGAAGTTCATGGCCATTGCGAAAGCTCATCGTGAGAGTCAGAAGCGGGAGACAATTACATGTCCATGTGAGAAGTGCGAGAACCGGGTAGGCTACCCAGATGGTACTGTGCAATCTCATTTGATTGTGCACAGTTTCATTGAGGGTTACACGGTCTAGACTTTCTACGGCGAAAGGCTCGCTGCAAGTGGCGGTGCATCTGGAGTGAGCTCTTCGACGACGACGGTAAACCAAGATCCTGTTCGACCACACGTGCCACCTTCGGCGGTGGTTGCACCAGCCGCCGCCGACGATGCTCGTGATTACATCACGGTGGACGAACTACTGGAGGGCATGCAAGATGGCGCTGACGGAGGTGACGATGGTCGTGAGGCTCCTTTGAGTCCACCAGAGGATGTGTAGCTGTTCGAGAACCTGGTGAACCACATCAACGAGGACGACATCATTTTTGGCAACCCGAAGTGGTTAGAGAATTTCAGAGAGATGAAGCAGGCGTCCATTGATCCTCTGTATCAGGACGGTGGGAAATGTCCAGAGGGGTGCACGGTGCTCCGTTTCAACCTCCTCATGCTGATGATGAAGGCCCGGCATGGTTGGTCGGACAATAGCTTCAAGGAGTTGTTAAGTTACCTAGCTACCACATACCCAACTGGCGGGAACAAGGTGCAAGCCAATACCTATCGGGCAAAGAAGCTGTTTTGGCCCATGGCGATGAAAGTTAGAAAGTTCGATGCCTACCCTAACCACTGCATCTTGTATCGGAGCGAGGAGTATGAGAAGTTGACCAGTTGTCCACACTGTGGCGCTAGTCGGTACAAGAGGAATGCCGGGTGTCGCGTGGATGATGACGACGGAGCCGTGCAGGGTACCAGTGGTCCGAAGAAGAAGAAGAAGAAGGTGGCTAAGAAAGGGGCCAAGCAGATCTCGGCTCAGCAGGACGAGGAAGAAGAGGGTTATACACGGAGGAAAAGCCCTGTCGGTGTGGTACCTGCCTGTGAAAGACCGCTTGCGTGCATTGTTCGGGAACCCAGAGGATGCGAAGCTCATGTCTTGGCATGCATCACCTGACCGGCTCAAGGACGATGGCAAGCTACGGCACCCCTCCGATGGCCAGCAGTGGAAGGATTTCGACAATGCGTACCCCGAGTTTCGCAATGAGCCTAGGCATGTCCGGTTCGCGCTGAGTACCGACGGGATGAAACCCGTTCGGTGAGCTTAGCAGCACTCATAGTACTTGGCCGGTCGTCCTCACCATATACAACCTACCTCCCCATCTGTGTGAGAAGCACAGTTACCTCCTGCTCACCATGCTTATCTCAGGGCCGAGGTAGCTCGGTAACGATATAGATGTGCTCATAGAGCCGATCTTGGAGGAGATGAAGATGCTATTCAATGATGGGGTACGGATTATGGATGCTTCCTATAATGAGAAGTTCACCCTAAAAGCCATCAACGAGCAGGCCACCTCCACCTCCCCCTCCTCCGAGAAGTCCACCTCCAGGCACCACCGACGAGGCGGGGGGTGCAGGGTCAACTCCGGGGGACAAGACGACGCCGGCAAGCCAGCCGAGCACGAGCGGGCCACCTCCACCTCCACCTCCACCTTCTCTGAGAAGTTCGCCTCCAGGCCTCACCAACGAGCCGGTGGACACGACGACGCCGTCAAGCCAAACACCATCTGTTGCAGCAAGCCAAGAGGGAGGATCGGAGGTGAGCACAGGCTTGATCATCAAACAACTCGCGTACTCGTATACGTTTGAAAGGTACGTTACAGTCGAGCATAGCATTCAATTCTCATTTCTACCCCATGAAATCATACTAACACTTGCATCCCTGTTCTTCTAGGCCACCGGATCAACCTCATCATATGTTTCCCTTGTCGGATGACTGCCCCGGCCACTTCGAAAATGGCAAGTGGCTATTAACTAAGTAGCAGCTGCTCGACGAAAACAAGTGGGTGACAAGGAAGTGGCTTCAGTGGTACTTGGAGGCGTCGAAAAGAGGAATGAGAAGATTCCACGTCAAGATTCCCGCGCATGAATTCCACTTGAACGACAAAGATTTTAGTATCCCAGTGGAATTCAAAGACATGTACAGGCTGCTGAACGAAGACAACCTTGACATCGTCCAAGTCACCCTGTTCTCTTTGTAAGTGATGACTTGCGACTTAATTTCATAGATCTTTGTATTGGTATGGGTCAACTTCATACTTATTATACCTCGATGACTTGTCCTTGCAGGATGTCGGCTAGTGTAAGCGCGAAAAGGCGCAATCCTGTTCTCTACCTCTCTCCAATACATATTAATGAGAGAGTCATCATGGGCTATAGGCTAGAGAATAAAAACTTGTTGAAGAAGGAGATAGAAAATAAATATCAAGCGGATACGAGATAGAAGAAGAAGGAACTGGCAGACTACTTATACTCTGTAATGAAGAAGCTCAAAGAGGATGGGCCACGTTGTATCATGGGTGCCTATTACTTTGGGTAAGTCAAAAAAATGACCGTAGAGTTAATAAGTGGCCAGGATCACTCTTTCTCATCGATCTAACCTATATTTGGATTCAATGGTGCAGCTCGGGCGACGTGGGACACTGGGTTGCGTATCTGATCTTTCCTCAGCATGGAAGGGCCGTCGTATTAGACTCGTTGAGGGTAGCTAACAAAAAAGGGTACAAACCCTTTGAAGATTGCTTGAAAGTGTAAGTCAACGAGCTTTGTCATCATTTACATACGTATTCATATTGTCATTGCTAACACTAGTACATTTCGTGTAGGGCTTATAGGAAGTACGTGAAGGATCCTGAATGCTGGGATCTAAGATCAAAAAAGTGCAAGGAGAAGTTTAAGGACCACATCAAAATCCGACGCGATTTATAGTTCAAAGGTTCAATCATGCTTCTCATACATATATGTTCTAAAGCTTTGTGTATGGATCGTCCAGTGCGCCAAACAACCTACTGGATCAACTACATGTGGCTTGTATGCCTGCGAGTACCTGAGAGCGTGCAAGGAGTACACCGAAAGCTGGAAGGTGCTCAAGGATGGAATTAGAAATTGGAGGTCCGAAACACCGAACGACCCCAGGAGATACTTTAAGAATGTCAAGGAGGACATCTGCAAGTTCATCATGGACAAATACGTGCTCGAGGGACAACCATACTTCGACGAGGATGATCCCTTGGCGTACGAACCCAAGTACCAGATCCTCCGGCGTTGGAACACCGAGCTGCGTCCGACAGATTACAAGTGGGCGTAGAATTTGATTAATTGTACTTTGACTTGTAACCCGAACAAACTCGTCGGTTTGATGTATGGAGAACTAAGTCTTGGGTCTTGTATGGATGATGCTTTGTATATATGAAGTTTTGTTTCATATTTGAAATCTGTTTCATATTTGAATTCTGTTTCATATTTGAAATGTGGAAATACTAATTCTTTTAATTTTTTTTAAAATTTAAAATTTTAACCACAGCGGGCAACATAATACGCCCTCTGCGGTTAATAGCCTTAACCGTAGCGGGCGCCCACTGCGGTAAAGATGTTTACCGCAGCGGGCAACATAAGCCACCCGCTGCAGTTAAGGTTATTAACCGCAGCGGACGATTTACGTTGCCTGCTGCGGTGCCACCCGGATTTATCGTGACGTGGCACCGTAAGCGGACGCTGGTGCCCGCCACGGGAAACCGAAAGTGCCTGTTGTTCGTAGGAAAGACTTTCAACTGGTCAGGTTTGGCGAGAGCTTGGTGACACTCTACTGCAACGTCAAGGACTGTTCGACGGAGCTCTGGTTCTTGGAAGACATGGAGGACGACACAGACACGACGGCGCGCTGGACCAGACAGTACACTTTGCAGTGCACGTCGTTCGCGGAGGAGGAGTTCTTCTTGTCCCTGCGGTACCATTATCCGCTGGCGGTTCTGAACGATGGGAAGATACTCGTGTCGGTGGACAGCACGTTTTCACTCCCGCCTGCACTGCGAGCATATGATCCTGAAACAAGTACGTGGACGGATTTGGTAACGTCCACCGAAGGCTGCATTGTTGGCGTGCACCGTGGAAGCCTTCTGTGCTCAAATCTTGGGGCCGCCTAGACTTGGCTTGTTTTTGTTTGAGGTGGATACTGCGTTCAGTTCAGGTTCAGTGACGAAACTGTCTATGCTGATTGCACTTTTTCATTACTTGTCCATAAACAAAGGATGCCTCTTTAGACAACCACAAAAACAAACGTTTTATTTTTCAATCAAAATGTTGTGTATGAATTATTCTCTCTGTTTTAAATTGCAATTTGTTTTTGTCTTTTATAGTATTTATAGGTTTGATTATGTATCTAGACACAAGTATATGTATAACAAATGCTATTTCTAAGCTAAAATAACTTATAATTTAGAAAGAGCGAGTACGACTAGAGACAAGTACAAATTTTATACTGTAGTTATTTTTTTAGAATTCGCGCCAATTCTAAGATTTACTAGGAAAAGCCGAAAGGAACGCGTGTAGAGGGAGGCGGGAAAGAAAAGTAAAGAAAAAATGGAAAGGGAAAAATGAAATATTAAATTAAAATTTTTATAAACTAAACAGACAGTAGTCGAAGGCGATGAGAGGCCAGGAATTCCTGGAGCATTAAAGACAGTAGTTATTAACATTAACAAAAAATTCTAAAAAAATAACATTAACAAAAACACATGACCTTGATGCCCTTCAAAAACATGTGTACATGACATGATTTGATTAAATCTTAAAAACTACAGACATAAAAACTTCTACATGATTTACTTTCAAAACATGTATGTGAGATGTAACTATACTGAAAAGTACCAGCAAAATCTCACAATTTTGGAAGATTCTAGGAATACATTATAGAAGATATAGAATAGTAAAGCAAATGTTACAGAATAGAATGTAACGACTATTTTTGACTGGAGGGATTTATTCATCATGTACAATATGTGAGCACTATCATCTACAATTTTGATATTAAGCATGTCTCTGATCTTGCTGAACGCTATAGTTTCCATATAGATGTCTCCGATCCTAGTGCACCAACCCCCGTTGGTCCGTGGAGTAGGCAAGGGGTGCCAGACGTACCCCAACAGCCTTTTGTTGCGGGACCACAGTCGACGCCGATGGGTTCCAGAAGCGCCGATGCCGGAGTAGGCAAGGTCATCAGCCGTCGTCGCCGATGCCGCCCTACGACAGCGGCACCCAAGCACCGAGGCACGGTACCGCCGGAACTTGTGGGACCACATTGTCGCGCAGTGTCGCTCTCTGTCACGTTGTTTCCGGTGCAGGGGCACCGATCACCGGGCAAGGGCGTGCAGGCATGTTACACCGCCGCACATGCCTTCAGCCTCGTTGGAGAGACACCCCGTCCGTGGTGCCAAGGTGGCTACTGCATCGACTTCGTCAACGCGACATCTCCGTAACCGGCCGGTATCTCCACCTCAGGGTGACGTTGATGAACGTCCCAAGGTGGAGGCTTTCGTCGTCCAGAGGAGCACCGACCTCGCCACGCCCGGTGAGGACTTCTCTCTGGTTATAGTTGCGCTCGCTGTCGGACGCCAGCTAACTGCCATTTTGGAGGAGCTCATGGCACACCTGTCTTTGAAGTTCAATGTGTCCCTGGGTGCGGCGCGACATGAAGACCTTTCTTGCAATGTTGTGCAGGGAGGCGAAGCGCAAGCGCATGCGGGGCTTCAGGAGCCTGAGCCTGTAGTGGAGGCTCAGCATCAGGATTTTGACCCCATGCCGTTGGAGGTAGAGGTGAATTAGACATTGTCGGAGATGGCTCCGACGATGGACCTATCTCTCTCTGACAGTGAACCTAACTCGGCGTCTCCGGCGATGCTGCTGGCCATGTCACTTGAGGTGTCGGACAAGGCGGTCGATCAGGATTGGTGGTCGGGGATGGTGGAGGCGGAGTTCACTGGACCGCCACCATCGCGTCCCAACATCTCACCGGAGCGGTCGTCCCTGTCGTCCCAGGCGGTGGAGCTAGTTGATACCGCAGCACTGGCCACGTCCTCTTCTGAGGTTCAGGCGCCGCTGCCAGCTCCTACTATGCAGCCTTCTGTCCATAATGAATTTGAGGGGGAAGTTTGTCTGCCCTTGCGGACGCCGCTGCTCAAGGCACCGTGCTTACGACAATCGCGGATGCCTGTCTCGAGGGGCGTCCTAAGGAGGAGTGGTAGGCTCGCGGCCAAGCCGAGAGCGGCTAATGCCGCAAGGCAAATGCAGAACGTATTCCTCAAAAAGTTGGGCATTGCATTGGAGAACTCCCCTGATGCAGACGTCAAAGCGAAATTCAGGGCGGCCCTTTGCAGGAACATGCCCGACGACAAAAAAGAGGTTCTCCAGAGCGTATTGGGCGGTCGAATCGACTTCACCATGATTGAGCTCGAGCTAGATGGGCTCGAGGAGGAGGATTTCTGATCGCCGCGCTTCTGTCTGGATGATCACTTCCAGCTGCTCGGTAGCAAATTTGTTGCAATGTAGTCCTCTACGTAATCTGAGAGTGGAGGGATGAGGTTATTTTATTTGCTCTTTCTTCGTGGTAACTGCGGTTACCATTGGTATTGTTTTGGGTTAGACTCTATTCTGCTTAATGAAAAACGCGTCCAGGGACGGGCGTGATTGCGAAATTTTTTTTTTGTGGCTGAATATTTTTAAATAAAAACGTTGTCAACTACTGAATAATAGATTGTGCTGACAAACACAACTCCGGTATATAAAATGTCAATATTCGAAGTTGTTTGAAACTTCTACATTTTTTAATTTCCATGTCGAAGAACATATAATCAATACTTTGGAGTGGCTGGGTGCGGCAGCTGGCCAGCTGGGAGTGACCGCCGGTAGCTCGTGCTTGGGTGCCCGCGACGAGGATACACGCGGCGCAGGCGTGATCTCCTTCTTTGGAAACCGTTGAAGAATCCTTCTTTGTTATTTTAGGAGTTACTTTTTGGAAATGGTTCACTACTACAGCATGTTTAACCATTGCGGACGAATCTTATTTTTCGCAGCGGACAAACGGGTCCGTCATGGTGTAACTGTCACGGTAAATCGTGACTCCACATTCCAATTATTTTTTGGCGACTTAGAAAACTCAAGTATGCATTTTGGAAACTAAATTTGGAAACTCTTGATGGTCTAATTCGAATCAAGCACGGCCTCGGTCAAGCCATGGATATTTTAGGAACTCAAATAGACCAAGCAACATATATATGCACCTGATCAGATCGAACCAGCACCAGCAAATCAATCTAGCAAGCTATTTCGTTCGGTACAACAACGATGGAGCTCCTATCAAAAAGAAAAAAGAAAACAACGACGGAGCTTGCTGCTGCGGGTGCTCCACCACCGGTCGCCGTCGCCAACTACGGCGCGCTACCTACAGACGTGCTGCACGACATCCTGCTCCACCTCCCCGCAGACGAGGTGTGCCGCCTCCGGCTGGTGTGCCGGTCATGGCGGTCGCTGACGTCCGACCCGCTCTTCGCTGCGGCACATGCCTCACGCCATCCGCATGTCGTCGTCGTCGCCGACCACGACGAGGCCGAGGTCCGCGCTGTGGACCTGCACGGCAACGTCATCAAGCGGAGGCGGATCCGGTTTCCGGCGGCCCGACGCGAGCTGGGTCACCTGAACGTGCACGGCGCCGGCGCCTTGCTCTGCGCCTCACACGGCTGTGGGCTGACCTGCGTGATCGATATGATCACCGGCGCCGTCGTCGCGGACGTGACCACGTCGAATTCCCAGTGCTTCATGGGGCATGTCCCGTCCCGTCCACCGGAGAGTACAAGGTGCTCCGTGTCCAAGTGTATTATGGTGTCACGTGCGATGTCGTGACACTTGACGGTGGTGCCTTAAGGTGGAGACGGTCACCGCAGCCTCCGGTCAATCTCTGCATCGTGCCCTCGTCCTGCTTCGGGAACATGGAGGTTGTCGCCGGGCTCGCCTACTTCCAGGTGCTCCCTAGCTCGAAAGACAAACGCAACGTTAAGTCAGATAGCATAGCGGTGTTCGACCTGGCGACAGAGAAGTGGAAGCCGGGGACGCTGCAAGGGCCACTGAGCACGGACGACGAGCCCAGGCCCGTTCTTCGTTGGAAACGCCTTCTTCGTAGGAAACGCTCGGTGATGCTCTACTGCAACGTCGAGGACAGCTCGACGGAGCTCTGGTTCTTGGAAGACATGGAGGACAACGGTACGGCGGCGCGCTGGACCAAACGGTACACGACTACACGTTGCAGCGCACGCCGTTCAGGGAGGATGACTTGTTCTGGTTCGTGACGTGGTACCATTATCCGTTGGCGGTTCTGGACGATGGGAAGATACTCGTGTGGGTAAACACTGCACTGAGAATATACGATCCTGAAACAAGTGGATGGAGGGATTTGGCCACGCTGACACAAGCCCGCGTTGTTGGCATGCAGCGTGGAAGCCTTCTGTGGTCAAATATTGGGGTGGCCTAGCCTTGAGCTTGTTTGAGCTAGGCAATGATTATTTGTATTTTTCATAGCTTGTCCATAAACAAGGGATGTCTCTTTATAGACAACCAAAAACAAACAAACTTTTTTTTCATTAGAAAAAGTCGTATATGAATTACTCTCTCTGTTCATAAGTTTTTACTAGGTGTCTAAACACAAATGTATCTATATGTATGGTTTAAACAACTTATAATTTGGAATGGACTAGACTAGAGGCAAGCATTAATATTATAATTTAGTTATTTTTCAGAGTCCCTGCCGATTCTAAGATTTACTAGGAAGGTATGTGCGCACAGAGAGAAACGGGAAAGAAGGCCAAGAAGAAATGTGAAGGGAAAAAATGAAGATAAAAACAATTAAAGAATTAAAATTTAAAAAGTGAACAGTGTTGAACGCTAGCTAGAGGCTCTGAGAGGCCTGGAATTCCTAGAAATCTTTTTTTGCTATTTTAGGAGTTATTTTTGGAAGCTCTAAGCTGCCCGCGGCTGTGGCGTACCTGTGGCAGCCGCGAAGAGGATACACGCAGACGTCGGCGTGATCTCCTTCTTTTGGAAACTGTCGAAGAAATCTTTTTTTTAAGAAGTTATTTTTGGAAGCTGTAAGCTGTTGTTGAAATGCTTCTTTGTTGCTTCCTGTTAGAATGAGGTTTAGAAGGTTATTAGGCTTGCCAATATGGGCCTGGGCGTCCAGGGGTTCTTTGCGTATTTGATGCTATAAATCCTAGGAACCCCTGTGTATGTACTCTTATCTGTACTCTTCGCCTCCTTCAGTAAGTGAATACAGAGAACACATTTTCCATCATGGTATCATGAGTCCGGGCCTCTCTGCCCCGATTCCTCCCCTTTTCGCTGTCCTAGCGCGCCTCCACGGCTGCGCCGCGCGCCACCTCCTGGCCGCGCCCCTCCCGTTCCCTCACGCCGGCTTTCCCGCTGTGCTGCGATGCCTGAAAGTCCCTCTCTCATCGACCCCGCGGCGGACGCAGAAAAGACCACCGCTGGCGCCACCGCGCGCGATGCCGCTGTTACGCGCGCTCGCGATGCCCTGGCCCGCGCGGCCCAGGAGCGCGCCGCTGCTGAGGCGCCCTCCGACGACGACGCACCCTCTGGTGGTGAGGACGGTGACGCCTCCCATCACGCCGATCTCCAGCACGCTCTGCTTCTCCAAGAGGCCGCCGCCGTCGCCCATCTTCATGCCCAAGCCATGGCTGTGCAGAACATCCGCCACCTGGTAACCGTCGTCCTCGACACCAACTCCAGCAACTACACTCGGTGGTGCGATCAGATCTTTCTCGCTGCTGGGAAGTACTCCCTTCAGCATCACGTCCTCACGGACACCCCGACGCCCGGCAACCCCGATTGGGTGCACATGGATTGTGTCGTCAAGTCATGGATACAAGAGACCATCGCCGATGACCTATCCGAGACAATCTCCGACCAGAACTCCACCGCTCGCGCCACCTGATGAGCGATTGAGTCGCAGTTCCTCGACAACCGTGAGACACGCGCCCTCTACCTCGACGCTAAGTTCCGGACCTTCGTCCAAGGTGACTTGTCCATCAACGACTACTGCTGGGAGCTCAAGCGCATGGTAGACACGCTTGGGGACCTAGGTGAGGTCGTCATTGATCGAACACTTGTACTCAACCTCATCCGGGGCCTCAACGAGAAGTTCAAGACGATCGGCATGCATCTCCGGCGCGGCCGCCCCTTCTCCACATTCCTCGACGCCAAGGCTGATCTTCTGCTGGAGGAGCTCACCTTGGAGAATCAGGCACCCACACCCTAGACTGCCCTGGTTGCCTTCGCTGCAGGGTCGTCGCCCACCGGTTCCCGCCCTCCTCCTGTCCATCAGTCCAACATAGGCGTCTCGGGCTCTGGGGGCGGATCATCTTCGTCCAAGAGCTGCCGCAGCAAGCGCGGTGGCAAGCGGGATGGCTTTGGACAGCAGTACAGCAACCACTCGGTGGCTGCCGATTTCTCCACCGGTGGGCAGCCCAAGCAAGCCGGCAACGCACTGTGGCCATCCTTCCACAATCCGTGGACTGGGGCCATCCAGATGTGGCCTGGTTTGCGCCCTCCACTGGCTCCTCTTCCACCGCGCCCGCCCCAGCAGCAGGCGCTGCTGGCACAGCAGCAGGCGCTGCTGGCACAGCAGCAGGGATTGCTGGCGCAACAGCAGCACACCTTCTAGCCAGCTGACCACACCTTCCACCCGGGCGGCTAGTGGGCTGCACTAGCCGGTCAGTGGCCTTCGTCGGCACCACCTGGGTTCTCTAACCCCATGGCTGCACCTTCCTTTTGGGATCAGCTCTCCCTCGCGTCAAGCTTCATCACCATAACTCTGAATCAGCCCCAGAACAGTGAATGGTACTTCGATTCAGGTGCTTCCTCTCACATGACTTCACATTCCGATACTCTTACTCACACTGTTCCTTCATGGTATCCTACTCCTTCGTCCATTGTTGTCGGTAACGGTTCCTTACCGCCTGTTACATCCACTGGCACTACAGTTATTCCTCCATCTTTACGTCTTAGTAATGTCTTGGTCTCACCACACCTTATTAAGAATCTTATTTCTATTCGCCAGTTTACAATTGACAACAATTGTTCCGTTGAATTTGACCCAACTGGTTGTTCTGTGAAGGATCTTCAGTCTCAGAACTTGATCGTCAGGTGCAATAGTTCTGGGCCGTTGTACCCTCTTCATCTGTCGCCTGCACACTCCCTGGTCACGGCTCTGAGTCTACAATTTGGCATCGCGGTCTCGGTCATCCTGGACACGAGGCGCTCTCCAAGCTAGCATCGTCTGGTCTACCTGCATGTCGTCATGATAGTAGTGCCTCCCTTTGTCATGCATGTCAGTTAGGTCGCCATGTACATCTTCCTTTTCATGTATCAACATCTCGAGCGTCCAATAACTTTGATCTTATACATTGTGATCTGTGGACATCCCCAGTTCTTAGTATTTCGGGATATAAATATTATTTGGTTATTCTCGATGATTGCTCCCATTATTTGTGGACGTTTCCTTTAAAACTCAAGTATGATGTTTTTTCCACGCTAGATAATTTTGCTTCCTATGTTGCTACCCAATTTGGCACCTCTCTCAATGCGGTCCAGTGCGACAATGGATGAGAGTTTGACAACTCTAGTTCTTGCACGTTCTTCCTCTCCCATGGTGTTCACCTATGCATGTCTTGTCCCTACACCTCATCCCAAAACGTTAAGGCTGAGCGCATCATTCATTCCATTAACAATGTTATTCGCTGCCTTCTGTTCCAGGCGTCCCTTCCGCCCACCTTCTAGGTTGAGGCATTACAGATAGCCACCCACCTCCTCAACATTTTGCCAACCAAGACACTTAAATCATCCACTCCGCATCATGTCCTCTTTGGGACTGCACCTTCCTATGATCATCTTCGCGTCTTTGGTTGCCAATGCTATCCTAACTTGTCTGCTACAGCCACCCACAAACTTTCTCCTCGGTCCACCATGTGTCTATTTTTGGGATACTCTGCTCATCATAAGGGATACCGCTGCTTTGACCTCTCTTCTAATAGATTGATCATCTCTCGTCATGTTGTCTTTGATGAGTCGGTCTTGCCATATGTTGAACACAATTCTCCTTCTTCACAAGCGGACCATGATTTTTTGGATGTGACTGATGATGTGCCGAGTCCCAATGGGTCTGCACCTAGTTTCCTCCCTGTAGGTTTTGGTGTTCCTCCCACACAACCGTGTGCGCCACCTGGGTCAACTGGTATGGCAGCGCTTGATGCGCTCCTAGCTTGCCCCTCGCTGAGTTTCGACTTGCCTGGTTTAGCAGCACTTGACGCGCCCCCAGCCAGTTTTCCACCCACACAACCACGTGGGGCCCCTTCTTTGTCCGCACAGCCACATACGGCATAGCCACGTGTGGCCACGATCAGCACCCGGGGTCCGCCGCCTGGGTTTCCACCCCTGCCTGGGTCTCCAGCGCCACTGGCTTCGTCGCCACCGCCTCCTTGGTAGTGGATGGCCCCGGCGCGTGTCATCACACATGTCTACTCACGGCGGAGCCGCTCCACCGCTCCGGTGCCCCCCATTGGCAGTCCCTCGCCGACTGTCCACAGCTCCTCCATGATGCCCCGTGCAGCTGCACCGCTGCCCAAGGGTGTTGTTCCGGTTCCTCCAGTCATCAATCAGCACACCATGACCACACGCGCGAAGACTGGTTTTCGGGTTCCCTCCGTCTACCACGCCGCGCCGCTGTCACCTGTGCCGAAGACCTATCACAGTGCGCTTGCTGATCCGAACTGGCGCGCTGCTATGGATGAGGAACACACGGCGTTGCTGCAGAATCACACATGGGATTTGGTGTCGTGCCCCCCTCGGGCCAATGTGGTCATAGGCAAGTGGATCTATAAGCACAAGTTTCACGCTGATGGCTCTCTTGAGAGATACAAGGCTCGCTGGGTTCTTTGTGGATTCACACAGTGGCCCAGAGTGGACTTCGATGAGACTTCCAGTCCCGTGGTAAAGCCGGCTAGTGTTCGCACCATGCTCTCCTTGGCCCTCTCGCGTCAATGGCCTGTCCACCAGCTAGATGTGAAGAACGCTTTCTTGCATGGCACCTTGAGTGAGACTGTTTATTGTGTGCAACCGTCTGGTTTTGAAGATCCTGCTCATCTTGACTTTGTCTGTCACCTCAACAAGTCGCTCTACGGACTGAAGCAAGCTCCCTGTGCCTGGAACAGTCAATTTGCCACACATTTGACCTCCCTTGGATTTGTTCAAGCTAAGTCGGACACCTCACTCTTTGCCTATCAGCGCGGATCAGATACTGCATATCTTCTGCTCTATGTTGATGACATCATTTTCACCGCCTCCTCAGCGGGTTTTCTTCGCCGGATAAACTTGGCTCTCTAGCAGGAATTCTCCATGAAAGACCACGATGACCTGCATCACTTTCTGGGTATGCATGTTCAGCGTCATGGTGATGGTCTTCTCCTTTCTCAGAAATAGTACATGATGGATATCCTCACTCACGCTGGGATCGCGGAATGTAAGCCGTGCTCCACTCCAGTTGACACCAATCCCAAGGTCTTCGCTGCTCAAGGAGATCCAGTGGCAGATGCTTCTGATTTTTGCAGTCTCGCTGGTGCCTTACAATACTTGACATTCACTCGGCCAGATATTGAATATGCTGTACAGCAGATCTGCCTCCACATACATGACCCTCATGAGCCCCATCTTGCGACGCTCAAAAGGATCCTTCGCTACATTCGAGGCACTGTTCACTTGGGGCTGCTGCTGCGAACATCTTCATCACCTAATCTTGTTGTCTACACTGATGCTGACTGGGCAGGTTGTCCAGATACGCGTAAGTCCACCTCGGGCTATGCTGTGTTTTTTGGTGACAATCTCATCTCCTGGTCTTCTAAGCGTCAGAACACCGTCTCCAGATCCAGGCTGAGGCTGAGTATCGCGCAGTGGCTAATGTTGTAGCGGAGGCTGCCTAGCTGCGACAACTCCTTCAGGAACTTCACACTCCTCTTCGCCGTGCCACGCTAGTCTATTGCGACAACATTAGCGCGGTCTACATGTCCTCCAACCCGATTCAGCATCAGCGCACCAAGCACATAGAGATTGACCTCCACTTCGTTCGGGAACGGGTTGCTGTTGGTGACATGCGTGTCCTTCATGTGTCGACGACGTCGCAGTATGCGGACATCTTCATCAAGGGTCTTCCTGCTTCAGTCTTTACCGAGTTCAGATCTAGTCTAAACATCCAAAGTGGCTGACGATCAGACTGCGGGGGCGTGTTAGAATGAGGTTTAAAAGGTTATTGGGCTTGCCAATATGGGCCTGGGCGCCCACGGGTTGTTTGGGTATTTGATGCTATAAACCCTAGAAACCTCTGTGTATGTACTCTTATCTGTACTCTTTGTCTCCTTCGGCAGGTGAATACAGAGAACACATTCTCCTTCACTTCCAATTATTTTTGGCGACTTAGAAAACTCAAACGATTTTGGAAACTCTTTGATGCTCTAATTCGAATCGAGCACGGCCTCGATCAAACATGGATATTTATTAGGAACTCAAATGGACTAGGCAACATATATACACCTGATCAGATCGAAGCACCACCAGCAAATCAATCTAGTTAGCTAGCTATTCGTTTGGTACAACAACGACGATGGAGCCCCTTTCAAAAAGACAAAAGAAAATAACGATGGAGCTTTCTGCTGCGGATGCTCCACCAGCACCGCTCGCCGTCGCCAACTACGGCGCGCTACCCCCGGAGGTGCTGCACGACGTCCTGCTCTGCCTCCCTGCCGACGAGGTGTGCCGCATCCGGCTGGTGTGCCGATCATGGCGGTCGCTGACGTCCGATCCGCTCTTCTTCGCGGAGCACGTCTCGCGCCACCCGCACGTCGTCGTCGTCAGTCACCGCAACCTCGACAAGGCCGACGAGGTCCGCGCTGTGGACCTACACGACAACGTCATCAAGCGGAGGCAGATCCGGCTTCCGGCGAACCGACACGTCCTGGGCCGCCTGAGCGTGCACGGCGACCTGCTCTGCGCCTCATACGGCTGTGGGCTGGCCCGCGTGGTCGACATGGTCACCGGCGCCGTCGTCGCGGACGTGGACTCTGAGCTCCAGAGGATGGTGCACTCGACGACGCCCCAGAGCTTCATCGGGCACGTCCCGTCCACCGGAGAGTACAAGGTGCTCCGCATCGAAGTGGATCGTCATAGTGCCACGTGCGATGTCGTGACACTTGGCGGCGGCGGTGGCGGTGTTACGTTAAGGTGGAGACGGAGACCGCAACCTCTGGTCAATCTCAGCATCGAGCCCCCGTCCGGCTTCGGGAACATGGCGGTTGTCGCCGGGCTTGCCTACTTCCTGGTGCTCCCGGCCCCGTGCCCGGGCCCGGAAGACGAATCCAACGTAGATAGCATAGCGGTGCTCGACCTAGCGACGGAGGAGTGGAAGCCGGCGACGCTGCAGGGGCCATTGAGCAGCCGAGGAAGAAGCTCGGACGACGATGACGAGCCCATAATGCCCGTTCTTCCTTGGGAACGCCCTCTTCGTAGGAAACGGTTTCAGCTGGCCAGGTTGGGCGAGAGCCTGGTGATGCTCTACTGCAACGTCGAGGACTGCTCCACGGAGCTCTGGTTCTTGGAAGACATGGAGGACGACGACACGGCGGCGCGCTGGACCAGACGGTACACGTTGCAGCGCACGCCGTTTGGGGAGGATGATGTCTCCTCCTCACGGTCGCTGCAGTACCATTATCCGTTAGCGATTCTGGATGATGGGAAGATACTCGTGTGGGTGAAGAGGACGGATGCACTGAGAATATACGATCCTGAAACAAGTGTATGGACGGATTTGGTCACGCTGACAGAAGGCCGTGTTGTTGGCATGCAGCGTGGAAGCCTACTGTGCTCAAATATTGGGGTGGCCTAGCCTTGTTGAGCTTGTTTGAGCTAGGTGGATGCTACCTACGCTCAGGTTCAGCGACGGAACTGTCTCCACTGATTATTTGTATTTTTCATTACTTGTCCATTAGCAACGACGTCTCTTTAGTAGCGCACTTGTTTGCTAAGCAGGCGGTAATGTCAGGTTGGGAGAGTGGCAAATGTCCCCAACTTGCATCTATCACCTGTTCGCTGAAGATTATAATCCTTTTTTTTATCAATATTAACTTTTTCGATCAATCTGAAGGATTGTCATCTTGATGTTTATTGAAAAATGAATGAAGTCAGAATCACCAAAAAAAAGTGACGAATATCTTTTACTGGAGGGATTTATTCATGTATGTGAGCAGTATCATCTGCTGTATTAAGCAGGTGTAGGCTTCGATCCCAGACATTGAATATTTTTCTCAACTTTACCACAGAGGTTTTTTTTACCTCTTTTCTCCTCCTGTGCCACCCCCCCTCCCCCCCCTCTCTTTTAAACTATTTTTCAAAATAAAGTTGATTTAACCGGCAGCACGAGCTTTAGTGCCACCAAAATTTTTTCCAATGTGGCTTCTTAAGGAAGTGATGAAGTTATACCTGTTGAATGTTGATACAGTGTTTCTTCCCTGATGGTGGTGGCCCGTTATCAAGGGATATGCCCCAGCAGGTGAGCATCAACATCACATGCACGGATGCACCTTTCCGCAAAATGTAGTATGTGGTACCAGCATCAGAGCCTTGTAAGTTGACAAGTTCATGATTCTTACAATGTTCTCCAAACTGAAAAGATAATTAAGACAACAATGTCCAAAGTAGAGCCCGAAAACTGAAATACAGAGCAATACCAGTGATCTTATTTGAAACAGACTAGAGGGTAGGAAACATCTTACAAGTTCAGAACAAAAAAAAAAAGATAATAACATGTTATGCCTACTAGCTTGCGGGGTTTCTGCAGTCCAGGCCGCCGATCACTGGTTGCTACTCACACACCCTTTTTTTTTTGGGTGCTGCAAAACGCCACAACCTTTTTCTGATTTCTTGACTTATTATTCCATTATTTAACAGATCGAGCCAAGCGAATAAGTTATAGGCTGACTCTTTCACGCGCCAAGCTCTTGACGATGTGTCTCATCCCTCCACGCCCAGATCAAACAGCATGGGAGGCAAATGCTTCTGCTGCACTGGTATATATGTTAACATGCTAAGGTCTCCGAGGATACTGGACCATGGACCAGGGCCGTAGTATACTTCGTCTGTTGCTTACCCTTCACCATGATCATCATCCTACATGTCACTGGAACGTGATTCAGAAGCCATTGCGACACGTAGTACATAATCCGGTCGATCCAACATTCTGACAAAACGACCGGGAAAGCCTCCTCGGGCTGTTTTATCCACAATCTCTGGCATATTGTAGATTGCCACTTCTTGGAGGTGTTCCAAGCCGTTCAGGGCCTTAAAGGTCTTCAAGCTGTCACAATCATACATGGCTATGATAGAAAGCATTGGCATGGCCCCTTCCCCTATCACTAGCTCCTTTAACATAGACACATTCTCTAGCTTCAGTCTTGCAAGGCTCGGGAATCCCTCTAAGAACAGTGTTGTGTCACTGTATGAAACAGCTGACAGCTCCATCTCAACAAGGCATGGCAGCATACCAAGCTTGTGCATAAACTGCTGTGACACTTCAGATTTATGCAAATAGAGCATGGTAAGGTTTGGTAGGACATAGTGGTCACTCGGTAGATCATTAATCCCTTGTAGCTTACCATGCAGGATGAGGGCCTGGAGACGGCGCATGCTTGAGGTGGTGAACATGTTAGATGGAAGAAATTCACCTGACAAGTTCAGGTACAAAAGGAATTCCATTTTACACAGAGCTGCTGAAAGTGCAGTAGTATGAGCTGCTGAAATGCCAGACATAGACAATGATCGGAGATAAATCATATTGTTCAAGGGGCAGTACTTTTCATCCCACGAACCACAAGGAACCACACCATTGAGTGTCATCAAATTATTCAAGGGAACTGAACAATTGGGCAAAAGCATTTTCTCAGCAAGCACATGCCGTAGCGCTTCGATGTCCCAAAACTCATAGACAGTTTTCCCCACATTTGTTTTCCTTACATCCAGCGTCTGGAGATTGTCAAGCTTATAGATGGATGAGGGGAGTTCCTCCAAGTTGCTGTTTCTAATGCCAAGGTACCTCAAGTGGATTATGCTGCCGATCTCATCTGGCAGTGTTTGCATCTTAAGACCGTTTAGGTCAACAACTCGTAGGAATCTGGAGCCCTGTAAGAAGTGGAGTCCATGCAATGTGTTTGAGCCAACATTCTCTGAAATGCCACAGGCTCTTGAGCACAACTCTGCAAGATTGCCCCATAATGACTGAGGTTGCAGCTCTCCAGAGATTGAGCTACTGCGTTGGTCTTCTGCAAAATCACAGAGAAGAGAACGCAGCTTGGGGAACGCATTAGGTATGTGGACATAAGCGTCCACATAGTTTTGTATGGCAAGGCGCCGCACTGCATTTGGATTTACAACATTAGCATGATGGTGGATTTCAAAGAAACTAGAGTCCTGTGCTTCAGACTCCACAAAAGCATGGAGCAGATTGTGGATGGCTACCAGCTTGATGGATCCACCAGCATCCTTCATGACCTGGACTAACCCTCTTGTGACCAGTTCTTTTAGATAGTCAAACCCAACATCCTCCAGCGTTTCTGCCTTCCTTGGCATAACAAAACCTTCATCAATCCACAGACGCACCAAACGACCTGGGTAAAGAATGACATTTTCTGAAACGGACGCGAAGTATAGGAAACATGACTTAAGGTAGTGTGGCAAGTCATCAAAAGCCAAAGACCATATGCTTCTAATTGGTTTTGGCTGGCCATTGGACTCGAGTTGTTCGAATATGACATCCCACTCCATGGGAATCAATTTTGATCTTAATATTCCTGCAAGCACAGTAATTGCCAGGGGTAGACCTGTTGATATATTGTGAACTTTTTTATAGTAATCCTTGTTCCTATAAATTTGTGGAGGTTCTATTGTCCCAAAAACTCGTTGACAAAATAATTCCTCTCCATGTTTTATATCAAGGTAAGGAAGCTTAATGGGAGCTATCTGTGGGTCAATGTGATTGATTTCCTTCTCATTGAGATGTGTGGTGAGTAAGATCCGGCTGCCATTGGTATGTGGCAGCACGACAAATAACGAGTTCCAGTCACTAATGCTGACTAAACCATCAAGAACAACTAGGTACCTCCTGTTCTCAAGGCTCTGCCAAAGTTTGAATTCCATATCGGTGGTTTCTTCATTACCAGGTGCAAATGCTGTACTATCATTTTTCTCAGGAGTTTCTGGAACCTGTGAGCTGACCTGCATGTTCATAATCTCAATGTAGTCCCCGAACCTGATATGTGGTGGAAGACATACCCATGCATGGACCTCAAAGTGTTTTATGATATCTGGGTCATTGTACAGCTTTTTTGCAAGTGTAGTCTTTCCAATGCCACGCTCCCCCAAAATTGAGATGACAGCCTGGTCAGAAATATCTCCCTCTCTGTTGATGATTAGGTCCTTAAGGATAGTAAATTCACTTTCTCTAGAGCCTATAATATATTTGTCCTCATACCTGCAGAATGTTTCAGTCAGTTTTATGTCAATATTGAATAGAGGAGTTTCAGCCATATAGTATGCTTACAAATTGCAAAATTACATATAACAAAATAGGGACTGTCACATTATGTATTTCTCAAGGGCACTTTGCCAAGGTACACTGAAAGGTTCATACTTCTCTGCAGGGACACATAGAAATATGATCTTAGGCCTCACATTTTTTTTATCAAACATGTGGAGCGGTGTATCATTGTACTAATAAAAACAAGGAACGGTGCAAACAAATCTCTCACCTGCAGGGGAGTGACTGAGACATTAGAACACAATGCACAACCTATTCACCCTATGCTACATCATACTAATCACTTTCCACTGAAATTCTAGATGATGGCCTTCCCAACTTGGCTAGGCTGTCCATATGGCTCAAAGACCCTTTGCACCAGCAAAACAACAGGGGTTGGCTAACAGTGATCAACATAAAACCTTTATGTGATGCAGTTGTGTTTCATACAATCAAACACAATAAATTGATTGGTAATTTGCACACTCCTGAACAGGGTAAATGGGCCAGCACACTCAACTCTTTAGCTCTTCTCACGACTTGAAAGATTTTCCCAATCGCAACAGTCACTACTACATTCCATGTAACCAATGCTTTAAAGACAGTATACATTGAATTAATAGTACCAAATCTACCAACAGGTCAGTACGTGTTAACCTTGCAACATTTTTGGAAGTGATACGCACCTAACTACTGCGCTAGTACAGGAAAATGCACCTTCACAGTTATGATCACTTAAACCAGAATCACAATTTACATGTTGAAATGAAGTGCCAAATGTTTGAACACCAGGACAGGTAATAGGGCGAAAAGATGATTCCACATTGGTTTTGGGAACCTAAGATATTTTGCAGCAATGAGGTGCGCACACAGAAAAAAAAGGAACAGGGAAACACAGAAACAGAATATGGAACACTTTAAAGGAAATTGCATACCGGAATGCAGGATATGGAAAAAAAAGGGTCAAATTAAAGAGCAAAACGAGAAAAACAAAATTAAAATTAGACAGTAGTGTACCACTCAGGATCCAATTCAACTGACGATGAACTCCAAATTTCAGAAGGAGAACTTTCAATTTGATATGTTTCCTTGTTCTGGTTAAGTTCCTCAATCCTTTCATTGATCTTAGATATTTGATTTGACAGCCCATGACGTACAAAAATCTGCACAACATGGACACGTTAATTTGCATTAGCATAGAGGCATGTGTGAGATGAACCACAAATGTATTCATAGGGCTCGCTAAATCAAACCAAAGTAGTAAACGCATGATTTGGGGTTTCAAATAAAAACAAATCATTGATCAATACTCCTTTCATTCCAAAATGTAAGTCGTTTCTGTTTTGTTTTGTCCTAGTCAAATTTCTCTAACTTTGACCAAGTTTATAGAAAAATATATTAAAAAACTATAATACCAAATAAGTACACTACCAAAAACATTCATGGCGGATTTAATTTGATGTAACTTGGCCAAATTTTGATATACAAAACTTAACGACTTACACTCTGGGCCAGAGAGAGCACATTTATTTGCCCAAAAAGATCACAAGGTCTTTACTGTTGTACTGATTGGAAAAGAAGAGCTGAATTGTGGAGCAAGAATCTCAGAAAATAGAAGTGTGTGAAACAACAGTAGCTGATATCCAATGTTCATGAAGTATGTGGACCACAGAAATTACGACTGTTATCCCTAAGGCTAAAAATTTAAACTTTGGTGTTGACCACGCAAGTGTTACATTTCAGAACAAAATTCAAAGTCCTGGATGAAGTAGCCACAGGCATGATTTGAGCAGAGCATAGAATGGGCACCAAGAATGTCACACCCCAAAATTTCAATTTTGGGATGTGAACCAAAAACACTAAATAAACTAAAAGATTTACTAATTTATTTAAAATTAGCCAAGACTTTATTCTTTTGTTATCATTATGAAATGATGAAAAGTGTGGCTTTAAAACTTTTACGAAGATAATAAAGATGGGTTTGTGCTTGGTGCCTTGTTTTGTTTTGCTGGTGTTTGAAAAAGAATTTCTAAAACCTGAGCAAGACACGGCTAGGTTCTTTTCGTATTTGAAAATAAAGCTTTGAAAACCCACGTTTGCCTCAAGAAGGTTTTAGAAAACGTTTTCAGAAAACCCTTTCTCTTGCATAGATAGAGAGAGAGAGAGAGAGCCTTTCCTTTCCCTCTATAGTGTTGACCATCGCTCTAGTAAGACACCATCCTCTACCTAGCTCTAGCAGGCCTAGTTCAGTCTCTAGACATCCCTGGCTTACCCTAGCCTATCATGGTCCAACCTGGCTTGCTCTGGCCTATCCTAGCCTTAACTGGCCAGCCCTAGCCGGCCATGGCCACCCCGGCCAGGCTAGCAGTAACCGCAGCCGGCCACCAGTGAACAAACTTGGCCATCAGCTGCATAGTAAGGCCAGCAGTAGTCCGGTCTAGCAACCCTTTGCTATCCTCAAGGCATCCTAGCTTGCTTTGGCCAGCTCCTACCTAACTTGGGTCTCTCCTAGTCTCACCTAGTCTCATCTGGCCAACCACAGCCAGCTACAGCCACATGTGGCCACTCTCAGCCGGCCAAGGTCAACTTCGGCCGGCCATAGCAGCACTAGCTTGGCCACAGCGGCCACAAGCAGTCATAGCCTCCCCCGGCTACCTTGGGCTCTCTCTGGCCATCCCTGGCCAAGCACGGCCAATTCCAGCCGGCCATGGCCAAATTTGGCTGGCCATAGCCAGCCAGCCCGGCCACCAGCGGCCATACGTCGCCTCAGCCAGCCCAACGGGCCAAGCCCAGCGGTTTTAGCCCAACCGGTTCCCCGTCGGCTATAAAGATGGCCAGCCGCGGCCACTTAGCCAACCCTAGCCGCACACAGCCAACCCTAGCCGCACACAGCCAACCCTAGCCGGCCACAGCCAGCGGCCGCCGGCCACAGCCAGCCGCCGCCGGCCACAGCCAGCCTTCGCCGGCCACAGTCGGCCGCTGCCGGCCGGCCAAGTCCCGGCCGAGGGCCGTGGTCCTCCATCTCCCGCGCGCCGCTTCTGGCCGCCGCTGCCGGCCGTAGCGGGCCGCAGTCGGCCGCAGCTGGCCGTGACAGGCCGCAGCCGGCCGTAACAAGTCGCCGCAGGCCGTAGCAGGCCGTAGCCGGACGCCACCGGCCGTCCAGCAGGCCAGGGCCGAGGCCCCTTGCCTCCGGCGCTGGTGCAGCGGCACCATGGCTGCCATGGCCACGATCTTCAACAGCCAGAGGTGGAAGATGATGGTAATTACGAATCTGCCACACAGCAGTTATTTACAGTTTTATCATTATCTTTAAAGGTTTATAACTTTCACGTTTTAACTCCGATCTGGTCCGTTCAAATTTTGTTAGATTCATAATTTTATAATCTATGCAGTGGTGCTACTTTTAAAGTATTTTAGAAACTTTATATTTTTAGTCTATATTTAATATATTTATTTATCTATAGGAAATCTTTGAAAATTCATATCTTCGCCGTTATAACTCCGATTTCGGTGAACTTGACGTCTGTGTGATCGTAGAAGCGAGTAGAATAGTTTTATAACCTTTTTATTCTGTTTTAATGACATTGATGTATTGTTCCTCTAATAGTTCTTTGTTTGTTTTGTGTATGTATGCTCGATTGGGTTGTCTAGTGTTAATTGTTAGTGTCGAGTTCAGACGGTGAGGTTTTTGCTGAGCAAAGCTACTTTGAGAATTAGCAGGATCAGCAGGACTTTGTGAATCAAGGCAACTATAGCATGGATCTTCCTTGTTACCTATTCACTATAAATAACAATACATATGCATGTGTCTGTTTGATGACCTAGAGATTATAACTAACTTTGATATCCTGATTCCTTGAACCTTTTGGGTGCATTGGGTAGCAAGATGCTAGTGCTTAATGATATCATGATCTTGTGGCTTGATGAGTATTTGTGACATGAACAGTAATAATGACTTTTAACCACCTGAGGATTAATCAGTAACGTACCTTCCGGGATTTACAGTACAACTGTGAGGGCTATATGGCTCTAGTTTTAGCTCAGTATGAGGACCTTTTCTAGCATGTTAGCGGTTCCCTTTATGGCGCAAGGGGGGTGTGTTTCGGGTTGGGTGTAGTTGGACCTCTGTCTGTATGAGTATAGGCTGCGGTCGTGTGCCATCAGAAGGGGGGATACTACATCCGTAGGGCACAGAAACCTCAGTGGCCCTAACTTATTAGACGAACCTTTGAAAGGCTTCATAGTGAACCCTGCCGGTCCTCCTTGGTAGTGGGCTAAGAGGCTAATCTCCTCGGGCGAAAGGGCAATTCACGGCTCACAGTGAAAGTGTACACCTCTGCGCAGAGTTTAATAAACTGGTATACTAGCCTTGCTCAAGGACACGAGCGGCCTTGGAACTCCTTACACTAATGATGATCTCTCTTGTCATGTTAAACTGTTCATACAGTTACTGTTATGTTTACTATTCATTTACGTTACATTGATCATGATGGTTTCGGGAAACACTTGCCACCTTGATGCTGCTTAACTGATCAACTTGATTAACTTATAAAAGCTAAATGCAGTCAAACCGTGTCAGCTTATTTGAGCCTCATTAACCCATGTTATGCTTGTTGAGTACGGTTGTGTACTTACGCTTGCTTTACTTTCAATTTTGGAAAATCCCGGATGGGTAACAGATGAAGGTTGGAGTGAGAGCTATCGGGATGAGTACTAGGCTTGGTGTTCACCAGTCGACGTGTCTCTGTGGGAGCTTCCGCCATAATGTTATCTTAGATTTTATTGTTTATGCGTAATACTCTGTAATAAATAATGGTACGTTATGTAATAAACAGGGTGATGATACTCTTTGTAATTTGTCATCCTATATGTGCGACTGTTCCTGGGGCACATATAAGGCTATTTATGCATTCTACTTTTATCCTTAAAAGTGGGGTGTGACAAAGAAAAACCCCCGACCCATCAATATTTTGTAAGCATATATTTCCCTTACAGATTCCATGTATATGTTTTTCCCCTTTCCTGAATTGATGGGTTTCAAGAAGAATGCACCATACCCAATGTAAACATAAATCAAGATTAGTACAAGGACATATATGAGATGTCCGCGATGCAATGCCACAGTAATTGACATCTTTGCCAAGAGCCTAGAGGTTCAGTAATAGATTATGTCTCTGAAACAACTGTCATGTCTTGTTGTTTAGGAGGTGCAAAGTTGTGTTTTGTGCTTCCCAATTTTCTCTATTACCACTAGCTCGCTTGCAAAGTTGAATTGATTTCAGAAAACAATCAGTTAACATGGATGAAAAAGCTGAAGCCACAAAATCAGAAAGATAATGGTTCAATTCAGTTTCTACTTCATATATAAATTTCCTTAAATAGATAACAAAGTGGCCCTGTTATTAATTTCTATTAGGCAAGTTTGATGGTACTGATAAATGATGTCATGATGCTACACCGCAGTGGAATCAGAATGAGCACCTGCGTGGCGAGGGCCTGGACGAGGCTGATGGCGTCGCGGTGCCATCCCCACCACCACCTGCGGCGCCGGCGCCAGCAGGCCCCGACGCGGCAGGTCTCTACGCGGAGGTGGAACTCATCGACGGCGTCCTCGACCTCGAAGGCGACCTCCCTGGTCTCGCGAAGCCAGAGCAGGAGCAGCTCGCTTGCGCGGCCGCGGCGCTGGCGGTCGGCCCCGCGGACGAGCGCCTGCAGGTAGGCCAGCTTCCGGCGCAACGCTCGGATCTCAGCGTCCACGCGCAGCAGCGCCGTCGCCTCCTCCGCCGCCAGCTCACCCAGCTTGGCCACCACCCCCGTCACCCCGGCGTCCGCCATGGCTGCCGGCTGCCGGCGGGACCCCGGTGCCCGCCCCTGCTCTGAAAACTGTCACAGTGAAGTAAAGTTTGGTTGGTAACGACCGACGAGCTTCAATTATTCTTTTTCGTAGGTAAAAGATATTTCATATCCCGGTTTTTTCTATTCAATAGAATCAAATAAATTATTATAAAAATTTACTCCAAAGGCAATGAACCGACTGAATGAAATAAAATAAGTTTATGGCTAAACATAACCAATATGGCTGACAGACAACCACCGATTGAAACTAAAGAACGGCATCGTAGACGTTTCTAAATGTTGATTAACTAGAATAAGTTGGTCTCTCAAATCATCATGACGCTGCAGCCTTACCCGATGCCGAAGTCAGTGTGTTCCTCCTGAGTAGAACATGCAAAAAAAAGTAGTGTAATTTATCAAAAATCACCTCATTTCTATATATCCAAATCGCCCAACAGAGTGAGGTTGCACTTAACAACAACGAATTATTTCTTGTTTGCTAATTTTGACCATCTACTGAAAAGATCTTTCAAATCTGTAGGTGGAGAAATTTCAAACAGTATATGTTAAGTGCGCCACAAGAATTTTGCATAAGCAAAATCTTAAAAAAGATGTTGAATGGTTTTTGAATAGTGACAGAAACAATAATTTTTTTCACCATGCTATTTTCTCCTAAGTTATCCTTAGTTACAATTATACATTTTGTTAGATAAAAAAATTATTTTTATAGGTACTTTCATTCTTCATAAATCTTGTGACACTTTAACTATATTGTTAATTAACGCACAATATATGAACTTGACAGTGAGCTGTCCGGATGTGTTTAAATCTCAAACAAAGACATCCCTTTCCTCCAGATGTGTCTAACCCCATTGTTAACGAGCTTCAATTATTGTATTGGATTATTATAAAATTCAAATACAATATTATAGGAAGAAACTTAATTTCAAACTTAAAAAACTAGGAAAATAACCCGCGTGTTGCTGCGGGAATTACTAATTTAAAATAAAATTAAAGTATTCTCATAATTCTTTGGAAGAGATTAACTATTTTAAACTAATTTCACTAGAGAGCATCCCAAGCAACTAAATATATATTAGTGGATGATTTGACTTCGATATTATAATTGCTTGTGCTAGTGAACCTTAATTATAAATCATAGTGAACTGATGAGGTGGATACCTTATATGTCAAAAAAATTGATAAGTAGAGATTTGCTTTGTAGGAATTATAGATTATTATGACAAATGCAACAAATACGAATCTTTGAACAAAAGCTATGTAAAGGCAGTTCAAAGCAAAAGACCTCTCCCTCTGACTAGGATGGTAGCTAGCTTCACCCTAAAAAGAACTGTAGTCAATGTGGGGGCTAAGGGTTCATCGTCGGTAAGATTGGGCTCGCTGAACCCGCCACTCCCCTGATTAAACTTGCGATATCAAGCGGATAAACACCAACTAATCAAGAGACAGTTCACAAAGCAATTGATCATGATCAAATTTATAAGCCCACTTGGATATTAAGCATTTAAACATAAGAATAGAATTCTTTTCAATGAGTAGTTATACGCTTCCAAAAAGGTAATTTGATAAAGCTTTTCTTACCTTGAGTCATAGTTTGTACTCGATTTTTAGCTTGTGTCTAAAAAAATCACTAGTTTTTTTTAAAGCTAATCTGAAAAACCAAAAGGATTCCAAACTCTACTAGTTCTTCCTAGTTTTTTAAAGCTAATCAGAAAAATCAAAAGGATTCCAAACATTACTAGTTCTTCCTACAACTAAATGCGTAGTGATGGTAAATTCTAAAAAAATATCAGAAAAATATGTGAACACTAAATTTTAAACTACGGTGGGTAGTGTCTCACTCAACAATCTTACCATTGTACGATAGGCCCATTCACGTGCTATGTTTCATCTATATCCCTAGAGGCGGCCTAGATTGATACGCTGTATATGTATCTTGCGGAAGAAGAAGATGGATCATCATGGGTGTATAAAGAGACAGCATTAGCCATATTCTATATACGCCACCAGCGCCCGCCTCGATCGATCCATACATCCATCGTTTCCATCTATCTCCTTCCTCCGAGAGATCTAGTCGTCGGCGGCCACCGAGAGAGCTAGTCACCATGCCTCGCGGCGGCCGCAGCTCTGGGGGTACATGAACCTAGCTCGTCCTTCATGAACACTTATATATAGCCATCCGTATATAGATCAATAGATGATTCTGACGATCCTCGATCACGTCATTGTATCTTAGTATTTGCGAGCTTAGATCGATAATGGCGACATGTCAATTAGACTAGATATATCATTATATATGTGTGATTGATTGCATTTGGTTTGGTTTGCAGGAGGGAGAAGATCTTATTCCAGTGCCAAAACAACCAAAGCCCCTGCGCCTGCACCGGGTATGAATTTGTGTTATTACTACCCATTCAGTCTATTTGTTAATCCAGTTCAGTATGAATTCCTTGTGACCTTGTCTATTTAACTTGCTAGTATACAGTATATATATAATCAAATAAGTTCTTTACAGTATGCATGCATGTATAACATTTTTTTTACAAGGAAGAACTATAACATTGTTCATTCCGTTGCAGCGGCCAAGGGCGACGGTGCTCCTGCTCCGGCGACTAGTACCGGCGGTGGCGTCGGCTCTGTGTTCCGCAACGCCGCATCCGCCGTTTCTGAATGCTGGCTTTGGTGCAGCTCGTGGAACCTGGTAAGCAGGGCCATGGATTCTGTCCTTGGCCCCCGTACCTTCCGAACGGAACACACTGCTGCTGCCATTGCTGCCGATGATGCGTCGTCGCCATCTAACCCCTGCCAAATCCATGCCATGGCCTTCCAAGACGTATGTCTGCTTCTTCTCTAATTTGTTTTGTCTGTATGTACAACAGATCTGAATGTTAATTTTGCTTGCACGGATATCTGACCTGAATTATTATAAACATATGTTTGCATGCAGTGCATCAACCACAATGGGAGCGACCTCAGCAGGTGCCAGTTCTACGTCAACATTCTCAATGATTGCCGCAACAGAGGCCAAGTCGCCGCCGTTGAAACATCCGGATAGGGCCTCGTTTAGATCGCCGATTCGGCGGCCGGAATCGGCATTTGTGGTGCCATACACTGTAGTAATTTTATTTTTATTTATTAATAATTATTTAAACATTAATTAATTAGTTTTAAAATGTTTATCTCGTAAAATACAATAAAACTATGCAATTAGTTTTTGATTTTATCTTCATGTATTTACCGGTATTTTAATATAATGGAGAATAGAAATTCTGCATAGTGAAATTTAAGAATGAATTTAAAAAACTAAACAAGGCCTAGCGAAATCCAGCAAGCCACTCGATCGAGGATCCATATGAATTCAATTGAATTCGATCATCGATCCTAAATCTAGCTAGCTGCATCTATTATTATATTATATACCTTATATTTATCTGTTCGAGATTATATATTTGCATGATTTCTCTTGTTGTGGAGACGGTGGATCATCTCGTTAGGATTAAAACAAATTTTAGTCTTTATTTGTTACTTTATAGTGGTTTGTTTATTCTCTTTGGATTTCCGTGGTGCCAGAGTCTCATGTTGCTACTTCGATCTAGCAAACATACTGATCACACCACCATGCATATACAATGTTTTGAGATCTAAATATCAAAATTCGGATGACACCGGCACATGTGTTTATGATATAAAGTTTGGTTGGCGACGACCGACGAGTTTGAGTTTTTTTTTTTGGACCTGTTGGTTCCAGACCAGACCTTTTTACTGTGCACATACTGATGATAAAATCGTAGAAAGTGAAGAAAATTGGCTATTCATACCATGAGACTTTGCAATTATTCTATTTCTGCAGTACAAAAAATAATATAAATAATCAGAAATCAATCAACTGCAAAGTTAATCAAACATATACAGAAGATATCAAATATTAGGATGTCCAAATAAGTATTGTTAGATTAAGTAGAAAATATTTACACAAAAAAAGATTAATTAGAAAATATTTTCATAACTTATTTGAAGATAAAAATATTAATATTATTTTCTATAGAATTAGTCAAAGTTTAAAACGGTGGGCTCTCCTTGAACAAAGAGATTTACATTGTTTTTAGGATAAATAAAGGAAATTAATAGTAGAAAAATGCTTACTGCTTTTGATCCAAGAAAGGGGAAAACAATTTAAGATTAGATCAAATTCAAATTATTTCACTAGTAAAAATCTGGGTAAAACTCACTAAAATCACTGTAACTAAATATGGCCCTCTTCTGCTGACGTCTCTTGAATTTCTATGGTTAGCAGACATATATAGCTGTGTATATGTAGTATCCATAATATTTATTTACCAATTTTTGTCAACTACTCCTATGTAAGAGGAGAATCCAGAACTTGTCACAATAATGCTCAATGCAGTAACAATGTAACAGCATCTGTTTCTCACGAATAATGAAGAGAAGGAAAACGCTGTGGTAGACCTTTCAGTCTTCATGGTTCTGCAGGTGCTTCACTTGTCATTTTAGCAGCTGCGCCAATGTTGGACGAGAGGGTGAGGGAGAGAATGCCATCTATCCCTACAAAATGTATATATATATACCTTGATAGATGCTTACCTGCATCGATTTATTCAAACATATATAATTGAGTGGTGGTAGTGTAGATCATAGATGGACTGCACACTAGCAAAGGCCATTATTATTATATAATTTCTCAGACAATGGAATATCAAAGGGAATGTAAATCTCAGTTCTTGGACACAGCTGATAGGTACAGGCATTTCATACACTGCAAGCTGACTCACTGGCCACTGCAGTGCGCCTATTGCAACACAGGTAATCCAACGATTCAATTTACATCAAGATTCACTTAACATCAAAGCTAATGCACGATTCAAGGCTACTATTGTAAACAAGCAACATTTTTTTTTTTGCGATCATATCTAAGCATGTTTTTTATTAAGAGAGAGTTACACGACACACCTAACCTAGAGCAAACCAATGCAACTAGAAAAGGAAAGAAGTTTCTCACTCACCTGTCCGTGCCCCAGTAAAGAGTTAGTTAAACTATAGAAAAAAGCACGCTAAGTGCTGCCTGCATTTCCCAAAAAGTTACAGACATTTGAACTAACTGCATCATTTTATTCAGATATAATTACAGTGCCATGCTTGAAATTGAAACAGAGCACGCACTCTGCTGCGACTGCGACAGACCCAGCTTGGCTACTCGACGACAACAGTCCGCAGCCAGCTATGGCTACCGCCACAGCGTTCGCGGCGCAGGTGCTGCGCGGGCGGTGGTTCATGGCGTACGGCTCCTTCGTCATCTTGTCCACCGCCGGCGCCACCTACACCTTCGCCATCTACTCTAAGGACATCAAGTCGACGCTGGGTTACACGCAGGAGCAGCTCAACACCATCGGCTTCTTCAAGGACGTGGGCGCCAACGTCGGCATCCACGCGGGCCTCGTCGCCGAGCTCGCCCCGCCATGGTTCGTCCTCGCCCTTGGCGCCGCCATGAACCTCGGCGGATACCTCATGCTCTACCTCTCCGTCACGGGCCGCGCCGGCGGCGCCCAGACGCCGCTCTGGCTCGTCTGCCTCTACATCGCCGTCGGCGCCAACTCGCAGGCTTTCGCTAACACCGGCGCGCTCGCCACCTGCGTCAAGAACTTCCCTGAGATCCGCGGTGTCGTGCTCGGCCTCCTCAAGGGCTTCATCGGCCTCAGCGGCGCCATCTTAACCCAGCTCTACCTCGCCTTCTACGGCCACTCTGGCGGCGGAGACACCAGGTCTCTCATCCTCCTCGTCGGCTGGCTCCCCGCCGCCGTCTCCGTCGCCTTCCTCGCCACCATACGGATCATACGCACGCCGCGCTCGCCCGTCGCGGTACGCCGGGAGTACCACGCCTTCTGCGCCTTCCTCTACGTGTCGTTCGCGCTCGCCGCCTACCTCCTGGTCGCCATCGTCCTGCAGAAGCGGTTCCAGTTCACACAGGCAGAGTACGCCGCCAGCGCCGCCGTCGTGTTCATGATGCTGCTGCTTCCGCTCGGAATCGTCCTACGCGAGGAGGCCGCACTGTTCAAGTCCAGCATCACCAGCACGTCAGCTGAAGAGGAAGCTGCAGCCACGGCGCCGGCTCTGCCCGCGGCGCAATCAGCACCAGCGACGGCGGGCCAAAGGTTGCTGCTTTCGCTGCGGCCGCCGCCGCGCGGCGAGGACTACACGATCCTGCAGGCGCTGGTGAGCATGGACATGCTGCTGCTGTTGACGGCGTCGTTGTTCGGCTATGGCGGCATGCTGACGGTGATCGACAACATGGGCCAGATCGGCGAGTCGCTGGGGTACCCGCGGCGGAGCGCCGCCACCTTCGTCTCCCTCATCAGCATCTGGAACTACCTCGGCCGCGTCGCCGTGGGGTTCGCGTCGGAGGCGCTGCTGTCCCGGCACCGCCTCCCGCGGCCGCTCGTCCTTGCCGGCGTGCTCCTGCTCAGCGTGCTGGGCCACCTACTGATCGCGTTCGGCGTGCCCGGGTCGCTGTACGTGGCATCGGTGGTGATCGGGTTCTGCATGGGCGCCGCGCAGCCACTCATCCTCGCCACCGTGTCGGAGCTGTTTGGGCTCAAGTACTACTCCACCTTGTGCAACTTCTGCGGCACGGTCACCCCGCTGGGGACGTACGTCCTCAACGTCCGCGTCGCTGGCCGAATGTACGACCGCGAGGCGGCACGGCAGCAGGGCGTGGCGGCCGCGCTGGCGGGGAAGGTGGTCACGTGCATTGGCGTCCGGTGCTACAAGGAGTCGTTTTTGGTCATCACGGCGGTCACCGTGGCCGGGGCGGTGGTGACGCTGGCCCTCGCATGGAGGACTCGGGAGTTCTACGCCGGAGACATCTATGCCAAGTTCAAGGCGGGACGAACTTGTAGCCGTGGTGATGGTGATGGTGGTAACGCCACTGCTGGGGAAAACAAGGAAGTAGAACCAAACATGTCCAATAGTACCCAATAATCATTTCTAATCCCTGATTTTTTTAAAAAAAAGAAGATATTTCCAATAACTCCCAACTCACCTCCCATTGTGTTAAAAAACACTTACACATAAAGATGCGCGTACTCCAGGTCCTGCGTATCTTCTCGAGTGCCCATATCTATGGTTCAATCTAAAGGTGGAGGAGTGAGAAAGGAAAAAAATAGAAAAACAGTTTATGATGGAAATGTACAAGAAAGTGGGGTTACCACAAATGACATATAGTGTATAGGATTTCTGGTGTAAAATTACCGTCTCTATAATTAAGGAGTGATGATAAAAAGACAAATTTTGTTACAGGACATCGTAAAAAATCTTAATATGTTGATGGACACTACGACGAGTGGTATTTGTCCAATACCATTATAAATTTACGCTTTTTTGTTTTAACACACCGTAGCCAATATTTTACTCATTTTTTATATTCACAGAGAGACATATGAGAAATGCCTCTGTTGTCCTCGTCTTAAGCTCGAGCTGTGCATCAAATTTTGCCGTAACACACTACCGGTACCTTGTCTTCTCCAGTCTAGTGTGATGGTGGTGGACCTCAGCCCTCGCACGCAAGACGGAGGCGGCCAGCTGCTGCTAACACCATGGCACGGAGTGTAAAGCTCAATTCTTGGACATGGCTGATAGACAGCCATTTCGTGCCCTGCATGGCCACTGCAATGCGCCTGCTCCCTCGATCCATTTCAAAATAGAAAACATTCTCACTTTTCATAAGTCAATATTTTTTAACTTTAAAAAATATTATAGTATATATTGATATTTAAACCCTCATGTGCTTTCTGTCATATGAATGAGAACGGTCAACATTTATTCTTCTCATGTAGTGTTGCCAAATATGTTTGGGCAACCATTGCCACTAGTATTGGGGCTCAAAACATACCCACTTCCTTTGAACAATGCTGGCAATAGTGTGATAAATGGCTTCCTCAGAATCAACAGTTTCATGTGCTGGGCGTAGCTGCCTTATGCTGGGCTATATGGAAAGTTTGAAACAAATGTTGTTTTGATAAAAAAACATTACATAACCCTATCTCCATAGTCTATCATGCTTGTGCCTTAATGTGCTACTGGACAGGGTTATATTTTGATGGCGACAAGGCAAGGCTGATCGAAGGGGTGAACAAGATGTTGGAGATTGCAATCAAACTGGTCAAAGGGAAGACCAAGATGTGTGAGGTGCTGGCAATCAAGGATAACACTAAAGATCACCAAAACAAGAAGAAGCGCACTGAACCATGATAGGCAAAAAGAAGATGGAGAAGAAGGAGACCTGGAAATACTAGAAGTCATTGAAGCTCTAAAACGTTCTGTCCTGTTCTTTTTCTTTTGTCATAGACATGGGTGTAGCTGACTGTTCTCCGTTCGTGATGGCTGATCTAGCAGCCGTTTTCTCCTAGAATTGTAGGTCTTGTGGTCGTTTTATACTCTGCCTCTCCAGTCTCGCCTATCTCTGTTAAACTTGTCATGAATATTTGTATTTCTGTTATTCAGTTAATGGAAATGGGGGAGTGCCCTCGGTTCGAAAAAAAGATAATTGTTAAATATATTTCTGTAATAAACTTATTTGAAAATATAAATATTGCACATATTTTCTATAGTCAAAGTTGAGAAATCTTGACTTCACGTATCCCATAACATCATCTATTATGGGACGGAAGGCCGTATGACATGCAATGACGGAGGACGATACCTGGTAGGTCAAGTGTATTTACAACAACTATGTGTTGCAACATTGATTCAGTTGAGATCAAGACTATTGCATGTCAAAAATTGCACATCTACCGACAAAATAGTCAGCATTTATGAACACCTGTCAGGGGAGCAATTTTAGAGATGATGGACGGCCACAAATAAGTGTAGTTTGAACACATAGTTTTAGATTAAGTTTTTGCATATAATTAACTGTATATTTTTAGATTACACAGTATAACACAGACGGCCAACTATACACATTCACCTATATGATCATATACAAATCTTACCTCAATGAGCATCTCCAAAGGACTAAGCCAGAAGATGTAGAGATTACCGAAGTCACCACTAGCGTCTTATTATCGACAAGAGTGTCGCTTACCAGTTAAAGCATAACACTGGAAAATCCTAAAATAATACGAGCACCAGTGCCAAGTCAAGAACTTGATCCTTGTTGGATAGATTCCACCACAAGGAATCCAAGCAACTGATCTATTGTTTTGATCATTTTTTTGACAAGAGTTTTGACCAATTTAAACGTGCACCAAGGCTGAACTAAAAAACAAAACCCTATAGAACCAATCTAGCAATATTAAAGCAGCCATATTACATAGAGGTCTTCCAAGGAAGACCAAGTTAATATCAAGGCCATGCGACCGGGAAAGGGGACAATGCAACAGTGTCAACTTAGGTGCAGAGAAGGACTTCTGCTAGCGAATGGTATTCGCAAGGGCATCAAAGATGCATGCACCCAGATGGACTAACCGCATAGCGAAGGTGAAGAGTAAGTCGGTGTCGAAGAAGAAACATACCGGCAACTGAAGGATGTTGTCAATGTCGTCGCCGGAGGTAGAAGAAGCTCGAACCGAAGACCTAGATGGGTCAAAGTCATCGAACCAGAGACAAAGAAGTAGTTGTCTGCTAGTTGGAATAGGGATCATCAGGACTGGAGGTTGCAGTGCAACATGGCAACTAAAAACGAAGAGACATATCAGGATAAGCTCGTGTTGTCGTATGGTCGCCAAGGAGGGAACGCAACACTCTTGCATGCGCTACACAATTCAGCATCCGTGTTCCATGGGCATCCACTGATTGATGTCATGGACTTGTGAAAGTGGCACGCAACTCCTTGCATGGCATCAACACAGCACTTGTGGGGTCTAAGGAGGCTGGAGGGGCCCACCAACACTGGCCGCGGTGGAGGTGCCAAAGATGTCGCGGATGTGGCGCTCGAATCTAGGCCTTGCGCCGCAGCGGACACCACCAGAACACGCGACACGGAGAGAACCACCCTGACCTCACTGCGTGTGACGTGTAACACAACCGACCAATTTATTAGAGCATAAGCACGTAATTCACCATTAGATAGCAAACTTACATGATTGAGACCTAATAAACCCGGTAGTCATACCAAAATCTCGAAGGATTTTAAACTTTTTCGGCACGACCAAGACCGTAATGAGTTTAGCGTTCACCATTCACAACATACTTAGTTCGCACATAGTTTTACACCATCGGAATACGAATAAAGTTATTACAAACCAAGTTTAAATTTTAAAATAGCGGAAGCGATTGAGTTCAAATACCACACACACTCATTTCAAATACGGTGCTAGGTTCTTGATCGACATTCAACAAAAGCATTAAGTAGAGAAGAGTGATCATGTCCAAGGTCTAGTCATCTCGCAACGCGGGATAGAAGTAGTACTGACAATAGCCATAAAACATCTCACCATCTGCAACAACATAGGAAATAAAACCCTGAGTACGACAATGTACTCAGCTAGACTTACCCGTCATAAACTAAAAATAAATTGACTCCAAAGAGTATGCAAGGCTAGATATGTAGGATAGTTGACTCATCAATTGCGGAAAAGCTTGCATTAAAGAACGATTTAACTATAACCTTCTAGCATTGTATTTTAATTTGATTAACCTTATCATGTTACATTAGCACATGTACTAAACAAGTATGGTAATAATTATTCAACAGGAAAAGTAACCAATTCCGGTTGAGGATCTTTCAATCTCAACAGTTCAACCATCTCATCTCTTGTTCCAGTTCTTACTACGATGTCGCTACTCAAGTCAAGTGTTCATTGTCCAGAAACAATGGAGATTATAATCGATTACTAACCAGCTGGCGGGTATTCCTCACACAAACCACACTCACCCGCTAAGGTGAGCTATAGATCACCGAAAATTTAATTCGGGAAAAGTCGCGGGATCAACAGGTACCATCGTATCCAGGAACCGCCCGGCTGCCTTATTCAGGGCGACCCTGACCTCGGCCTTAATCTCCGCGTAACCCGTGGTCCCCTATCTTCACCAATACGATGCGTACAGCAGGTCGACTCCCGGCCCAAACCAAATCCAAGCTTCGCGGTCGGAACGACTTATCCTTCCAGCTAAATGTGAGACATAAATTCAATATGACTTGAGGACGTACAACGGACGGAGTCCTAGATTGACACAGACGGGATAACCACACCGAACCTCTAGTTCAGTCTCAACACCAATCCCGCTCGGTCTCGATTTATTATCTCCACATGGTTATCCAAGATAACAATGTATTCAACCATTCCGAGTCACCACCTATAACTCACGGATGACAGAAAATCACCCGACTTCTACCGATCTAGTTAAAGCAGGGCTAAGCAGATATTCGTACCTGAACCTAACAGGGTTGAAGTATAAGCAGTGGTAAGGAATATAAGTAATGCAGCAACAGTGTAAAACAACGCCTATAACTTAATGCATCAAACAAGTAAAGGACTCAAGTTAGATATTTTGCAAACCACAGGGAGAATGCTCTGGGGCTTGCCTTTCAGGAAAGAGCTTGGCTGGTGGTCGGGACACTCGGGAAGATCAGCTTTGGGATCCTCTTCTGCTGCTATCTCTCGCACCAGAGCTTCCTGCTGGCCTTCCTCTTCTGGTGCTCCGGGAACTACCTTTTCGAGCTCTAACGATCCTGTATGATGCATAGTGCATATGAATACCATGTATACATAGAATACACTGCTCATGCTGATGGTGAATGAATGCTCAGCTAAGATAAATGATATATTCTTGAAAAATATGTAAGATAAGCACATGTCATCTGTATTCTCTTCTACCAACAAATCTTAAACAAGCCTCGCATTATAATTTACTTACACATTAAAAGGAATTATAAATGACTATTGTTTTTCACACTACCCTCTACTGAACCAAAACCCATAACAGATTATACACATCACAAATATCATAAAAAGCATTTTTACACACATGAAATAATAGCTTTAAAGCATTATTACTTATTAAAAGAAATCAGGGTAGAACTGTAACATTTTAGACTATCCAGAAAATTCTGTAAAAATTATAGGAGCTTAAACATATTTAATGTAGACTACCATAAAAATTTCAGGTCAAAACAGTAAGTACTTTATCCTACACAAAAATAACAAGGCAGCACAATTTACTAGGTATAAAATACTTTGTACATAGAAAAATGTCAAACCACAGATCTCAGACTACTCTTAGCTTTATATTGATATAAAAACATCCTTCAAAAAGTTTTATGCACAAATTTCTTATATATTATTTATTATGAATTATTTATCATCTAATGGAAGAAGGCACCACAACTAGACAAAGCAAACTTTCTGTAGGACATAGCCTCACAACATTTTTTACAGATAGAGCATGATATAAGAAGACTAACAAACTTGGTCTCATATTTTTCTGAGCAACAGAGAATTACTTATACATTTTCTAAGATAAAGCAATTAATAGAGATAAATAAATCTATACAGAAAAGTATCACAAAATCCACATTTCATATTTTTCATGCATAGATCTCCCCAAAAGAAAAATACTGCAAGTTGAACCAACTCATTTGGACTAAAATGAGGAAGATATGATTTTTTAAAGCTTTTACAAAAATCTGGAATCAGATTCTTTAAAAGAAAAAGGAAAACCGTTTTGCACCGGGAACCCTGGACTTTCTAGAAATTAACCGAGCCCTATTTTAAAACTCTCTAAGTCTAGCCACTTTGCACTTAAGTCCGGGAAAGATTGACATATTCTGTCCGAGGTCCACGCCGAGGGGAAAGGTCGCCGGCGTCGGGATTCCTCGCTGACGGCGAGGTCACCGGCCGGACTACAGCCACTACAAGCGGCGGTCGGCCAATCTCCATCAAATTCGCCAAAAATACCGCCCATTTTGTCCCTAGCGTTACATTTGTTACATCTGGTATACAGACAGCTACAATCCAAGGCCGTCACCATGACAATGAACATCGACGCGATCTGCAACGACATCTATGCCCTACTCGTAGGTGCAGTTCAGGAACTCAAATATTTTTCCTGCAGCACGAGAACACGATTCCGATCGAATCAGATCTAAACACCGCCAACAACCCCAACATGAACCTCGATGACGAGATTACCATGTTGAACCAACGCTTCATGTCCGGCTCGATGGCTCCGCATGCTTTCTGACGGCACGTGAAGTGGTGGTGGAAGGGTGCGGTGTGAGCCTGATCGGAGGCGAGGAAGATGGCTTGGATCGAAGAAATCCAATACCAGATTGTTAGCTACAAGGAGGAATTGGAGTAGGGATCGTGAAGAACAAAGCAAAGCAAGCGTAGGAAAAACGAGAAAACTTAATGATGAATCTTAATCGATTTTAAATTGTCTATTTACAAAATGGTTAGAATCTCTCTCCTCTCCTCCCTTTAGTACTCGCCAGATTGCCTGTTCAATCACGCCTCTCTGTTTTGCTCAAGTGGCCCACATTGGCCCAGTGACGCGCCTGTTGGGCCTCTTCTCTCGAACTGGTGTTGCTGCATCTTCATCGACCCGGTCCACCTCTTGTATTGCCCGACGATCAACTGTATGAGCTTCAGTGTTAACAGGCACGCCCCTCCCCGCACGCCGCTGCAGTGTGCCATCGCCATATGTTAGGGTTTTATAGATCGTTTAGAGGCTAAAAAATCTTAGACCTATAAATATAAGGGGAATTATATCTATTCAGATCAGACCAGGAATATAATTTTAATATGGTGTGAAGCTATTTTATGAAACGGAACACAAAATGAGTGACTTCAAAGCTAAATGTTTTACGAAACGCCACTTGGCTTGATGGACAAAGCTCCACGGATACTTATAAAAAAACAAAGCTCCACAGAGCCTGCCTAGGAGGGAAGGCAGGTGCCGGCGGCGGTTCTCGGTAGCCGGGTAGGAAGACAAATAAAAGGAGAAAGAGAGAGATATTCCGTTCAGCGTGAGAGAAAAGAGAGAAAAGAAAAAAGAAAAGAGAGAAAAAAAGGTCATTTGTAGTCGAGCCATGGATTCTGATGCAGCAGCAACAACACCAAGTCAGTAAAAGCTAGAGCCATAAAAACCCGTTTCATCAAAAGAAGGTACAAATGAAACTATTTTAGCTGAAACTGCAGCTCTGCCTAACACATCCTAAATCCTAGTAAGTGCTTTACTAGTGAAGCTGAGGTATATCAAATAGCGCCCAAGTAGTGCATTGAATGTGGTATCTATATATACGCACATGCACATCACTAAATATCTTTATCTTTAGAGAATTTTTACGGTGCTTGTGGTTCCTCCCGTTAATTTGTGTTTTTAGCGCTTCCTCCCCTTAATTATAATTAAGGGTAGTTTAGACTTTCGGTAACTTACGTGTTCTCAGCTCTGTACCCTTCCACGGACTGCTCTAACCAAATCCACGAACTCCTCCCGGCTCCTACGGTTCCGCCACCGTGGGCACCCCGTATGTCGCGGCAGCAGCCTCGGCCATGGCGCAGACAGGGCCACTGTGGCCGAGGCGAGGCTGATCGAGCGTCATGGACGAGAAGACAGTCTAGGCGGCGGTGGCTGTTGCGCGACGACACCAGCCCGGCGGCGTTGGGCAACAACCAGGGCATGGCCATGATCGCAACCTCGGTGGCGCAATGGCAGCAACAACCTGATGGTGATGGTACCTCTCATCGTCGATCTTCTCGGCGAAGCTCTTGTTTGATTCATATACGAAGAATCTTCATTTTTATTGATTCCCAGAAGCGTCTCCTAGGATGTTCAAATACAACAATACCCTTCAAAATCAGTTCCGGCCCACAACTTATGTTCATCTCATCTGGTTCCTCCTATTTTTAAACCGTCAGATCTAAGCTAACGAAAGGCTCATGTTATTTCCAAGCATGGTAAAATATCTCTTATCTTTATAGAGTTAAGGTGCATATATGGTAATTTGGATCTCCTAGCGGTTCACAATCGTCCTTCACATGCAAGAGATCTAGGATGGCTTGCATTGTATCTTTCATCAACTGCGGCGTGTACCAATGCACTGCGCTCGCTTGATTGGGTCATTGGGTGCATAAGCTTACCTCAAATGTTAGGATGTTATTGCATTCCGTTTTTCTACATTTATAGGAGTTCTGGTACACCGGTGACACATGGAGGGTGATCTAGGAGCATAGGAGGCGGCGAGGTGTGGCGGCGGTGGCGCTAGGGAGCAAGCCCTAGGTTCACGTGGCTGGCAGCGGTGGCTGCGCAGGCGCAGGTACGGGTAGGGGCGGCAGCTAGGGTTTAGGGAGAGAGAGCCAAGAGACAAAGACCTAAGGTAAAGGGTTTCCTCTATTTCTTTCTTGATTAAATTGAATACATATGGGTCTTTATTTATAGTCCTGTCAAGACTTAACCCCTAAGCAACCGACGATCCTGCGGATCCGTTGTTCATATTTTATTTATCCATGTTTTACTAATTTATCTAGGTGACGTGGCGATCTCCGTAGACGGCGGCGGCGCCAGGGCTGCACGCCTGGCTCCTCCTTGCTCGTGCGCGCCCGCCTCTCGGCCCGCGAGGCGCGGCTGTTACAGCACTCCTCCTCTTCTGGGCCCGAGTTGGCCCAATTTCTTTCCAATTCTGCTGGGCCGTCATTAGACTTATTTATATATGGCCATGCGGCCCACTGGTCGTCGGCACGGCCCACGGCACAGCCCATGGGCGGCACGACACGGTAGGCATCGTGCCCGTGCCGGCATGACACGAGGCCCAGTGTCGTGCCTGGGCCGCCGGCCTAGCCCATGACACGGCATGGGCACGGCACGGTAAAATGGTCGGCACGGCCGCGGCCCGATGCCAGAAAAGGCCTGGCCTGCTAAGCGCATCTCTTGTTAATTAAAAAAAAGGCTAAAGCCCATCCCACCCGACCACCCCTTCCACCAAACCCTAATTTTCCACTCCCCAATTCCCCATCCTCCATCGGTCCCTCCCCGTCCCCGCGCCGCACAGCCGCAGTCGCCCGTCCGCCAGTCGCCAGTCCGCTCTCCGCTGCTCCCTCTCTCTCAAGCGCCGGCGCACCACCTCCTTTCCCCCGCAACACCGACTGCCACCTCCTCCTCCCATCCTCACCGCGCTGGGTGCCAATGAGGGTGCGAGCCGCGAAGCCAGGGGCGCGAGCTCCGCCGCGGGAGGTGTGCTCTACTCGCCGGCAATGTCACCGCGGCCCGCGGGGCGCAGGCTCCTTCCTCTCCTGCACTCGGGAGCGCGCGCGGCGTGTACCAGCCCAGCTGACCAGCTCCGCTCCATGCCTAACGCCTCCACTGACCGACGACAACGACGAGCGCCTCCACCAACCTTCCCCCCCCTCTCTCTGACGGGCCTTGGGCTGGCACGGCACGGCGAACTTGGCCGTGCCCAACAGGCGGCACGCCACGAAAAACCGGCCCATGTGCTGTGTCTTGGGCCGAAGGCCTGGCCCAGGGCACGGCCAGGCACGGCACGGCGGCACGCAGCGGCACGACGCAGTGCCGTGCCGGCACGGCACGGTGGCCATGTATAGACTTATTACAATATTGTTCTTTCTAAACATATATTCTTTATTCATCTGCTGACAAGTTGTTGCATCAGTTAATTAGGTATTTTATCTCTCCCTCACCTCTCTCTCTCTCTCTCTCTAAAACTGGTTTTGAATGATTTCACATTGAACAGGGCAAGATCTCTAGCTCTTTTGCGAAGCTTACTATAGCTAACAAGCTCAAGAATATGAGACAAAAGTTAACAAATATAGCAACACAACGGACATTGTTTAAATTCGACCTAGAGGCATGTTCAACGGACCATGAAGAAATTAAGAAGAGACAAACGACATCAAAGATCAATAGAGCAAATATCGTTGGAAGGCAGAAAGAGAAGGACGACATTATAACATTGATAAAATCATATGAGGAACAAGAAACACTAGTAATCCCTATCTTTGGGTTCGGGGGTATTGGTAAGACCACACTAGCTAGATTGGTTTTCAATGATGACCCGATGCAAGATTTCGATCTACGAGTATGGGTTTATGTGTGTCCGCAATTTGATTTAGAAATGATTGGCAAAAGCATAATATCACAAATCAAACAACGTGTTGAGGGTTTGGATGCTCTACAGTCTATAAGTAATTGTCTAGAGGAGACACTAGGTGGCAGAAGTTGCTTGATTGTTTTGGATGATTTATGGGAGAGCAACTGCTTTCAGTTGGATGAATTAAAGTTGATGTTAAGTAAATTCAAGGAGAAATGCAAGATTAGGATCATTGTAACAACACGAACTGAAGAAGTTGCAAGGAACATAGGCACTATTACACCTTACAAGCTGAAGCCATTGTCTGATGATCATTGCTGGACATTGTTCAAACATATTGCTTTTCAACCTGGTTTCTCCTGCACTGAAGATAAGAATGTGTTGGACGAAATTGGGTGGGATATTGCAAAGAAGTGCCAAGGAGTGCCAATGGCAGTTCAAGCTCTTGGGTTTATGCTGCGCAACAAAAATGTCGAGGAGTGGGAAAATGTGAGGGATAGTGATGTTTGGGATGGATCCTCAACCACCGATATGCTGCCATCGTTGAAGCTTAGTTATTACCAGATGAGTGATTACTTGAAGCTTTGCTTTTCCTATTGTTCAGTGTTTCCTAAAGGCTGTGAGATACATAGGGGTGATCTAATTCAGCAGTGGATATCTCTTGGATTCATTCCATCCAGCCTCGGAGAACACTTGACACTTGAGAAGATTGGGGAAAACTATGTGAACGAGCTACTAGGAATGTCCTTTCTCCAATACTCAAGCCCAACATCCCTGGTGAGTTAGTAGTATATATCTCACTACACATGGCATCCAAATCCTAGCCATTCTTGGTGTGATTTCTTAATTTAAGTTAACATTTTAACATACATTCTATCAGTGAAAGGTATAGGGTTGGGGGGAGAGAATCTATCAATGAAAGGCAAATAAGTTTAGGGTTAATCTCTCTTGTCTCCATCTTCACTTCTCTTCTCTAGCCGCTGCTTCTCCCTTCTCTCCCTGGGCCACCTTTCCCTCTCTCTTCTACAGCCACGCCCGCTGCAGCACATCCTCTGCTCTCAACACAGCAGCGCAGCTGTCGTCGCCCCTGCGTCAATCTCTATAGCTCACTTGCACTGCCCTAGGCGGACTGGCCGCGCCTTAGTTGGAACGAGTGTGACCATAAAATTTTATAAATTGATGGTGAAAATTAAAAAAAATGAAAAAACTAAAACAGACTTACATTTGTGATGACAAGCAGAAAGGTACCAAGTAATCATGTCACGAGCACGGAGAGCAAAAAGTAAACCCAAACAAAAGTCTAGCTAGGTGGATATTTACTTACAGAAAAGGGCTTATAGGAGAGATGGTCGAACTTGGTGTTTTGACCGTGAAAATTTAATTGATATATGGACTAAAAGTGCAGGATGGCGTTTTTTGGATTAGTTGAACTAATATAATCTATTTATTGCAGATAACCAAGGAGGACACAAATAACTCTATGCTACTTAGCATGCATGATTTAATTCATGATCTTGCTAGATCTGTTCTTGGCGACGAACTGCTTTTCGTGGATGGTAAAAAGGGATACAATTCTAGAAGTTGCAATCACCGGTATGCATTAGTAGTCAATGGTACTAGAGAAATTGATTTCTGCAATTATTTTCCTTCGAAAATAAGAGCTCTGCATATTTTGGACTCTGGGGAAATCCATCCGTCCTTGTATACTAAATCCTTGCGTGTATTGGATTTAAGTAAGTTTTCCAGTGTAAACCTTCCAGCATCTATTGGTAAACTGAAGCAATTAAGGTACCTTAGTGCATGTCGGATGCAACATGAATCAGTTCCTGAGGATGTCACTAGCCTTTCAAAACTAATGTATTTGAACATAAGTGGTTCCTCCAAAATTTCAACACTCCCCAAATCAGTAAACAAACTCAGAAGCTTGATATATCTAGACCTATCTGATTCTTGTAACCTTTCTTCATTACCAGAATCATTCGGGGACCTAACAAGCCTCTCACATTTAAATCTTGCAAATTGTTCTTTACTCAAAGCTTTGCCCGAGTCTGTAAACAAACTCAGAAGGTTGCTACGTCTAGACCTATCTGGGTGTTGTGACCTTTCTTCACTACCAGAATCGTTTGGCGACTTGGAAAACCTCACACATTTAAACCTCACACATTGTTCTCTACTCAAAACTTTCCCCGAGTCAGTAAACAAACTCACAAGCTTGATACGTCTAGACCTATCTGGGTGTTGTAACCTTTCTTCACTACCAGAATTCGGGGACATGAAAACCCTCTCACATTTAAGCCTTGCAAATTGTTCTTTACTCAAAGCTTTGCCAGAGTCAGTAAACAAGCTTAAAAGTTTGCTACGCCTAGACCTATCTGGGTGCTGTAACCTTTCTTCACTACTAGAATCATTTGGCGATCTTGAAAACCTCTCACATTTAAACCTCGCAAATTGTTCTCTACTTAAATCCTTGCCCGAGTCAGTAAACAAACTCAGAAGCTTGCTACATCTAGACCTATCTGGGTGTTGTAACCTCTGTTCATTACCAGAATCATTCGGCGGCCTAACAAACCTCACAGATTTGAACCTGGCGAATTGTGTTCTTCTCAATACTTTGCCAGATTTAGTAGATAAACACAGAGACTTGTTTCATCTAGACTTATCGGGGTGTTGTAACCCATGTTCACTGCCAGAATCATCAGGTGATCTGACGAACCTCTCACATTTATACCTGGCGAATTGCCCACTTCTCAAAACTTTGCCTCTATCAGTGGACAAACTCAAAAGCTTGCTACATTTGGACCTAAGTGGTTGTAGTAGCCTCTACTCGTTGCCAGAGTCATTTGGTGACCTGATAAATCTGTCACATCTGAATCTGGCAAAATGTACTGATCTTTGTTCTTTACCCAAATCTTTTGGAAGGCTATTTGAACTTCAGTATTTGAACCTGTCAGATTGCTTAAGACTTGATCTATGGTTTGATATTGACACTGTTTGTTGTCTTACTAAGCTACAGTACCTAAACCTGTCCCGTTGTCCAATTCTCAAGCATATACCTGAATCTGTCAACAATCTAAAAGATCTCCATACCTTAGATCTTTCAAGATGTCACTGGATCGAGAGATTTCCAGAAAACTTATGTGGAATGGCCAGCCTCAAGTTTCTGCTAATACATGAGTGCAGACCATGGTTGCAGCAGCGTGTCAGGGAGTCTCAGCTTAGGAATGATGTGCTAATGTTGCCCAAGTTCATTGTTCAAAGAACAGCTCCAGGCACATCCAGCAATATTTCACGCCTCCAATCTGTATATCCTGTGGAGCTTGAAATTGAATGCCTTGAAAACGTGACAAGTATCGAAGAAGCAAATGCAGTAAACTTGGCCGATAAATCAGTACTTGCCAAATTAGTGTTGGCATGGACACCAGCAGTTGAACATTTTGTGGAGGATGAAGCTTTGCTCCGAGAACTCCAGCCTCCCGAAAATCTAATGTTTTTAAGAGTACAAGGCTACATGGCAACTTGCTTTTCAGGATGGGTGATGGGCATGGAATCATGTCTACGGCATCTTGTTTGCATTGAGATAGTAGATTTGCCGAGATGTGAACATTTACCGCCATTTGGCCAATTGAAAAATCTACAACAGTTGATTCTAAAGAGAATGCCTATTTTCAAGAGACTGGGAACTGAAATTTGTGGGGGAAGTGAAGCATTTAAGAATCTAAAAGAGTTGACGTTGGAAAATCTTGACGTCTTAGAGGAGTGGGTTGTTGGAATAAACCCTGAGCACCCGCTAACTATATTTGGTAGCTTAGACTGATTAGTGACTAAGCATGGCAGGCGGTATGTCTTGGCTGTTGGGATGGCAATAACCGATTGTGGGTATGCCGTGATTGTCTCAGTTAGTTTGTAACCATGTATGGATGCATGTATTTCCTTTATAATGAATAGAGAGACACCAGAAAATGCTGCGGCATTGCAGTACAAAACTTTGCGTGTGTATCTCCCTCCTCCGTTCGGATTTCTGTCAATTGGCATCGGAGCTAGGTTGCCGTCGTCGCCATGGCCTCGCGGTCTCTTTCCAATGGCTCCGGCAACGAGGAGAAGATCAAGCCGTCGCGGTCGCCGCCGCGTCGTCGTGGACGCTCGACGGGTCGCCACTCGCGTCACCGCTCCGGCTCACGGATCGTGGAGCGCGTCATCGAGCGTTCGTCTGCGAACGTCGCGTGGCCGATGCTCACACGGACGAATTATCCAGAGTGGGCGCTGGTGATGGAAGTGAACTTCCAGACGCTCCGCGTCTGGGACGCCGTCGACATCGGCATCGACGAAGATCCCGACGACGACGAGTACCACGCCGATCGCCAGGCGATGGCCGGGCTGTTGCGCTCGGTTCCCTCCGAGATGTGGACCACCCTCGGCCGAAAGCCGACTGTGAAGCAGGCTTGGGATGCGGTCAAGGCGCTGCGCATCGGGGACGCACGCTCTCGCGACGCCAGCGCGCAGCAGCTTCGTCGGGAATTCGGGAACCTCTCCTTCAATGAAGGCGAGAGCGTCACCGAGTTCGGCACGCGCATCACGACGCTCGCCACAAACCTCCGGACGCTCGGTGACAAGATCACGGACGCCGAGGTAGTCAAGAAATTGTTGCAGGTCGTTCCGGATCGTCTCTCCCAGGCTGCAGTGTCCCTCGAGATGTTCCTCGAGTTGGACACAGTCTCGATCGAGGAGGTCGTCGGGAGGCTGCGCGTGTTCGAGGAACGCAGTAAGCCGAAGGAAATCACGGACGGCATGGGGCGGCTCCTGCTCTGCGAAGACGAGTGGGAGGCACGTCGTAAGGCCCGCCGCGAGCAGGAGAGCTCCGGTGGCAGCGGCAGCTCCAGCGGTCGCGGGAAGCGCCAAGGGCGCGGACGCGTTCGTGGCGGTGCAGGTTCCACGGCGCGAAACGGCCAGGACGGCCAGAACGTCGGCGCCGGGAACGCTGGCGGTGGCAAGCCTCCGCCCGGAACCCTCTGCAACAATTGCGGGAAGAAAGGCCATTGGGCCAGAGACTGCCGTAGCAAGAAGAAGAAGGCCGCGGCCCATGTGGCCCAGGCCGAGGAGGAAGAGGATCGAGCCCTCATGTACATCTCCATCGAGTCTGAGGTAACCGCGTCACGCGCATCCGTTCCCCACGCGCCTACTCGAGGCTCACCTACTCGAGGCTCACCTACTCGAGGCTCACCTACTCGAGG
>CM041646.1:833504-881436 GCA_023333625.1 Bothriochloa decipiens
GGCTCACCTACTCGAGGCTCACCTACTCGAGGCTCACCTACTCGAGGTTCACCTACTCGAGGGGGGCCTCACCTGCTCGAGGCACTGCTCGAGGCTCCTCGCTGCCGCCGTCGCCGCGCGCAGTCGACCCGCTGCAGCGCGTCCAACTCGACGAGCCAAAGGTCTTGCTCCACCTCAGAGAAGAGGAGAAGGAGGCAGAGGGGCCCTGCCGATGGGTCCTCGACACCGGTGCGACGAACCACATGACGGGTTCGCGTCGTGTCTTCTCCGAGCTCAACAGCAGCGTGACCGGCACCGTCAAGTTCGGCGACGGGTCGGTGGTCAACATCGAGGGGAAGGGCACCGTCCTCTTCGCCCTCAGATCCGGCGAACACCGCCGGCTCGACGGAGTCTACTTCATCCCGCGGCTCACCACCAACATTGTGAGCCTCGGCCAGATGGACGAGAGCGGGTACAAGGTCGCCATCGAAGAAGGCATCCTCCGCATCTTCGATCTACAACAACTCCTGCTCGCCAAAGTTCACCGATCCCCAAGCCGCCTCTACTACCTCGACATGAACATCGCCGCCCCGGTGTGCCTCACCGCGCGTGTCGGCGACGTCGCCTGGAAGTGGCACGAGAGGTATGGGCATCTCAGTTTCCAGTCTCTGAGGAAGCTGAGCCGGGGCGAGATGGTGAAGGGATTACCGGCGATCGACCACATCGAGCAAGTCTGCGAGGACTGCGTTCTTGCCAAGCAGAAGAGAACGCCGTTCCCGCAGGCTGCCAAATACCGGGCGAAGGAGCAGCTCGAGCTGGTCCACGCAGATCTCTGCGGGCCGATTACTCCGTCCACACCGGCCGGGAACACCTACTTCCTCCTGCTGGTCGATGACATGAGCCGGTACATGTGGCTCACCCTGCTGCGCTCGAAGGCCGACGCACAAGCGGCCATCATGACGTTCCAGGCGAAGGTGGAACGCGAGACTGGCAAGAAGCTCAAGGTCCTCCGCACCGACAACGGAGGCGAATTCACCTCGGTGCAGTTCGGCGAGTACTGCGCCAGCGAGGGAATCCTTCGACAACACTCCGCGCCGCACACTCCGCAACAGAATGGCGTCGTGGAGAGGAGGAACCAGATGGTCGTGAACACGGCGCGGAGCATCCTTCGTGCGCGGAGCATGCCAGGCTTCTTCTGGGGAGAGGCGGTGCACACAGCAGTGTACCTCCTCAACCGGTCGCCAACGGCCGCCCTCGACGGCCAGACACCGTACCAGGCCTGGTACGGGAAGAAGCCACCCGTGCATTTCCTCAGAGTGTTTGGGTGTGTCGCCTACATCAAGCGTCTTCGACCGCATCCAAGCAAGCTGGAGGATCGCGGCCAGAAGGTAGTCTTCATCGGCTACGAAGATGGAGCGAAAGCATACCGCTTCTATGACCCCGCCACGGAGCGTGTCCGGGTCGCGCGCGATGTCGTGTTTGACGAGAACGCGCACTGGGACTGGGGGAGCGCCGCGGCGAGTGGCAGTTCGGTGCCATTCATCATCGAGGAGGAGTATGAGCTGTGTCACCAGCCACCAGCACCCTCGACATCGACCGTGCCTGGTTCTTCATCGGAAGCCTCGGGCTCGACGTCGCCCACGTCCGCTCGAGGGGGGGCCTCACCTACTCGAGGCACTGCTCGGGGCTCTCGAGGCTCTGCTCGAGGGGCCTCGCCTGCTCGAGGCTCTGCTCGAGGGGCCTCGCCTGCTCGAGGCTCTGCTCGAGGGGCCTCACCTGCTCGAGGGGCCTCACCTGCTCGAGGCTCTGCTCGAGGCTCACCTGCTCGAGGCTCTGCTCGAGGTTCACCTCCTCGAGTGGAATACGCGACGCCGCTGAATGACGACCCGAACCTCGACGCCGATGATGACGAAGACCTAGAGCACCGGTACAGGACGCTCCAGAATATTCTGGGCACCAACACCGTGCCCGGGCATGCTCACCGCGACGTCGAGGAAGCTGAACTACACAATGTCAGTGTGGAGGAGCCCAAGTCGTTCAAGGATGCCAACGGCGATCCTAACTGGAACGCGGCGATGGAGGAGGAGCTCCAGTCCATCCGCGACAACAACACATGGTTGCTGGCTGATCTCCCACGGGACCAACACGCCATCGGCCTAAAATGGGTGTACAAAGTGAAGCGTGACGAGAATGGCGCCATCGTCAAGTACAAGGCATGCCTCGTGGCCAAGGGGTACGTGCAGCGCCCCGGGATCGACTTTGAAGAAGTGTTCGCCCCCGTCGCTCGGCTGGAGTCAGTCCGACTGCTTCTTGCCATTGCTGCTCACTTCGGCTGGGGCGTCCACCACATGGACGTCAAATCGGCGTTCCTGAACGGCGAACTCCAGGAGGAAGTCTACGTCCAGCAACCTCCCGGATTTGTCGACAGCAAGAACAAGCACAAGGTGCTGGCCTCCGGAAGGCTCTGTACGGGCTTCGCCAAGCCCCAAGGGCGTGGAACCAGAAGCTCGACGCTGCTCTGCTCGGTCTCGGCTTCACTCGCTGCGTCGACGAGCACGGCATGTATACCCGTGGCAAGAGCACAGGGCGCCTGATCGTGGGCGTGTATGTCGACGATCTCATTATCACGGGTGGTGATGCCGACGCCGTCAAGAAGTTCAAGGGACAGATGCTGCGCACCTTTCACATGAGTGACCTTGGGCTCTTGTCCTACTACCTTGGGCTCGAGGTCACCCAAGGAGCTCACGGCATCACACTGCGGCAGAGTGCCTACGCCGCCAAGATCCTTGAGAAGGGCGGACTGATGGGGTGCAATGCCAGCGCCACGCCTATGGAGATGAAGCTGAAGCTCCTGAAGGAAGGTACGACGCCGGCTGTTGATGCCACCGAGTATCGCAGCCTCATCGATAGCTTGAGGTACCTATGCAACTCAAGGCCGGACCTAGCATACGCTGTTGGGTACCTCAGCAGGTTCATGGAGGCGCCGCGACAGGAGCATCTTGCAGCCGTGAAGCGAGTACTTCGTTATGTGGCAGGCACGGTGCACTGGGGTTTGCACTACCGACCGGCAGGAAGGAAGGGTTCAGCGCCCCAGCTGACAGGCTACTCAGACAGTGACCTTGCTGGGGACGTGAATGATCGCAAGAGCACTAGCGGTCTCATCTTCTTCCTGGGCGGAGGTCCGATTGCTTGGCAATCGTCGAAACAGAAGGTCGTCGCCCTATCGTCTTGCGAAGCAGAGTACATAGCGGCGGCCGGAGCTGCGTGCGAAGGAGTCTGGCTAGCGCGTCTGCTAGCAGAGCTCATCGGAGGAGCTGTCCACGCACCAAAGCTCAAGGTGGACAACAAGTCCGCTATCGCACTGATGAAGAATCCTGTTCATCACGACCGGAGTAAACACATTGATGTAAAATTTCACTTCATCCGGGAGTGTTGGGACAGAAGGCTGATCGACATAGAGTTTGTCGGCACTGAGCTTCAGCTGGGCGACATCCTGACAAAGGCGCTTGGTCGAAGCAGGTTTCAAGAACTCCGTGATGGGATCGGCATGAAGAAGTTAGAGTAGTTGCTCAAGGGCTTAGGAGGAGATTGTTGGAATAAACCCTGAGCACCCGCTAACTATATTTGGTAGCTTAGACTGATTAGTGACTAAGCATGGCAGGCGGTATGTCTTGGCTGTTGGGATGGCAACAACCGATTGTGGGTATGCCGTGATTGTCTCAGTTAGTTTGTAACCATGTATGGATGCATGTATTTCCTTTATAATGAATAGAGAGACACCAGAAAATGCTGCGGCATTGCAGTACAAAACTTTGCGTGTGTATCTCCCTCCTCCGTTCGGATTTCTGTCATGGGTCACAAAGGTTCCAGCAAATGGAGAGTTCATGTTCCCCAGTCTTCACAAGTTGGAGATCTGTCACTGCCCTAAGCTAAGGTTGAGACCATGCCTCCCTAGAGCATTTGAGTGGAGAATTCAAGCAAGTGATGAAATTATTGCAAGTCAATATTATGAAGGCTCAACATCCTCTTCGAGTCTATCGAAACTGCATGTTACAAGCTGCCAGCTGCAACCCAACCAGTGGGCACTGCTCAGATTTCTCCCTGCTCTTGAGGTATTGGAAATTTCAAACTATGAAGAGGAGAAATTGCCGGACAGCATTGGTTTGCTGGTATCACTGCGGTCATTGAAAATAGATGTCTCCACTGAGGATCCAGAAAAACAATCCGGTTTATTTTTATTTCTTATTTCTGTAATTTCTGGTCACCTGAAGCTCTCTGTTTTACGGCAACCTCAACTTACGGCATTGGAGAATTTGGAAATCCGTTTTACCAATATACTGCAAACATGGTGCACTAAGAAGCATGGTAGGTGGACTTTGCACAAGACCAACGACGAGGTAACTTTTTTAGAGCGGTTTTTAGTATGCCCTCTTAGCTTTTTGCACAACGCTAAATGGCTAGTTTCCTTAGGTATAAGGTAGCGGATCATTTTTCTCTTTACTATATCTCCTATTTCATATCGTTTGATTTTTTCTAGGTTTGCAGGTCGGTCTAGCTAATGTTATCTAACATTCTACCCCTTACATCTCAGGGCCTGTTTTGCGTTAAAAAAAATAATTTTAATTGCTGGGCCTGTATGAAATGTAGGATTAGAAAACAAGGGAAAGGAAGAAAACAGAGGAAAAGCAGAGGAATGAGATGACAAAACCGAAGAACAAGAAAACACATGAAAATATAGAAATAGGCGTTTGGAATATAGGAAATATAGAAATAGGCATTTGGAATATAGGAATAATTGAAAACACAAGAATCTGTGTGTTAAGATGAGTATTCATTCTAGTGTTTAGAATTACCTAGCGGCACTAAACTTACAAGGCGCTGAAGCTTGGCAGGCTTCCACCTACTTCGGACCTCACATAGACAAAGAAAACATTAGTTTAGGAGTGGATTTTTGGATTACCGTAAAATATATATGGCACCATAGCTATAGGATTTCCATAGGAACGGTTACGTGTTCCTTTATACAAGAATCCTGTATATATTGTTTAACATTTTGCAATTCCAAGTGTTATTATTTATTGATTTTTATAGGTTTATATAGTACTTAATTAAGAAATATATATTGAACCTTTGACTCATATTGCTTATTTTTGAGCAGTTAGCAGAATTCTTTGAACGAATGATGGCCAGTATCAAATGGCCGAAAGATGAACGCCGCAGCTACATTCATCAAGTGAGTTGGATCTCTTCGGCCTTGAATGACGCCGCTGGGCACACTTTTCGTGTCCGTGACAAGGAAATCATCCATCGCATAAGGAAGTCATCATGCACATCATCTGGTGGTGCAAATTAAATGACAAGAACATCAACATATACTTTTCTTGTGGGACATGAGGAGAGAGTCTGCTGCGCCAGCTGCCAGGTGTGTGACAAATTTGGCCGTCCCAGCTCACCGTCTTTGCTTAATAATACGCTAGCTTGCACATATGGATATTTGATGGCACAATCAAATGAGTCTGAGGACCCCCACGATTTGCATTCAGGATCTGCTGGTACCTCCTCCTACACCATCAACGTCAAAGAAGAATCAGGCGCCCCGGCCCACCTTTTCATTAGAATGACGAGCATGGGGAAAACACGGCGCCACTTTGCAAACTACGAGCGGTATGCCATTAGACCTGCTATGTAGCAGACTAGTAGTGTACGTTTTCTTTTTTGAACTTTGGTTAATTCATTACTTAGCCCGTGGTGATTACAACGACATCATCAGGGATGGAGCCGGTAATTAGCGCCTTGTCTTCGATGCAACCCCTGACGCCCAGCAACCCTCCTAGGCTTTGTCGCCTAGGCGACGCCTCATAAGGCGAATATAATAATTCCCAATATACATGCGACGTAGGATAAAAGCCCCAAATGAAAGGATATGTATCTTTGGTGAATCACTAAAAAGTTTATAGACCTAGACTAGAAATGCATCTTTAAAGTTATTGGATCTAAGCAATGGACTAATGATGCATTTTACTATATTATTTATGAATGTTTTTATTTTTGTAGATAAAGGATAAATATCTGGCTTCATCTATTTATTAATGCTTTTATTTATAGATTTATGTTTATAGCATTTAACACAAGGGTGCAAGCGGTAGAGCTTTACCGCCAGTTACCAAGAGGTCCAGTGTTCAAGCTCCAGCCTCTGCATATTTGTGCAGAGATGGCTGCTGACTATTTTCTCTTCCCCAGACCCTGCAGTGCGGGAGTCTACGGCACTGGGTACGCCCTTTTTACACACTTATATGTTCTCATTTTTGCTTATTTTTGAGCAGTTAGCAGAATTCTTTGAACAATGGTTGGCCAATATCAAACGAAGAAAGATCAACCCCCCAGCTGCTATCCATCAGGTCAAGCAGCTCGCTGATGCCTTCACTGGCGTTCGACAGCCTCTTTGTAATAAGAATGTTATCTATTACATCCTCGACCCCTATAGAAGCAGCAGCAGCTTCCTTTATGAAAAAAAGGAAGTCATCATGTCTATCCTCCAAGGAAGATGGAACCAGCTGCCTGCAAACCGTAGTCACAAAGCACTCGATATGTGGACATTTATCTCTGGTTCCTAGCTATGACCATGCTCCAAACATCACATTAAGGATGCGTTTGCGAGGGTGGTCAAAGCCGGCTCGGCCCGCCCATGACGCCCAGGTCAATCCAGGCCAGCCTCAAATGCTGCAACTGCTCTTGTTTGTCTCCATGTATGAAACGAACCACGCTATGCTCAGATCGTGTTTGTGTACATGTACCAAACCAAGTGTGGCTACCTTGCAGTGCGATGTGGTAGCCTTACCACCGGAGAAGCCTCAGAGGCATTTCATCGAGCACTTGGTGAGCACGGCCGAACGCAAGATGCTGCAATGGCCTCCACTCCGCATTCGACAGCGCCGCCAACATGGTCGCGAGGTGCTGCCCCTTTCGCGTCAGCCCGACGAGGATGGGGTGTACGTCTTCCACTGCTCGTGGTGAGCAACCATGGCCAACTCCGTCTCCTTTCCCCACACGGGCGCTAGCAGCCATGGCAGTCTCCCTCCGTGCAGCCACAACCATATGGCGCGAGGCGAGCTTAGCCTTCCGGCCATGGCAGAGCAGGGCGAGGTCGTGCTCCGGCCATGGCGGCGCGAGGCAAGCCAGCCCCAGCCACGGCGCGAGGCGAGCTCGGCCTACTGTCCATGGCGGAGCAGTGCGAGCTCGGCCCTCCGGCCATGGCGGCGTAGCGCAATCTCGGCCCTCCGGCCACAGCGACGCAGCGCGAGCTCGGCCCTCCGGCCACGGCGGCGCGGGGCGAGGTCCGCCTTCCGGCCATGAAGGCGCCGGGCCAGGTCGATGCTCCGGCCACGGCGGCGTAGGGCAAGCTCAAACCCTAGCCATGGCGCGAGACGAGCTCGGCCTTCCGGCCATGGCGGCGCAGGGCGAGCTTGGCCCTCCGGCTATGGCTTCGCGAGGCGAGCTCCGGCCATGGCAGAGTCGCGGTCGTACCGGCGGCGGCGAAAACAGGGTCAGAGAAGGAAGGAGCGGTGGGGAGTTGGGAGGTGACGCGAGTCGCTCCCCATCACACGCTGAGCGCTTCAGTCCGCCTGGCCTGCACAAACGCCACTTTCTCGCGTTTCTAGAGAGCCATGAGAGAGAGTGTTTTTTGGCCCGTGGTGGCCGGGCTGGAGCGCGGGCCAAGGTCGCAAACAAGACGGGTTGTAGCCCAGCGGCGCAGCCGGGCTGTTGGGCCGCCCTCGCAAACGCGCCCTAAATGATCTCTATAGTACTTGTCTTGTGGATCATGAGAGACGGCTGCGCCAGGTCTGACAAATTTGTTCTCACTGTCTTTGAGTAATGCAGGCTAGCACATATTTGATGGCACGAATAACGAGTCTGAGAACCCACGATTTGCAGGAGCTGCTACCTCCTACTACAGCATCAACGTCAGACTGAAGCGAGTTGGAGGACCCGCGTGATGAGGCCGTGCGGAGGTTCAGATGGGGCATTGTTCAACCAGTTGCAGAGGACGCACTGTCGGAGACAGAGGGTCTCTAAGAGTGCGAGTCCTGGATGAGATGCAAAATGGGGAGCACATCTTGCGCCATCAAAATTCGTGTCTGTTGCTGTGTTCCCCTTCCCTTGTCCAATGTGGCTCCAAGCGCAGGGGCTAATCGACTACTGCTGTGGTGATGTCTTGCATCATGCATCCTGCCTACCGTGCAGCTCAGGGTATCGTCTGATGCTTTTCGTTGCTGTGTGCTCAGGGTATCTATCGTGTGCCAACGTTATATACTGTAGGCGACATGATCATTTTAGCTTCAGTATATATCTTGGCCTATACATGATGAACATTGGCATAGTGCTCTGCACTGAACTTGGTGGCATAGTGCTCTGCATGAACTTCGTGGCATAGCCGGTGACCGCGCCACGACGTGCGCGTCCAGATGGTTGACACTGAAACACTGTTTGTTGTTTCAGCGCAGTTGTTTAGTGTGTCGGCTATTGGTATATGTAGCTGGAACTTCATAGATTGTGTTAGCGCTTGATGCACTCTGTAATCGCGCTTGTACTGAAAACTTCCTATCAGTGGTGTCCTCCAGAAGCAGTTCATGTTCTTCATTATTCTTGCACTTGTGTTGTAGGCTAGCCACTGCCTAACCAGGCTGTGATTGTTATCTTTGGCGCCAACACACTACACCCTCACAAACCTCAAAAACGCGCGTTAGTTTCAGTTTTCACACATCACATGTTTTTTTTTTTTTTTTGTTCACATCACTGTTTGATTGGAAGCTGACGCTTTCTGCAATCACATCGTCCACGAATTCTGCATACGTCATGATGGAAACATATCGAATTGCTATATAGAGCACATGCCAATGGACAGAACAAAGAAGAATGCACATCGTCAAGTGGAATTGGCATCGGATCAAAAAAACCATTTGAGAGGAAAGGTGATGCCATGTTCTGCCCCCTCGGTATGCATTGGGCCGTCGATACACAGTACCTACATGATGTTGACTCTGTGGCCCATTTCTATGATAACGGTTTAGGGTAACAGTTTGTTCCTTCTCCTTTTTTGTTTCATTTCAGCATGAAAAAAAAGGAGAAAAACTTAGCTTGCTCCACAGCTTAGCTTCACACATAGTAATGCTGGGCTCTCATTTAATGGATGAACTAAAACCTAGAAGCATGGAACATGGATGGTGGGGCAATGTATCCCTGAGCTTAAGGTACTGTACTCCTATATGGAAGAAATAACACACCTGTGGATACTAGCAAAAACAAACTCTACTTTACCTCGTTTATTCATCTTGTGTGCCAGGATTTTTAGTAAATAAATAAAATTTTCTCCATTCATACTTATAAAATTTTAGTAGAATTAATCATTTATCCCCCATCCCAATTTATACTAGGAGAATAACACTCCCAAAACATTGTCTACTTTTTGTGTTGTTTATTCATCTTGTGTGCCAAGATTTTTAGTAAATAAAATCTTCTGCATTCTTACTCATAAACCTTTAGTAGTAGAAATAAAGCAAGCATCTTTATCCTAAATTTATACTAGGAGAACAACTCCACTGTTCGTATGATATATGGAAGGATTGATATATACACGGTGCAAAAGTTTTTCATTGCTATACATGTTGCCATGTACGGCAATAGGGAGCAAGCTAGTGATAAAGTCCTATACTCCCTTTGTTCTAAAGCAGTTGCACATCTTAGGTTAAGACGTTAAACATTTTAAAATTTAATCAAATATATAAAATTATACTAATATTTATTACAAGTAATAAATTACATTAACTAATAGTTTTTTTATAATACGACTACTATTAGATATAAATGTTGACAATATTTCTATAAGAAATGATTTTTTTTGACTTTTCATAAACGAGATTTGCGGTAAATCTTAAAATGGAGTGAATATACAATCTTATATACGGGTAAAATATAATTCTTATATAGATGGGGAAAAACCTAACCGGCTATGTTGTGAGGCTGTTTGTTGACACCGTTTTTTGACACGTGTCAATATAGACCGAAAACTGTGCCGATAGGCAAGGGAGTGGTTCTTCTCCAGCATTGCTTCTGAGTTGCCGATGGATAATTGCCGATAAAGGATATGTTGATCTCATACATTGCCGATGAAGCCAGAGGGCTGTTGCCGATGAAGCCAGAGGGCTGTTGCCGATGGAGAGAGAGGCATGGTTGCCGATGGAAAGCAGAGCTGAGGGACGTGGAAAGCAGGTCTGAGTCATTATCGATGGGTTGCCGATGGAATCTACAGCAATGAGGAGCGTGCCGATAGAGGTTTCATCGCAGAGCAATGGATAAGGAAACTGGTAATATTTATGCCATTATTTTAATAGTCTATTTTTGAGTCCGACCTTGGTACGAGTCGTTATTTTTTATTCCTTAGAGATAAGACTTGTTTAGGTAATACTTTGTCGTGTCGGTTTAAGACTCATAGTACCAGGGTATAAATATATACCGAGAGACAATGTAAAGGGAGACAATCAAATACAACAAACCTATTACTTTTATCTACTTTTCAAGCAATCTACTTTTCGATGACTTCGTCACTAGTACTTTTTCCTTTTCAACGAGTTCTTTCAAGAATCGGCGGGCTGCATCAACTTGATCTCCGGCGACCTTGCAGGTTCCGCTTTTACCGAGCAAGATTCAAGCTTTGATATCCGGACGTATCGCTGTCGTCTCGTCTGATCTGTTCAACAGTTATCGAGTATCATCTGAGCTTTGACGTCCAGGCGTATCGCTGTCGTCTCGTTCGGGTTTTATTCAAATCTATCATCCTTGTCGATTAAAGGTCAAATCGACTGGCACGCCTTGATATCGAACTAGGGTATTAGCCCGGTGTGTTTGCAGATCTAACGCCTTTTTGCATCAACACATCTTTTGGCATGCCCGGTGGGACACAATCAACAGATTTATCATGAAGAATCCTACTGATATCACTCCAGAAAACATCATCGAGATATCAGAATCAGATCTCAAGGAGGATCAGAGGCAAGCCATGGAAAAAGCTATGGAGGATTACAAGCAGCTCTGCTTGAAATCTTTCAGCGTGAATAGGGGAGGAGAAGTTATCCAGAAGCAAGATCTGCCGCTGCCTCGGCAGGTAACCTTTGACTCCAACCCTGGTAAATTACAGGAGATGGTTAATTCTGCATTAAATCAAGCTTTGATCAACCACTCCACCGTGCTGTCCAATACTGTCTATAATGTTGTTGTACAAACGTTAAGGGACGGACAAGCACCAGGGTATGTCGGGCCGGCGTATCATCAGCCAGGATCGGCATCTACTAGTACTCCATCGGCAACTCCAGCCGTTGAGAGTATGGAAGCGCCTACTCTTTCAGCTATATCAGGACCATCCATCACTGGCGCCACGCCGATAGGGTCAGATCTAACGTCTCAGGAGAGGCCTAGTACTCAGTTGAGCACAGATCTATCGGCATCGGCAATGTCAGGTCCTTCAGGTCAACATAGTCAAACTGCTGCCAATTGGTGGGGATACAGTATGCCTCCAGGTCCATCTACTGCCAACTCTGGACTGCCTTAAGTGCATGATGTAGCAGGGAAGGGTCCAATGACATCGGTTACTCCAATTCGGCCGGTGGCTCAAGCGCCGCATTATTCTACTGTACCTCCTGCTATACAGCCATTGTCAATGGGATTCTACGCACCTCCACCAGTTCAACAGAAGGCTTCCACTGCAGAACAGCCCGTAGTACCGTTCATATCTTAGTCTGGGTTACCTGCGATTCAGGGCAGTTATGCTGGCTATCATCCGTCTATACAAGAGCATCAATTGTCTACAAGCTATCAGCCATCGGCAAGCCAGGTGCCGATGAGTTACAGTCTCAATTGGTCAGGGAAAGCGCCAATTCAACAACCTGCTATTCAACCAAGCCACCAAGCAATAGGGACTCAACGGTATAGTCCACAGACGACTTTCCAGGAACAAGCATCGGCAAAACAAACGATGAACTTTACTCCGCAGGTTGGTGCCGTGAATATGCTGATTTATCCATGATTTATCCAAGCCAAGTGCCACAGGGGTATGTAGAAGCATATCAGCCAACACCTTCGGTAGAGATCCAGCCAGTGCATCGGCAAGATCAGGATGCACTCTTGACCGATAAGATTGCAGAAGTGATGAAAGGACAATTTGGGATTCAGCCTAAGGTCAATACTTACTCTTATCGGACTCCATACCCTTCACCTTATGACTCGATTCCTTTCCCGAATCGGTACAAGGTGCCAGATTTCACTAAGTTTTCTGGACAAGATGATACGTCAACAATGGAGCACATCAACCGATTCATCATCCAGTGCGGGGAAGCAGCTAACAGGGATGAATTGAGGGTTCGATTATTTTCCTCATCATTGTCTGGATCGGCTTTTGCGTGGTTTATTTCGTTACCACCTAATTCTGTTATTACATGGGCCGATCTAGAGAAGCGATTTCACAAGTACTTCTTTGCTGGGGTACATGAAAAGAAGCTGACTGATTTGACAAAATTGAGACAACGCAGTGATGAGTCAGTAGAAAGTTTCATACACATGCTAAGAGATGTAAAGAATAAATGCTACAACTTAGTACTTGATGATCGGCAGTTAGCCGATTTAGCTCTTCAAGGGTTACTGCCACACATCAGAGAAAAATATGGGTCACAAGAGTTTGAAAGTTTGAGTCATGTTGTGCAAAGGATTTCTGATCAGGACACTAGGGTTTTTGAACCCAGGAAGAATTGGAATAAAAAGGTGTCCTTTGTAGAAGAAGCAGAAGATTCATACTCTGATGACGAACCAATTATCGGTTTGGCTGAGTGGGTAAAGAATAAGAAGCCGATATTATGTCCTTTCGGTCAGAAAGAGCCAGAAAAGTTTCTATTTGATATCACTAAAGCCGATAGGATATTTGATCTTTTGCTCCAAGAGGGTCAAATTAAGCTGTCTCCTCATCATGTGATTCCACCGGCAGAAGAATTAAAAAAGATTAGGTACTACAAATGGCACAATGCTACCTCGCACAGTACCAATGATTGCGAGGTGTTTAGGCAACAGTTGCAGTCGGCTATCGAATCCGGGAAAATCAAATTTGATAATTCAAAAGCTCAGAAGCCGATGAAAATTGATCAACATCCGTTCCCTGCAAATATGGTGGAGGCTAAAGGCAAAACCAAAGTGTTAACATCAGAGGCTGCTAGAAGAAATGCATCGGTAGACCCTAAGAATCAAATAACTGTTGAAGACGTAAAGGGAAAGAAACCCGCCGATGGCGCTAAAGGGAAAAGAATTGTTAATGAAGGTAGTAGCTCCAGAAGACCTCTGAGGCCTGCTCCATATGGTGTTCGGTATCGGCAACAATGTGAGGATCGGTATCGACAACAATGTGAGGATCGGTATCGGCAGCAACAGGAAGAGTTACGTCGACATGAAGATCACTGGAATTGCCCGTTTTTCATTCATTGCTGGGAAGAAGGCATTAAATTGCCCACTGCCGATACCTGCCCTGAATGTAATGGTTACTATTTAAATGATCGGGTAGAGAGACAACATCACTCTAGTAATCGAGGGGTACGCATCAATAAGCCGATCAAAGAAAAGGTATCAGCATTTGCTCGGCTGGGGGGCAGAGTTAGTGTGCATGACAGGCTTGGCGGGTATATTGATTGTTTTCCAAAGGGTCATGCAAAGCTTGAAGAGATGGCTAACGAAAGGGTTCCTGATGAAGGGATATTCTGCAGGGATCCAAACATAGGCCTCCATGAGCAGAACACAAAGCATTATCAGCCTGTTTGGAAAACAAAGCTTTCCCAATGGTGCCCTGAAGGATTGACGAAAACTCAAAAAAGAAGAGAACAGCGTATGCGTCAAGAGGATTTACAGTACCCGAAAGAAATTATCCCAAAGGTAACAACTCAAATATGGCAACCAAAACGCAAGGGTGGAGGTCCATCGGCAGATGTTAACATGGTCTTCATGTTGCCGATGGAGTTCTTGGCGCCAGATGACAAGGAACAAGCAGTGTTTGCCGATGAAGCAGCTCAACTAACTCTGGATCCAATGATGGCTGTGTTTGAAAAGCCTGCTGATGATGAAAGGCAACACCTCAAAGCTTTGTTTGTTAAAGGCAGGGTTGATGGACAGCCAGTGTCAAAAATACTCATAGATGGAGGAGCGGCAATTTATATTATGCCGTATGTTATGTTCTGAAGACTTGGAAAAGGAGACCAAGATTTAACCAAGACGGATATGATGCTTAAAGATTTTGAAGGTAATGTGTCTCCGGCTAAAGGGGCATTATGTGTTGAATTGACTATCGGCAGTAAGACTTTGCCAACCACCTTCTTCATTGTTAATGGCAAAGGTAACTATAATTTACTCCTAGGAAGGGATTGGATCCATGCCAACTGCTGTGTTTCTTCTATGATGCATCAGTGCCTTGTACAATGGGTTGGAGACAAAGTTGAGGTTATCCCTGGTGATTCTTCTTATATAATCGCATCGGCTGATTCTGAGACCTATGAACGGACAAAGTGCATATCGGGAGAAGCATGGGATACGGAATTTCTCAGGGTTGCCGATTATGAGCTCACCCCGATCCAAGCAGTCGGTTCTAAAGATAAATTTTAATGGATCAGTTTGCCGATGGTGGAAAACTTGGTCATGGGTTTACATCGGCTGATGATTTAGTGGAAATAGATATTGGTAACGGTGATAGGCCGAGGCCAACTTTTATTAGTGCTAAGTTAAATTCTCAATGTAAACAGCAAATGATTAATATTTTGAGGGAATATAAAGACTGTTTTGCTTGGGATCATACAGAGATGCCTGGGCTCGATCGATCAATAGTTGAGCATCGGTTGCCTATTAAGCCAGGGTTTCGGCCTCATCAACAGCCCGCACGCCGATGTAATCCTAAAGTGTTACCTGATATTAAGGCCGAAATCACAAGGTTAATTGAAGCTGGCTTTATTCGGCAATGTCGATATGCCGAATGGATTTCTAATGTGGTTCCTGTTTATAAGAAAAATGGAAAACTTCGTGTGTATTGATTTCAGGAATCTTAATAAAGCTACACCAATGGACAGCTATCCAATGCCTGTTGCCGATTTATTGATTGATGCTGCAGCTGGACATCAGATCATCAGCTTCATGGATGGTAATGCCGGTTATAACCAAATTTTCATGGCTGAAGAGGATATTTCCAAGACGGCTTTTAGGTGTCCAGGTCATGTGGGTTTATTCGAGTGGATTGTCATGACCTTCGGCTTGAAAAATGCCGGTGCTACCTATCAGAGGGCTATGAATTTTATCTTCCATAAATACATCGGCACGTTGGTTGAAATCTACATAGATGATGTGGTAGTCAAATCTGAAGGTTTTGAGAGTCATCTTGCTGATCTGCGAAAAATCTTAGAGTGCACCAGAAGGCATGGTTTAAAGATGAATCCTACTAAGTGTGCATTTGGTGTATCGGCAGGTCAGTTCTTGGGCTTCATGATACATCAAAGAGGTGTTGAAATCAGCAGGAAATCTATTGATGCAATTAATAAGGTTGTAGCTCCTGCCGATAAGACTGAGTTGCAATCCTTGATCGGCAAGATTAATTTTATTCGGAGATTCATATCTAATCTGTCGGGGAGAATCAAAGCCTTCAGTCCGTTATTAAAATTAAAAGCCGATCAGGAATTTGTATGGGGAACAGAGCAGCAATTAGCCTTAGAAGAAATTAAAAAATATTTGGTAAACCCTCCAGTATTGGTTCCGCCTCAACACGGGAAACCTTTCAAGTTGTACTTGTCTGCCGATGATAATGTTATCGGATCAGCATTAATTCAAGAGTTTGAAGGGGAAGAACGTGTGATATATTATTTGAGCAGAAGGCTGATAGACGCTGAGACCAGGTATTCGGCCATTGAGAAATTATGTTTGTGTTTATATTTCTCTTGCACGAAGTTAAGACATTATTTGTTATCGGCTGAATGCACTGTTATATGCAAAGACGATGTGGTTAAGCATATGTTGTCGATGCCGATTTTGAAAGGAAGGATCGGCAAGTGGATCTTAGCATTATCAGAATTTGATTTGCGTCATGAATCGGCTAAAGCGGTTAAAGGACAGGTAATGGCCGATTTTGTTACTCAACATTGCAGTGTGGTAGATTATGCTGAAATTGCTCCATGGACACTTTTCTTTGAAGGATCTACTTGTGGCGAAGGAGCAGGAATCGGTATTATGTTAATCTCACCTCGAGGAAAGAAATATGAATTTTTATTGCCAATTGCTGGTACTTCAACAAACAATCAGGCTGAATATCAAGCTTTACTGAAAGGGTTAGAATTGCTCAGAGAAATTCGTGCCGATACAGTTGAAGTCTTTGGGGATTCCATGCTAGTCATTAATCAATTGATCGGAACATATGAATGCCGAAGTGAAGTTTTGATTACTTATCATGAGAGGTGCCTGCAAATATTAAAGGAGTTTAAAGATTTTCGCCTTGAACACATTCCCAAATTGCACAATGAAGAAGCTAATCGGCTAGCACAGCATGCTTCGGGATATCAACTGATCCGAGAAGTGCTGACATCGGTAATTAATGCCGATGACTGGAGAAGGGATATTGCCGATTATTTAAAAAATTCGTCTAAGAAAGTGGAGAGACGTATAAGGTTTCAAGCCACCAAGTATGTGCTCCTTGATACTGAATTATATTATCGCACTTTAGATGGGGTTTTGCTCAAATGCCTTAGTGAAGAGGAATCGAAAAGTCTAATAGGTGAGATTCATGAAGGAGTGTGTGGGGCACATCAATCGGCATTTAAAATGAAATGGATGATTAGGAGGAATGGGTATTATTGGCCGACAATTCTTGAGGATTGTTTTAAATATTTCAAAGGGTGCCAGTCATGTCAGAAATTTGGTAATGTTCAAAGAGCACCTGCATCGGCAATGAATCCTATAATCAAACCTTGGTCGTTTAGAGGATGGGCTATTGATCTCATCGGTCAGATCTACCCGCCGTCGAGTAAAGGACATAAATTCATACTCGTTGCTACCGATTATTTCACAAAGTGGGTTGAAGCAATTCCTTTAAAGAAAGTGTCATCGGCAAATATGATTGATTTTATGAAAGAACATATTGTTTACCGATTTGGTATTCCTCAGACTATTACTACCGATCAAGGAACTATGTTCACATCAGGAGAATTTGATAATTTTGCCATCGGTATGGGGATTAAAGTTCTAAATTCCTCTCCTTATTATGTTCAAGCTAACGGTCAGGCTAAAGCATCTAATAAAGGAATAATCAAGCTTATTAAACAGAAAATTGAGGAAAATCCTAGGAGATGGCATGCTCTTTTAAATGAAGCTTTATGGTCATATCGGATGGCGTGTCATGGTGCAACTAAGGTCTCACCATATCAATTGGTATATGGGCATGATGCAGTTTTACCTTGGGAAATTAAGACGGGTTCTAGGCGTGTATTTTCTCAGGATCACTTGACAGCCGATGAGTATGATACGCTTATGAGAGATGAATTAGAAGATTTAGCAAGTCATCGGCTAAAGGCCTTAATTAGCGTCGAAGAAAATAAAAAGAGGGTTGCTAGGTGGTATGATACAAAGGTGAAAGTAAAAGAATTTGTAAATGGAGATTTAGTCTGGAAATTGGTTTTGCCGATTGAGACTAAGAGTTCGAAATTCGGCAAGTGGTCCCCTAATTGGGAAGGTCCTTATCGGATAAATCAGTTGGCTCCTGGTAACGCATACATTTTAGAAACCCTCGAAGGAGTTATATTTCCCAGAGCATTAAATGGGAAATATTTAAAGAAATATTACCCCAGTATTTGGATGGATGCATAAAATACAGGAATAAAGGTATCAGCATTATATTACATTCACAGTCAATTGGCAAAGTTCAGATTGCCGATAACTTGACAAAGCCGATGAATGGAGTTTACAAACTAAGGAAAGATTGAATAGCGGTTATCGCGCGCAGGCGAATCTGATCGGCTTCTTCCACTTCCCTGACGTCCGCATCGGCAGTGTCCTCAATCGGTTTAAGTTTTCTCCTCAGCGTCAGCGCCATACAAGCTTGATTGTCCCTGTCTTTTTGAAGAATTTTTAAAGTGTTGGACAAGTTGTCTTTCTCCTGTACGGCTTGGTTCAGGGCTGTTTCCACTTCTTTCAGCTCGGCCAGTAAAGCTGTTCTCTTTGCCGATAGATCAGTAATTTTCTTTTCAAGATCAGTGCCCGAAGCCTCTAAGTTGCTCATGCTTCTGTGCTTTTCTTCGGCAGCCTGCTTGAATTGTAATATTTCTTCTTTAAGTTTTGCTTGAGCAGCTCTATCGGCAATTCGTCGAGCAGCCTTTTGGTACTGGAGTTGTCGGCTCTCAAGGTGGGCAACATGAAAAAGGATTTCTTCAACATTGTCGGGGACTTGGCCACGAATCGCTTTGAAAGATGGTGCCGTAATTGGAGCTGATGATGGTGCCGTAATTGGAGCTGATGGCAAACTTGGTGTTGGCTCATCGGCTGGTCTTGGCTGAAGAGATGGTGCTGGAACTGTGGATGGTGCCGATGCAGTTTTTGATCGTTTTGATTGAAGGGTTACGTTGGATGAAGCTTTACGCTTAGGCTATGATTCCTCAAACCCAGATGACTGGGGGGCATCGGCACCAGAGGACTGTGGCATTGGATCGGCTGAAACAGCTGCCGATGTGTCCACTTGTTGCTACAAGTAAATGGAGTAATTAATGCTGATTATAATAGTTGAAATCGGGTTAAAATTGGAAAAACATACCTCTGGAGAGTCGACAAGGATAACATCTGAAGGTGCGTTGATGGGAGATAGAGGACGAGTTGCCGATGAAGACTCTAGAGGCGTAGAACTCGCGCCCTGAAATATGAAATCGGTAAGTCACAGCAATCGGCATCTGCAAAAGAAAGAGAGGTGGTTACCTGAGATGACTGTGCCGAAAATGTGACCGATTTGGTACCCCTCTTGGTACGACCGCGGCCCACTGGAGCATCTAACGAGGGAGCCTTGTGGCCGATGATGGATACCGGGGAAATCGGCTGCAGCCGTATGACCTTGCCACTCTTACTCAATGTTGGAACTGGGTCATCAACCTGTTAAAGAAAGGGTTAGTTGCCGATGGATTAAGGGGGAGTTGAAAGAAGTACAGAGGGTCAGACTTACTGCATCGGCAGGGATGGCGTGGTCAGGATCAATAGAGTTCCAGTAAAAATGAGGAGAGGCAAAAAATAGCTGCTCCTTTCATTCTTGCCACCATAATTTGAAGGAATCGGTGACAAAAGAAGCCGGTACCCAGTCAGTAAGATCGGCATTTGAGATATCGGCATCGGGAAGGAGAGTAACAATTTTGTGCCAATCCACACGGCTCGCAATAGTCTCTCTTGGTTTAATCACATTGGCAAAACATAAGTTGATGGGCAATTGTCCAAAAGCTAGTTGTCTTGCTGCTGCCGATGGATAATAGAACTCGTATGTGGGATTAATATTCTTCCCGCTTCCAAAAATGTTGACCGGGATAGCACGAGGAGTGATTATTGCCCTAAGAATGTCGATGTCCTGGTTCAGGGCCTCATCGGTAAGATTAAAGGAAAGAGGGAATCTTGCTGCTTCATCAATATACGGGACCCAGGCCCGAAGCTCAGAGGGGATGCTGATGTAGAGGCTGTGGAAGAGATTGCCGATCTGGATCTTGTTCGCTTCTGCCCCTGGTAGCACTGCCAGTGCTTCTCCAAAGTTGATAGGGGGGCGCGTTGCCGATTCTTCTTCCCCAAGTTGATAGTCTTTAGGAAGACTTCGAGGGAATTGCTGGGCGAACAGGTCAATATGGAAATACTTGTGCATGTGGGCATTCAACCACATGTTGATGAACCACCAGGGACCCCCCAGGTTGCCGATGGATTTACCTTGCAGCAGCCTTTGTGATACTTGGTGGAGGAGATGGTAGACTGAGCCAAGAAGGTATCGACCCAGTGGGAGTTTGACGCCACTAGCCAACAGTTCTGCTGCAGGGAGGTGCATGTTGGTCGGTCCAACTGTTCTGCCGCAGAAAATAAACTTCTCAAGCCACATATTCAAAAAGGCTGAATGTTCCCTGTGACTGACTGAACCAGATTTCTTATACTCATTAATATAGCCAGTCCAGCCGCCAACATTCCTGGTGGTCAGCCGATGCTCAGGTTTCTGCTGGAACAGTGAGTTATCATCGGCAGAAGAGATGTCCAAGCCAGTAAGCATGTACACATCGACAAGTGTAGGAGAAGCTGGCCCATGTCTAAAGATAAAGGCATTCAGGGTATCCGACCAGAAATAGGAGGCGGCAATTAACAAAGACTCGTTCCTCTCCATGTCGGCAATAGATATTCTGATGCATTGTTCTAATTTGCGTTCCGTCCAGTATAGCTCCATTGGCCTAGCAACCCTCAAATACCAATCTTTCCATCCCTTGGTGGTTTTTGGCCAAGAATGGAAGGTATCGGTCCAGAGTCCCAAGTCAAAATTCTGAGTTCTGAAGGGGATTCGATTGGTTTCTACGTTTATAATGTCAGTTGGGTCTGGAATTCCCATTGGGCCTAGACAGATAAAGTGATTCTGATGCGTTGGGATAAGAAGATTATTGCAAAGTTCCTGAGATTAAAGAGTGGGAACAAGGAAGAGTCATGAACTGCGCAGAGAAGGAGAAACGAAATGTCAGAGGACAGGCAAAAGAAAAAGACTAACCTTGGGGACGTCAAAACGAATAGCCATGGCCGCGACGGAGATAGAGAAGGCAAAGAATGCTAATGGAGGCTAAGGGTCACCGTCAAGAGCGCCGATGATCGAGTTCGTCGAAGAATCGCCTGTTGATGTCGCCGCTGGAGAGAGAAAAGCTAGGGTTTGAATCGCAGATGAAAAATGGGCCGCGGCGGAGAAAGCATTATATGGGCCTGTTGGTACAGGATCTCCACTACCGCACGCGCAACTCTCGAGGAGAAGTTCAAGCGGTTTGGGCAATTATGACCTGGAGGAAATTTCGGCGCATAAAGTATTCTATACTCCGAAATTAGGGGGCATGTGTTGACACCGTTTTTTGACACGTGTCAATATAGACCGAAAACTGTGCCGATAGGCAAGGGAGTGGTTCTTCTCCAGCATTGCTTCTAAGTTGCCGATGGATGATTGCCGATAAAGGACATGTTGATCTCGTACATTGCCGATGAAGCCAGAGGGCTGTTGCCGATGAAGCCAGAGGGCTGTTGCCGATGAAGAGAGAGGCATGGTTGTCGATGGAAAGCAGAGCTGAGGGACGTGGAAAGCAGGTCTGAGTCATTATCGATGGGTTGCCGATGGAATCTACAGCAATGAGGAGCGTGCCGATAGAGGTTTCATCGTAGAGCAATGGATAAGGAAACTGGTAATATTTATGCCATTATTTTAATAGTCTATTTTTGAGTCCGACTTTGGTACGAGTCGTTATTTTTTATTCCTTAGAGATAAGACTTGTTTAGGTAATACTTTGTCGTGTCGGTTTAGGACTCATAGTACCGGGGTATAAATATGTACCGAGAGACAATGTAAAGGGAGACAATCAAATACAACAAACCTATTACTTTTATCTACTTTTCAAGCAATCTACTTTTCGACGACTTCGTCACCAGTACTTTTTCCTTTTCAACGAGTTCTTTCAAGAATCGGCGGGCTGCATCAACTTGATCTCCGACGACCTTACAGGTTCCGCTTTTATCGAGCAAGATTCAGGCTTTGACGTCCGGGCGTATCGCTGTCGTCTCGTCTGATCTGTTCAACAGTTATCGAGTATCATGTGAGCTTTGACGTCCGGGCGTATCGCTGTCGTCTCGTTCGGGTTTTATTCAAATCTATCATCCTTGTCGATTAACAGGTCAAATCGACTGGCACGCCTTGATATCGAACTAGGGTATTAGCCCGGTGTGTTTGCAGATCTAACGCCTTTTTGCATAACACTGTTCAATACAGAGAAAAAAAAAAGAGGACAATAAATAAAGAAATAAAAAAACAGGAAGCATCCAAGCCTGAAACCGAAATAAAAAAAAAAGGGCGAATAGCGGACTGCGTTGCGGTTTCTCTCCCTCCCCTGGCCTCGTCTTCGTCTCCGCCTCTCGTCTTCCTCCAGAATTCGATTCCCTTCCCCCAAGAACCCAGCCCGCACCATGACGAGCTCCTCCTCTCCTTCCCGAAAGGTACCAGGCTCTCCTCCTCCCCAATCCACCGGATTCGCCGCCGGGGGCAGCGCCCCGGCGGTGGGTTTTCCGTCCCGATTCGGCTAACAATTCGTCGATTCCTTTTCGCCCGTGCAGGCGCTGAGCAAGATCGCTTGCAATCGGCTCCAGAAGGAGCTCGCCGAGTGGCAGCTCAACCCTCCCGCCGGGTTCAAGCACAAGGTCTCCGATAACCTCCAAAGGTGCCTGCCGCCTTTCTTCGCCGCATCCCTCCCTCCCTGCAATTCCTCACTTGTTGTGTTTGCCTTTTTTTTTATTCGTATTTATGTAGGGATTTTTTTTTTCTTTCTTTCTCCCTGTTGCCATCTTCTAGATGGATCGGTTCAACCGTTCAAGAACCCTTTTCTTTTGTTGATATTTGCTCTTGATATCTAGGGCTTTTCTTTGATCTCAGTCGTTCTCTGTAGTAGATTTGGACTACCTGATTGATAGGATAATTCTCTCTGGATAACTGAACAGGTGGGTAATTGAGGTCACCGGAGCGGCCGGCACTCTTTATGCCGGCGAGACCTACCAGTTGCAGGTTGACTTTCCTGAGCATTACCCTATGGAGGCACCTCAGGTCTGGTTTTCTCGACAAAGATCGCACCTCTAGTCAATTACATGTCTTCTCATTCCCCCTGTTCCTTCCATTTCATCTGATTGGATGACACATAGATATTCTCGTCTTTTGCTTTCAGGTCATTTTTCTCAATCCAGCGCCAATGCATCCACACATTTACAGCAACGGGCACATCTGCTTAGGTAAAAACTACACCCTAGGCATCTTGTCTGATGGAGGAACATCTGCGCGTGACCCCATGTTTGATAATGCTTTTCATTAGCTTCATGGCGGTGGCCAATGGGAATGTTCCTTGCCTGACCTAATAATGTTCCATCTAGCTGTCAGTTAGGTGCTAAGATTCTATTTGTTAGAAGAAAGTTGCCAACTTGACCGATTGTGCTTTTATAGTGCTATACAATAGGATCATGACTAAGATGCCCTAACACACATTTCCTTTTTGTTACTAGAGGGTCTTGATTGGATTGCCATATGCGTGTGAAATTGCTATCTTCAGGGGTATTGTATTTGGCCTTCTAATGTTATCTTAATGCCTGGATGCTGGTGGCTTTTCTGGTTGCCTCTTTATCTTGCTCATATTAAAGGGTACCGCCAATACATCTGTGCCAGCTAGTCATTAGCACAATAGTGGCTTAAGTCTTATTTTGTATTTATCCTTGCATTGTGTTATAACTTCTTTAATGGCTTTGTTGCCTTTCTTGCTCTGAAATTGATTATTTTAGCTTCCTAGACGCTACTCTTGTTTATGACCTCAAGCATTGTTATTTGTCTGTTTTTTATATTTGTGAGTTGTGACAATTGTGTATTATGGAAACTCATTGCTAAACCTCCTTTTCTATTCCCTTTTGTTGGTTTTTTTTTGGAGAAGATATTCCATTCTATCTGCTGGACAGTGTTATAGTACTATGCAAGTGTTCGTAATAAAATGCAAGTGTTTGTAATAAAAAACAGCCTTATTATTTTGCGCCAAATGGTTTATTTTGTCATATTCCTTGATGGCAGTGAAGAGCTCTAAATATGAAGAAAAAAAGTAAAGTTAGAATTGGCAGTACCTTTTTTTTTAAACCATTTGAGCATCCAGTTATGTCTGAGTTATGAGCCTGGATATGAATGCCTATGTTATTGTGCTGATATAGGCAGAATATAGCAGGGAATAATGTGTTAGGCTGGGAAGCATGTTAGGTTGGTTGGCACTTGCAGATATTTTCAGAAAATTAACCTATTGGAAAGGTGGTGACAGACCAATATCTTAATGTGAAGATATAGATTAAGATTTAATGACAGAACACTTCTTTAATTTGTTTCCAACTATTCTATGGTTTGAATGCTTGTTCTTTGGGTTTCATCATTACTTACATTCTATGAAAGCAGATGTGAGTACATTGGGGAATAAATCAACAATTGTTCATATAAAACCCATCAAGTAGCTTTGTGAAAAGGTTGTTTTTGGCATTATTTTTCGCATTTAACTATTATGTATCCACATCGGTTGTGTCCTTGGCTTCTTGCTCTAAATATATATTATCTCAAATAATAGCAAGTCAAAGGGACGAGATATGTTATATGCTTATACTATTTCAAACCATCACATGCAAAGTGACTAGGTTGCATGTGAAATCAGATATAGTAGTGGCTCATCTATGGACTTGTTTATTTGCTGTTAGGATATTCTCATTCATTTGTTTTTGTGCTAAATGTGTGATCTACTGTCTCATTTCTTATACAGATTGTAGCTACTAAATCTTAATTTTAGCTGTTGGTAACTGAAATTACAATCTTGAATATCAGTTCTTCATTAATGGCTTTAGATCACTGTTTTCCCTCTTGTGCCCTAATTGCTGCCACAATACAATAGTATGCAATGAAGTCATGTACTTTCTCCACCTTTCATACTTATTAGTAGTTCCCTTGCATGCATGTAAGCCAATGGGAGCATTGCTATTGTTGAAATTGAGAATTATGAGCTTTGTCATTGGAGCCATCCCTCTCTTTAACACCTCTAAACCCCAATACCTAGATGTGAATGGAATCTGTGCCTTTCATGCAGTGATTGCTAAGTGATCTCTTGTACAGTTTTCCTTAGTTACCTGTTCTGCTGACAACATAGGCAACTTTGCAAAATGCTCTCCAGTTCAGTTGTTTGTTAAAGCTGTACCTAGTATCCTGTCTGAAATGAGGTGACTATGTGAGAAACTTAAATACTCCCTCTGATCACAAATAAAGTAGTTTAGGACATGGACAAGGTATACAAGGTGAAACTTTGCCATTAATTCCTGTAAAAAATTAATTATGTTAAATAGGAAAAGTTTTATTATGAAATTAATTTTCATGATATATCTAGTAGCATTAACCTTATGTTGTTTTTTTTTACATTTTTAGTTATTATGAATTGTTAAAGCTAGAAGAAATTGACTCAGGACAAATCTGCCAGAGACCAATTTATGTTGATGTTGCCAATGGATCTGCTGAAAATGGTTCATGCAGTGGCACCAACTGCTAGATATTTGCATTCGCATTTTGAGCAATTACCCTGTTGATTTTGTTTTCAGAGGTTCTTTGTCGACCCTGGTAGATTTTGGTTCATGCAGTGGCACCAATCGTTAGATATTAGCATTCATATTTTGAGAATTAACCCTTTGGTCTTTTTCAGAAGTCCTTTCTCAACCATAGTTAGAATTTTCTCAGATTGTGAATGAGATGAATATAATGACATTGGAGCCCTGATGGCCATGGCTCCCTTGTAGCTAAAGCCTAAATGGAAGTATTTAGATCCTCTACATTTGCATTTTGAGAATTTGCTTTATGTTTCCATTAATCTTTTTTCCCCTTGTTCGATGAGTTTTCTGAGATATTGAATAAAAAATAGTGTTGGTGGAGCCTTGATGGCCATGGACAGCTTACTGTATGGTCTGTGATTGACAACTTCCTACTGCTACTCTTTTCTGCAGATATTTTGTATGACTCGTGGTCACCAGCGATGACCGTGAGCTCTGTCTGTATCAGTATCCTGTCTATGTTGTCTAGTTCGCCAGCAAAGGTGACACTTAGTCATACTACTACTTTATCTATTGATAAAACTTTGGTACCCTCACTCCATTGTAGACTCTAACTAGCTACAATTTATTGGTTGCAGCAACGTCCAGCGGACAATGACCGCTATGTTAGGAACTGCCGCAACGGGAGGTCTCCGAAGGAGACTAGATGGTGGTTCCATGATGACACAGTGTAATGAGCTCCATTGCATCGCCTGTCAGCCTTCCTTACCGTGATATATCTCTTCCAAGGGGAGATGAGATGATTTAGGCCTATTTCTAAGCACCCCTCTATTGGATTGCCAAGCTTACCTTGCTGTGGTGGTATGTAAATGAGTTGCACACATTTGTCGAGTCTGAGAATACATATTATCACCATCAATGATATAATATAGAATAAGCAAGAGTGTACCCTGCCTGAATCACTGTAACGAGTTCAAAAGGAATATGCAGGTTTAACTATGTTTGTTTTGCTCAATGTGCCTTTGTAACAGTCTGCAGTCTGCTTATGGTCTTATGGATTTGCCTATTTGTTCATCGAAGCGCTGCGCTGCTGCTACTGTGATAGTTCTAACTCGGACACACCAATTATCTGTGTGCTCATTTATTTGGTATTCCAATTATCTTTCTCTGCTTATGGACGTGCTGAAATCAGAGTGAAATGGATAACCCGACGCTGAGTTTTGGGCTGCAATGGTGTGTATATTCTCAATATATCCCCTGTTGTATGCTGCCAACGGGAGTTTGGTTGCAGAATTCATGGCTGGCTGTGTTCGTCGTGGAGGCCGGCTCTGTATTTCAATGCGTAAATGGAGTTATTCTAGTTCATTCATAGATTGTTTCTAGAGAAAAAATAGTGCTACAGTTCTGTGGAAATCGAAGTTAAGTCTTCAGACTGTTTGTTAGCGACAACAATTCCATGTGCCGACACCGACTATTAGTACAAAAATTTGTCTACGCTCCCACCTTTCCAACAAGAAAGCTCCATCTCGCAAATGCTAGAGTTGACTTGTAAAGGATGGACAGTGTGCACATTTGACTGACCGACATAGAACCAGAGGCAACAGAGCGGCGACCGGCGAGACAAGCAAGCAGCAGAGAGAGCAATGGACGCGGGCGAGGTGCGGCACTGGAACGCGGACGTCAACGGCGTCTCCATCCACGTCGCCGAGCGGGGCCCCGAGGATGGGCCGGCGGTGCTCCTCCTCCATGGCTTCCCGGAGCTCTGGCTCTCGTGGCGCCACCAGATGGCCGCGCTCGCCGCCCGCGGGTTCCGCGCGCTGGCGCCCGACCTCCGCGGCTACGGCGACTCCTCCGCGCCCTCCGACCCCGACGCCTACTCCATCTTCCACATCGTCGGCGACGTCGTCGCGCTTCTTGACCACCTTCAGCTCACAAAGGTGCTGCCTTTTTTTTTCCCCCCGGCCGTGCTCTTGTTTCTCACCTCACCACTGGGCACTGGGGCGGATCTCTGTAGGTGTTCGTGGTTGGGCACGACTGGGGCGCGCAGGTGGCGTGGCACCTCTGCCTGTTCCGGCCGGACCGGCTGCGCGCCGCCGTCGTTCTGGGGGTACCATACTTCGCTCGAAACGCGCGCCCGATCTCGGAAGCCTTCGCTGCGTTTGGCGATGGCTTTTACATAAACCAGTTCCAGGTGCTGATCCGATCTTCTCTTGCCTGGCTCAACCATGCTATCTACGTTGCCTAATTCTGTACCAGCAATAGCAATTTTGCATCCATCAATCAATTGATGTAATCTTTTTGGATTGAGCAGAACCGAAACTCTTGCTCATATATATTAGTTCATATAGGAAACACATAGAATTTGAGGCAGCTGAAGATTTGAGTAGCAGTTTACCCCAGGCCAGCTGAACAGTAACTGTAGAGATTTGTGAGATTGATTTTTAGCAAAGTGCAGTGATTTGATTAGTCATATGATGACTAGATTTGATGTGTGATGCCTTCAAACTTCCTTTGCAGAACATTTTAATAAAACCTCGTAAGATCACACGCGTCATGTATTAGGCCAGTATATGGTTGAGAGCATTCTCTAAGCTCAGGTTGGGGGAAATGCAAAATTTCAGTTAGCATTTTGAGTTTGAATCTTGGTTTTACCTTACACATTCTCAAACTTGAAGCAGCAGCTCACCTTCTTATTTAGGAAATAAAATAGGTTATGGTATTTCAATAGTATTTTTTTAAAAAAAAACACCAAGTTGGTCTGGTTTGCACCAGTATCTTCAAACCTTTCAGTTTGGTCTGGCGGCTGGCACCATGTTTGAAAGTTCAAGATTCATAATTGCAGGAGCCTGGAAGAGCTGAAAGCACATTTGCTCGTTATGATGTTGCAACTGTCCTAAAAAAGTTCTATTCCATTCAAATAGATAATCTCAGTGCTCCTCCTGGAGTGGAGATTATAGACTTTCTCGAGGCATCTCCCTCACCACTTCCTTGGATCAGTGAGGAAGAATTGGGCCAGTACGCTGAAAAGTTTCAGAAGTCTGGGTTCACTGGACCCCTCAACTACTACCGCATGGCAGCGACGTAATTTCCTTACCTTGCTTCCTATTTTTGTCACTATGAATTGTTGCCTTGTTACACTGTATGTGATTTAGTTCTAAGGTGTGGTAACTGCAGGAATTGGAGACTTCTTGCACCCTGAAGCGGCGCCAAAATTGCAGTGCCTGTGAAGTTCATAGCTGGAGATAAGGACATCGGTGTCCAGTCCTTTGGAATTGAGAACTACATCAAGAGTGGGGGATTCAAATCCATTGTTCCAGATCTTGAAGTCTCCATCATTGAAGGTCACCATTTTATCCAGCAAGAGCAGGCCGAGAGGGTGAATTCGGAGATGATTTCCTACCTCGTCAAGTTTACTGGCCAGGAGTTGTCACACTGTATTTTTAAGGATAAAAATAAAATATATAAATAGCCTTATATGCGCCTCAGAAACAGTCGCACGTATAGGATGACAAATTACAAAGAGTATCTTTACTCTGTTTATTACATAACGAACCAATTTTTATTACAGAGTATTGCGTATAAATAAATAAATAACCATGATATCTTTATTGCGGAAGCTCCACACAGGGACACGTCAACTGGTGAACACCAAGCCTAGTACTCATCACGATAGCTTTCATTCTAACCTTCATCTGTTACCCATCCGAGATTTTTTAAAATTAAAAGTAAAGCAAGCGTAAGTACACAACCGTACTCAACAAGCATAACATGGGTTAATGAGACTCAAATAAGCTGACACTGTTTGATTGTATTTAGCTTTTATACATTAATCATATTAAGGCATAGCATCAAGGTAATGAAGATTCCCATATACTTATGATCAAGATAACATTAACAAGTATGTAGCAATAACGACATTAAGATGAACACATTAACAATTTGAGAACCATTATCTTTTGTAAATGTGTCAAGGCCGCCCTAACCGAAGGGCACGGATAATATATTGATTTAAACTCTGATCAGAGGTGTACACATTCACTGTGAGTCATGTTTTGCAACCGAGTGGATTTATAACTTTCAAACCACCACAAAACATATAAAGCCTCCTATAGGTTCTCCTAACCAGTCAGAGATACGGAAATACGTTGTGTGTAGAAACCCGCAGTAAGGCGCGAAGTTTGATTTCCAGATTGTTGCGACGGTCGTTGATTCACCTTCTAGTTCTGCTGGTTCTAACCATGATTTCACCGACTGACTGGTCCTTAATACTTCTGTTTGAAACCTTGGTGGAAGTTAAAATGGAAACGAGAATTGTTTCCAAAGCCCTGTCCATTCATGTTCCTCTTCTTGTCCTGTGCCAGGCGTTCATTATCCAGCATAATAGCACTATTCACCAATTCCTCAAAAGTGTCATACTTGTTGCCCTTCAGTTGCAACCTGAGCTCATAGTATATGCTGTTCAGGAAATGACGCCTCTTATCAACGTCCCTTATAACTTCATGTGGAGCGTAGCGAGCCAACTCCTCAAACTTAACATGATACTCACTCATAGTCATATAGCCCATCTTGAGATTCCTGAACTCCTCTGGCTTCTATTCCTTTAACCCTTCAGGAACGTGGCGAGCCAAGAAATCCTTTTTGAACCGCTCCCAGGTAATAGCAGGAGCATTGTTAGGATGTGCAGCTTGGTATGACTCCCACCAGGTCTGAGCAGCTCCCTGGAGTTGCCCCGAAGCATATAATACTTTCTCAACATCATTGCGCTGTGCAAGATTCAACTGCTTCTCCATAGCACGTAACCAGTCTTCAGCATCCAGAGGGTTAGTAGTATGAGTAAACATAGGGGGATGACCTTGCATAAAGTCCCTGCGTTTATCCCTTAGTGGTTGAGCATGTGGTAGCCCTGCAGCTTGCATGGTCTGCACAAACTGGGTCATAGTCTGCATCAGCTGCATTTGTGTCTCTCTCATTTCCTCATTGGTAACATATCCAGCACCACGGCCTCTAGCACGGTTACCTCTTGCACCCCAAGTAGTCATCTGTATCCCAACCAAAAATCAAAGCTTACAGAGATTCAGCATACAAATCACTTATAGTATAATAAGGATTGCAAAACTAAAAATTTCTAGGCAAGCTTCAATTTCATTAGTACAGAGAAACAGTCATAACTCGAGATCAAAATATTAAAAAGGGATGTTCTATACATTGTTGGAAAGGTTAAGAAATTCTCTACAACTTCCGTTCAGACCATATTACCAGATTCTATCATCTAAGCCATCGAATTAATCAAACAACAGAAACTGTTCAGAAATTCTAAACAACACTAAACATCAGATTATGACAGGCATAACTTCCAACTCAGAACTGATATCGACATGATTCTTGTGGGAATTGTTAGAAAAATCTCATACTCATTGGATAAACCAATTTTGAGATATAACCAAAATATCATAGATTGCTCAGAAAATAGCAAGAATAGAGATAGGATAAACCAACCCAAACTTAATTTATTCAAACTTTAACCTTAATATACTTAACTAAAGAACTTGCGTACATGCCCACAAAGCTTCAGCACTCACACAAAAATCTAAATCATCCATATTACATAATCATAATTCATCAAGCATTCAAGGTTCACACATACTAGAATGACACGACCAACTTGACTCACGATACTAATAATGTGCCTATTACATAAGAGTTTTCAAGCTAAGGTCGAAGCTCATGCTCTAGCCGTTCATAAATCTTTGGTTGTCCAGTCATGGTTCTGAGCCTATCAATTTATTTTTGCTTCTCCTTAAGCTTCTGCTCCAGCTGCTCCACCGTGCTTACCATGCGCTGATGCTTGAGCATCATATCACACGCAAAGTGTGCCAATTCCCGTGACTCAGGTGGCAAATCTTAAGGATTCATCATACCCCATCCATCCTCTATTCTGTGGTCAGCGCGAGGCAAATAGCGAAACTCATCATCTCGCATATTTCCAAAGCGATGGCCATGGAGAGCAATCCAGGCTATAAAAGCAGCACCCTCAATGCCATCCTCTTGAGTTGGGCTAGGACCAAGATGCTCATAAATCATCTCTATATTGTAAGAGTTCTGCATCCCCCCTAGGGAACATATAGCCATATTTGTCTCCCAGTAAGTACCTTCCAACGGATGGGTGTGTTGGAAATAATTGTACTGCACAGCGGGGTCCCAATCAGCATAATAATCACGAATAAGCTTCATGAGTCGTATATGCGATCTGGTGTGACACTCCGGTACGCGAGAGATCTTCACAGTCCATCCCATAGGAGCGTGCGGTCTACCTCCTCCACCAGAACCACCAGCAGACGGCGGTGGAGATTGACCATCATCTTGATCTGCTTCTAGCTCTTCTTCTTCAGAAGCCTCTATTGGTTCTTCTTCTGATGGCGGAACAACTTCCCTAGTCTCCAGATGGTTGAACAGATCACGATACGCAGCAGCAGTCATGCGGCGGGTATAAGAAGGCATCTACAAGATTTAGACATGAGTTAGAGTGGAGTCAAGATTTTCACAATAGAGTAATTATAAGAGCATAAAAATTAAGAAAATAACAAGATTAAAGTTAAAAAGCAGAATATTAGTGAAGCAAAGGAGGCTAAGAACGACCATTCTATCTAGGCTTGCGTCCTACAGTCAACACGGCTCCGATACCAACTTGTCACACTTTATTTTTAAGGATAAAAATAGAATGTATAAATAGCCTTATATGCGCCCCAGGAACAGTCGCACATATAGGATGACAAATTACAAAGAGTATCTTCACCCTATTTATTACATAACGAACCAATATTTATTACAGAGTATTACGCATACAAATAAATAACTATGATATCTTTATTGCGGAAGCTCCACATAGGGACACGTCAACTGGTGAACACCAAGCCTAGTACTCATCACGATAGCTTTCATTCCAACCTTCATCTGTTACCCATCCGGGATTTGCCAAAATTGAAAGTAAAGCAAGCGTAAGTACACAACCGTACTCAACAAGCATAACATGGGTTAATGAGGCTCAAATAAGCTGACACTGTTTGACTGTATTTAGCTTTTATACATTAATCATATTGAGGCATAGCATCAAGGTAGTGAAGATTCCCATATACTTATGATCAAGATAACATTAACAAGTGTGTAGCAATAACGACATTAAGATAAACGCATTAACAATTTGAGAACCATTATCTTTTGTAAATGTGTCAAGGCCGCCCTAACCGAAGGGCATGAACAATATATTGATTTAAACTCTGATCAGAGTTGTACACATTCACTGTGAGTCATATTTTACAACCGAGTGGATTTATAACTTCTAAACCACCACAAAACATATAAAGCCTCCTATAGGTTCTCCTAACCAATCAGAGATACGAAAATACGTTATGTGTAGAAACCCTCCTTCCAATATGGCACAATCCTTCCCGGCTATACTCATAAGGACAGAGGCTGTCCTATACCCTAACTTCCAGACCACTAACCAGCTAGAAAAGGGCCTACAAGTGACTAGAGCCAGAGCCATATAGCCCTCGCAGCTGTACGGATTCTCCATGATAAATCACTTACAGACAAGAGTTCCTGTTTGTTAAAAGTCATCGTTTTCGTTGGTAGCATAACACACATCAAGTTATAAGATCATGACCATTAAAGCACTAGCATCATAACTACCCAATGCAACCTAAAAGGTTCAAGGAATCAGGATATCAAAGCTAATTATAAACTCTAGGTCATCAAAGACACATGCAAATAAATTGTTATTTACAGTGAATAGGTAACAAGGATGATCCATGCTATACTTGCCTTGATTCATAAAGTCCTGCTGATCCTGCTGATCCTCAAAGTAGCCTTGCTCAACAAAAAACTCACCATCTGAACTCGACATTAACAATCAGCACCAGACAATCCAATCGAGCATACATACATGAAGCAAATAAAGAATTATTAGAGGAACAGTACATAAATCTTATCAAAACAGAATAAAAAGTTTTATAAAACTATTCTACTCGCTTCTACGATCACACAGACGTGAAGTTCACCGAAAACGGAGTTATAACGGCGAAGTTATGAATTTTCAAAGATTTCCTATAGACAAATAAATATTTTAAATATAAACTAAAAATATAAAGTTTTCAAAATACTTCAACAGTAGCACCACTGCGTAGATTATGAAATTATGAATCTAACGGAATTTGAACGGACTAAATCGGAGTTAAAACATAAAAGATATAAGCCTTTAAAGATAATGGTAAAACTATAAATAGATAAAAACGTATTCTGAAACTGAAAGAGAAAATACGTTTTCCAATGGAGGAAACGTATTCTGAAAGCTATTACAAGAAAAATATGCCTTTCAATGGACAAAGCGTATTATGGATCTGTTAAACGAAAATTACGTTTTTTAGTAGAGAAAACGTACTCTGGCGGAACCGCCAAGGACTCTTAACAATTTAGGTCAAAGTTAATGGGGTTTTTGACAATTTCGCCAGCCGAAGGGTTACGGTGTTTTTTCGGCCGTTGAATCAGATATGGACGGCCCAGATCCGATCGAGGAAACAGCCTCGCCGGGGACGATGGCTGAAGCGGCGGCGGCCATTGCCGGCGGTGAGCAGAGCTCGCTGGAGAATATGAATCGGCCGATTCCGGCCACCATTTACATCAAAGCTGGTACCAATCGAACGGGGATCTCACGCCGCGCTCACCTAGCAGGTAGATGGAGATTGTGGCAAAGCGGGGACGGCGTGGACTCGGGATGGCGGACGGCGGCGCCCTGTGAAACGGTGGCGACACGATTTAGGTCAAATTGAACCGAGAAGAAGTCACGATCGTGCTCTAGAGTTCGAGAGGAAGCTTGCCAACTAGTCAATGACGAGGATGAGCCATCGGTGGCGGGGAATTTTGAGCTTTGGCGGCCGGCGGCAATGGCGGCTAGGGTTCCGGTGTCGCGGCGGCTCGGGCGAAGCGAGGCGACTGCTAGGGTTGCGGGTAGGGTCGCGGACGCTGTTTAATTGCTTAAATAGACCCGAGGGCAGAGGGGTGCGACCGAGCGAGGGCGGCACGGGGTCGGAGTCGGGCTCGAGCTCGTGGCCGAGTCGGAGGTGGAAGGAGATGGGGTGGCCCCCACTTGTCAGCGACAGAGAGAGGAGAACGCGGACGCGGTCGCGGCTGCGTCTTGATGGGCCTTCGCCTATTGGCCCAACATGAAGAGCGGCAGCGGCTTCTGCGGCTTGCTGGGCCAGACAAGGAGAAAAGAAGGCGGGCCGCGCGGATGGAGAGTGGAGCAGCGGGTCGAGCGCGGGAGGAGAAGGCGCAGGCCGTTGGGCCGCTCGGGCCGAAAGCAAGAAGAAGTAAAGGAGGGAAGAAAATGAATTTTCTTTTATTCAAACCTCATTTCAAATGCATTTTCAAATTGATTTTGAAATCAATTTTTAATTCAAACACCACACAACAAAAATATGCACCAGCATGAATGCTCAAGTATGTTTCTACCATGATTCAACCTCATTTTTATAAAAATATTTATTTTGTCTAATTATTTATTCACCAAAAATTCATTTTGTCTATTTTAAATTTTTTTTAAAAAATCTAGGGTGTTACAGGAGTCAGCATCTCCTGAACTGAAAAAGGCTTGAAGAGCCGAATAAGGCATTTGCTGGCTTGCTTGTATGAATATGAATAAAAAGATCATGTGACAAAAGTTTTTGAATGGATTCGATATTACATATTTCTGTCTCTGTTTTTGGATGTTATGAAATCAGAGTGAACTTGGTAACCTGACGCTGAGTTTGAGCTGCAATGTTGTGTTTATTCTCACGATAATCCGACCTCTGTAGTATGCTGCCAATGGAAGTCTTGGTTGCAGAATCCATCATGCCTGGCTGCTGTTGTCATTGAGATGACTTCTAGAGGAAAAATAGTGCTACAGTTGTGTGGAAATTGAAGCAGTCAGTCTTCAGACTCTTCGCTAGCGCCAACAATTCCATACGTGCCCACTGTCTACGCTCGCATCTTCCAACAAGAAATCTCCATCTTGCTCGGAAAACAATAATTTTATTTATTTGCTTTTGGCCATTTCTCATGTTGTTCAACAGTTCAAACGTGGACAGTGAGCACATTTGACTGACCGCCATAGCAGCCAGAGGAAACAAAGCGGCGACTGGCGAGACAAGCAAGCAGCAGAGCATGGACGCCGGCGAGGTGCGGCACTGGAACGCGGACGTGAACGGCGTCTCCATCCACACCGCTGAGCGTGGCCCGGAGGATGGGCCGGCGGTGCTCCTCCTCCACGGCTTTCCGGAGCTCTGGTTCTCGTGGCGCCACCAGATGGCCGCGCTCGCCGCCCGCCGGTTTCGCGCGCTGGCCCCTGTCACACCCCATTATTAAGGATAATAATAGAATGTATGAATAGCCTTATATGCGCCCCAGGAACAGTCGCGCATATAAGATGACAAATTATAAAGAGTATCATCTCCCTGTTTATTACATAACGTACCAATATTTATTACAACCACAGGATCATGATATCATTAAGCACTAGCATCATTGCTACCCAATGCAACCTAAAAGGTTCAAAGAATCAGGATATCAAAGCTAGATATAGTTTCTAGGTCATCAAACAGACACATGCATATGTATTGATATTTAAAGTGAATAGGTAACAAGGAAGATCCATGCTATACTTGCCTTGTTTTGCAAAGTCCTGTTGAACCTGTTGATCCTCAGAATAGCTTGACTCAACAAAACCCTCACCGTCTGAACTCGACGTTACAAACAACACCAGACAATCCAATCGAGCACACATACACGAAGCAAACAAAGAGCCATTAGAGAAATAGTACACCATTATCATCAAAACAGAATAAAATGTTTATAAAACTATTCTACTCGATCCTACGATCACACAGACGTCAAGTTCACTGAAATCGGAGTTATAACGGCGAAGTTATGAATTTTCAAAGATTTTCTATAGATAAATAAATACATTAATTATAGGTATAGGCTAAAAATAAAAAGTTTCTAAAATACTTCAAAAGTAGTACCACTGCGTAGATTATGAAATTATGAATCTAACGCAATTTAAATGGACCAAATCGGAGCTAAAACGTGAAAGTTATAAGCCTTTAAAGCTAATGGCAAAACTGTAAATAGCTGAAAACGTAAATTAACACTGAAAAGAGAAAATACGTCTTCCAGAGAAGAAAACGTATTCTGGAAGCTATTATAAGGAAAATACGCTTTCCAGTGGACAAAGCGTATTTTAGATCTGTTAAGCAAGAAGTACGTTTTCCAACGGAGTAAACGTATTCTGCCGAAAACGCCGAGGGCTCTTAACTAAATAAACCAGACCTCGGGGGGTTTTCTGCAAAGTTACCACGCGACGGCCGTCCGAATCAAAACGGACGACGCAGATTCAAGATGTCAAAACGGACAACCGATCGGACGAGGCGGGGAAAATTTTGACATGGCGGCGGCCATCGCCTGCAGCGAAGGAGTTCGCCGGCGTTCGCTCAGGTAACGATTCCGGCCACCATTTGACACGGGACCGGTGCCGTTCGATAGAGGAGCTTACACCGCGCTCACCTATGGAGAAAATGAAGACCGAGGCGAGGCGGGGACGGCGTGTGGCTCAAAACGGCGGATGACGGCGGGCTGTGCACAGAGGGAGCCCAGGTTAGATGGAATCAAGCCCAATTAAAGGTACTATCGTGCTTAGGAGTTCACGGCGAGGCTAGAGGCCAACTTACACCAATAAATGTTCACGGGTTGCGGCGAATTGCGGACTCCGGCGGTGGCGATAATGGCGGCGGCTAGGGTTTCGGGCATTGCGGCTGCTCAAGGCGAGGCGGCTGACTTAGGGTTTCTGGTAGGGGTTTGCGGCGTGGAGTCAAAGGCTTAAATAGCCTAAGGTCAAGGGGAACGACCCGGCGTGGCACGGCGGCGCGGGTCGGTTTCGGCGTTCGGGTCGCGGCCGAGTCGGAGGAGAAGAAGGCGACGCGGGCCCCATGCGTCAGCGACAGGAGGGAGCGGCGCGCGCTCGGACGACAGACGCGACACCTTGATGGGCTTTGGCCTTCGGCCCAGGAAACAGCGGCGGCGCGCGGAGAAGGAGTGGAGCGGGCCGCCGGTTGGTTATCGGCTGACCGGCCAAAAACAGAGAAAGAGAGAAAGATAAAAAGAATTGGTTTTCCAAATTTTTAACACCATTTTCAAATGCAAATTCAAACAAATTTTTGAATCCCAAACCAATTTCAAGCATCACACAATAAAAATGTGCACCAGCATGAATGCTCAAGCATGTTTCTACCATGATCCCACTTCATTTCCATAAAAAAAAATTATTTTGGCCATTTCTTTAAAACCTCTAAAACCTAGGGTGTTACACCCCCGACCTCCGCGCCGTCCGACCCTGCCGCCTACTCGGTCTTCCACATCGTCGGCGACGTCGTCGCGCTCCTTGACCACCTCCAACTCACAAAGGTGCCGCCTTTTTCGCGGCCGTGCTCTTGTTTCTCACCTCACCACCGTGAGTGACTGAACCTCTTGGGCTGTGCGCTCGCCGCCATCTGCCATGGATCCGTAGGTGTTCGTGGTTGGGCATGACGTAGGCGCGCAGGTGGCGTGGCACCTCTGCCTGTTCCGGCCGGACCGGGTGCGCGCCGCCATTGTTCTAGGGGTACCGTACTTCGCTTGTGACGCTCGCTCGGTCACGGAGACCTTCGCAGCATTTGGCGATGGCTTTTACATAAACCAGTTCCAGGTGCTGATCCGATCTTCTCAATCAACCATGTTATCTACTTTGCGTCTGTCTTGCAATCTGCAATGAGCTTTGATTCAGCAAGATGATGTGCGTGCGTTTTGCTATGTTGTGTATGTGTGTGAGTTTGCTTAGCTATGATGATTATGCTATGTATCAGGCCTGCATATGGTTGATAGAATTCTATAAGCTCAGCATTGGGGAAATGCAAAATTTGAGTTAACATTTTCAGTTTGAATCTTGGTTTTACCTTATATATATTGTCAAACTTGAAGCAACAGATCACCTTCTTAGGAAAATAGGTCCAGGTATTTCAATAGTAAATTTTTTTCAAACACCAAGTTGGTCTGCACCAGTGTCTTCAAACCTTTCAAGTCCAGGGACTGCCGCTCTGTTTGAAAGTTCAAGATTCATATTTGCAGGAGCCTGGAAGAGCTGAAAGCGCATTTGCTCGTTATGATGTTGCAACTGCCCTTAAAAAGTTCTATTCCATTGAAATAGATTGTCTCAGTGCTCCTCCTGGAGTGGAGATCATAGACTTTCTCGAGGCATCTCCCTCACCACTTCCTTGGATCAGTGAGGAAGAACTAGGCCAGTATGCTGAAAAGTTTCAGAAGTCTGGGTTCACTGGACCCCTCAACTACTACCGCATGGCGGAGACGTAATTTCCTTCCCTTGTTTTCTATTTTTTGTCTTATGAATTGTTGCCTTGTTACACTGTATGTGATTTGGTTGTAAGGTGTGCGTGGTAACTGCAGGAATTGGAGACTTCTTGCACCCTGGAATGGAGCTAAGATTACAGTGCCTGTGAAGTTCATAGCTGGAGATAAGGACATGGGCGTCCAGTCCTTTGGAACTGAGAAGTACGTCAAGAGTGGGGGATTCAAATCCAATGTTCCAGATCTTGAAGTTGCCATCATTGAAGGCCACCATTTTATCCAGCAAGAGCAGGCCGAGAGGATGAATTCGGAGATGATTTCCTACCTCGTCAAGTTTACTAGCCAGGAGGCATCATCATCTTGATGCTTTGTTGCTCTCCGTTGAGCCTGACAAAAATTAAGGGTGTACGATGGGCCACCATTTATTTCTGAACTAAAAAAGTCTTAAAGAGCTGAATGAGTGTGAGCTAGGCATTTACTGCTTGCTTGTATGAATATGAATAAAAAGAGCATGCGACGAAAATACTTGGTGCTGAAAGTTTGCGTGGTTGTGTTGCTTCTGTTAGCCATTATTGCAGGCCCTATAGGCAGAAGGTGTAATCGACGCGTGTACGTATCATATGGTTATGGAAAATGTGATCCAGGACGAGCCAGGAAATTCAGATAATCTGTATTTAAGCAAAAGTCACAGTGGTCCAGGACGGCCAGGACTCATTGAGCAGGTAGCGCGTCAAGCTTGCACAGAGCAGCAAAGCATGGAGGCCGAAGCCGCCGCCGCCGAGGTGCGGCACTGGACCGCGGATGTTAACGGCATTTCCCTTCACGTCGCCGAGAGCGGCCCCGCCGACGGGCCGGCGGTCGTTCTCATCCACGGCTTCCCGGAGCTCTGGCTGTCGTGGCGCCATCAGATGGCCGCGCTCGCCGCCCGCGGGTTCCGCGCGCTGGCGCCCGACCTCCGTGGCTACGGCGACTCGTCCGTGCCCACCGACCCCGCCGCCTACTCCATCCTCCACATCGTCGGCGACTTGGTCGCTCTCCTTGACCACCTCCAGCTCACAAAGGTGCCGCCTTTTTTTTTTTTTTTTTTTTACTCCGGCCGTGCTCTTAGCTTGTTTCTCACCTCACCATCGTGAGTGACTGAACCTCTTCCTCTTGGGCTGTGCGCGCCGCAATCTGCCATGGATGGATGGATGGCGGATCTCTGCAGGTGTTCGTGGTTGGGCACGACTGGGGCGCGCAGGTGGCGTGGCATCTCTGCCTGTTCCGGCCGGACCGGGTGCGCGCCGCCATTGTCCTGGGGATTCCCTACTTCCCCCGCGGCCCTCGACCGTTGACGGACAAATTTTTCCCGCTTGGCGATGGCTATTACATCAATCAGTTCCTGGTGGAGATTTCTTTCCTTTCTCTGGCTCAGTTTATTTAATTCTATAGTATATTGGTTTTTGAATCCCCTCTTCGTTGTAGGACCTATTTGGATAATTTGTATGCATAGAATTGTTGGAATTATAGATTCATAATAATCAGAGTGATTGGGTCCCTTAACTACGTTGATTGATTATGGTTTGTTAAAAGGAAGGAATCCTATCTTATCCTTAATAGTTTGACAAGTTGGGGCATGTTAGACTTGTAGAGTCCATAATCCCTTGTAACCTGGTTCCACCTAGATTATGTGATTATGGTAATCAAGAGGTTTGATTATAATAATTTATATTATATAATCAATTCCGTTTGGATCAAAATTCGATTATGTAATCTGATTATTATAATCATAGTTATCGAAAGAGGGCCCAATGTATCCTAGTCACAATATTACGAGGAATGAGATTTTTGTACATTAAAAAAGGGAACTGCATAGTATATTTTAAACCAAATGAAGGTTTGAGCTGCTTTGGGTAGCTTGTTAGTTACCGGAACTTCTTGTAATGTTATGCGTTAGTTCATAGTGAATTGCCAGTGGGTTAGATGTCGATGTTAATGTTCGATGACCTTGTCTTTTGTTACTTCACAAAATAGCTGTCAATGCTGGTGGGATGCAATGCCTAAGAAAAAAGCAATGGTACAAACTAGTCCAAACTATTTTCTGAAACATACTAGCAGCTCACGACACATGATAGTTTGCAGACATGAGACATCCATTTTCATGCTGAACTAGGTTTGCCATATAAATTGCTGCTTACTATAAATGTTCCCTTGAATCTTCGTTTTCTCTATACTCAGTCATTAGTGGGAAGAAGAAATTTCAGTTGACATTTTTAATTGGGATCACAGACTATCTTGTGTCCTTAGAACAGAATCAGCTATTCATCTTCTCTGCATCATAGGTACAAAAATTAGGAGCAGTGGTTTGATCTAAATTCAAGCTGGCCTTTTTTGCTTCAAATTTGTAATTTCAATTCTGGGGTGCACGTTCCATCCAAAAAAAAAAAAAATCTGGGGTGCGCGGTTCCGTGGAAATCAGGATGCAACTACATTCTAAAGCAGTACAGTTTGTAGTGGTGACCTATCTTTACTATTTACCACATATCTTATTCCATCGATAATATATGCTCGCAGGAGCCAGGAAGAACTGAAAGGGCATTTGCTCGCTATGATGTTGCGACAGTCCTAAAGAAGTTCTATGCCATGAAAATCGATGAGATACTTGCTCCTCCTGGAGTAGAGATCATAGACTTTCTTCAGGCACCGTCGTCGCCAATTCCCTGGCTGACAGACGAAGAACTGGGACAGTTTGCTGAAAAGTTTGAGAAGACTGGGTTCACAGGAGCCCTCAACTACTACCGCATGCTTGTAACGTAATTTCCATACTGTCGTCTGTCCTCCTCTTGCATCGATGCCTTCTGTATGATTTCCATACCTGATACCCCTCTGTTACTTATGTGGTGTATATATGGCTGCAGAAACTGGAGACTCACTGCACCTTGGAATGGATCAAAAATCACAGTGCCTGCGAAATTCATACTCAGCAAGAACGACGTTGGTCTGCAGTCCTTCGGAACTGAGGAGTACGTCAAGAGTGGCGGTTTAAAGGAGAATGTTCCAGATCTTGAGGTTTCAATCATTGAGGGACACCATTTCGTCCAGCAAGAAGAGGCCGAGAGTGTGAATTCGGAAATACTTTCCTTTCTTGACAAATTTCCCAGCGAGGGAGGATCTGCATGATATGATTGTTTCCAGTCAGTCCTGAGAGGAAGGTGGAAGCTTTTCCAACTGAAAATGCTTGGTCAAGCTGATATCTTGATGTAAAACAGTTTATGATTGAATAAAGTGAGAGCTGAGAGGTACCCATGTGTTGTCTCGCATTTAGGGATAAGAATAAAGAGCATGTATGTAATACAGTTTATGATTAAATAAACTTCAGTCGATGAATGATGTTATGCCAGGTCCTCTAGTCTTCTAACCCATGTGTTATATTTGTTAGCATCGGAGCAATGCAGAAATCCAACATGCTTTTGTTTTAGTTTTAGCAGCTGTCGTACTCTCTCAACATTGTTTGCATGATTCAGTTACAGTCAACGAACAACTAACCAGAATTCCATACCACATCATCAACAGCACACTTACGTTTTTTTTTTATATATATAATATAACATGGAAAAAACACAGAAAAAACTGCACAAGATGAATAAATCCATTTGCACAGCCCATACAGGCGGACGGTACAGTTCAGCTTCGTCAGCATACAGATGTAGCGTTCTTCTCCGGCGATGCACGCTTGGGCTTGATGGACCGGACCTTCACGTAGCGGCGCATGATTCCGATCACCCTCCTTCCCGCCACCTGGTCAGACCGCTTTGCCTCACCTGCTGCTGCAGCTCCTTGTGCAACTTCAAGCACAGCAGCTGCAGCATTCTCTTCCGTGCCTCCGGTGGCGGCGTCCTTCACGCCGCCGTCGACGGCCTCGTCCTCTATCAGCTCCTGCAGCGAGAAGCGACGGGAGTTATCTTGGCACTCCTCCTCCTCCTCCTCCTCCTGCTGCTGCTGCGCCTTGCTCTCATCGTCTTTCTTCTGAAGACGACATGTCTGCGGCGGCGACGCCTGCTGCTTGGTGGTGTCTTCAGAGCGCTGTTCTGACGTCTCGTGCTCCTGGTGAGCATCCAGCTCAGGTTGCCGTGACTGCAGATGATCCGACAAGCAGAACAGGCCATCTGGATCATGTCGCTCCGGCTGTACCACTATCAGCTGGAATCCCAATCCCTCCACGTCCACGGCCTGATGATGATCTTGTTCATGGCAACCGGTGGCCGAGGTTGCTGCTGGCCCTGGCCTCCTCGTCCTCCTCGACATGGTGAGATCAAACCGGCGAGGCTTGATCTCATCGCGTAGTCTGCTTGCCATTGCGGCCTGAAGCTTGAACGACATGACAGAATACAACTGCTTACTAGCTCTGTCTGGGTTCAGTAGACAGGAGGGAAATATTTGATTATATACTGATGAAGGCCATCAGATAGCTTCTGGGTCGATGCATTTTGCGTGCACGAATCCTAGGACTGTGAAATTTGAATGGATCAGATCGAGGTCAGTGTTAAGTGGGATTGAAGGCAGTGTGCATGGTACACGAAGGAGGATCGATCAGTCCAGCTAGCTTTCTGAACCTTTAATCTCAACGACAGGTACACTCGGAGAGAAATGCACTTGTCAGCTCAGGTGTGTTTGTACTATGTAGCATGTACTTCGAGATGGCTTTGGGATGAAGTTGAAGGGATGATCGATCGGGAGATGATTACGCTATGAATTACTAGTAACTCTCGTCCTGGATTTGCAGCCGGAGAATCAGATCGTGCAAGAAGCAGTACGACGGCGAGATCCAGTGACAGCTGCAAAGTTTGTGCAGTTTGTTTGTTCAGTATTATTATAAATGAAAAAGAGAGAAAATTAATTAGCACATATGGTGGCCACTGCCTAGTTAATTGGACAACCGTAGTATGCAAAAAGGGCTTGGAGGGTTGGAAGCACTGATCTGAACAATTTTGGAAGAGCCCTACGACTTTGTCGGCCATGGCAAGAATGGGTGAATGACGCTAAACCATGGGCAGGAATAAAAGTCCTAGCAAATGCAGCCGATCGACTCTTCGATGCATCCAACTTTTAGCGACGGCGGTAAATGGCAATAATAAAGCACACGGTTTTGGCACCACAAAGCACCAAAAATTTGGCACCACACTTGTTAGCCCTCGTTGGCACAACTCAAAACTGTTTTTTTCAGCTTCACCGATAAAGCTGAAGCGGTGAAGTTGTTTCGACTTTCACATGTTCTGTCATGCATTGTTGAAGGAGGGTAATTTGTCTAAGATGCCCCATGTCTATCTTATCTGGCTTGTTCTGGTATTTGGAGTTGTATGTTTGTATATGTATATGGTGATATGAATTAAAAATAATTTATTTGAATGGGTATGAATAAAAAATTAACATAAATTTCTCTCTCTTCCACCTAACCCGGATGCCAAGATTCCAAATATAGCCACGACGTGGGCACCGGCGCTTGGGGTTGCCTGTGGATCCCACCAACAGAAGAATCCAGTCCTCTCTCTCTTCTCCCCATCCGTCTCCTCCCCATGGCTGCATGTCCTCGCCGGCCGCCGCGCCGCATCTCCCTCTCCGCCGCACATCCTCCTCCCCTACTGCCGCCAACGCCCGAAGCCCCTCCTCCTCTGCCCAGTCCCCATCCCCACCGCAACAGCCGACCCCAGCCCCATCAGCGCCTCCTCCGTCGCGAGCTCGTCGTCGTCCTCTGCAGTGACTCGGCGACCGGCGCGCGACGGAGATGATTCCGAACGGCGGGTGCGACTCCGGGCGCGGCTCCGACGGCGGGCACGACCTCGGGTGCGGCTCCGGAGGCGGAGGACGATGGCGGGCGGGGATCCTCTGGAGATGGGGGTTGGTGGGCGCGGAGGAGAGAGATAGCTCGAGACGGAGAAATCATATTTTATTTTCTAGGCATCGGTGAACGGAGATGCCTAGTTGCCGAAATTTTTTGAAACCTGGCACCCGCCGCAACGTGTGGCACCGGTGCTTGGAGGCTCCCTCTCTCCTCTCCGAGCACCGGTGAAAACGCACATTGTGGACAGTAGTCCTCACATATGGAGACCAAACAAATCAAGACATCATCAAAAATTTTGACTGATTTGTCTCTATAGAATGCTTGAATATATAATGCAAAGCACTTATGAACATACCATGCCACAAACTAGGACAATGATAGCTAGCAATTCAATATAATTCATGTGAAGATATGGCTTGAGAATGTAGAATTAAAAAAAAACAGATTCAAATAGCTCATGAAGTAATAGACTGTGGATGGACAAAATTTCACACGTTGGACATATTCGGAAGAAAGCTTGTATAGTGCCCGTGACTTGTTGTCGTTCCTGTGAGACGTCCGATCGCAAATGTGCGGCTCAGATCGAGTAGGATAGGAGAACCGAGAATGCAGTACGGCAATTTTTTTCACCGGTCGGAGCGCTGCCGATCGACGGCCGTCTTTTTCACTGTTTAGCCTATTTTTTTTTTAAAGATTCTCATAAATAGATATCTGCTGGATTCATTTTAGAAAATGGACCACATCCTTGACGTCAGAGTGGCTGGCGCCAAGGTCTTGCCATGTAGGCAAACGACGTCGGAGGCTTGGCGCTATTGACCCTGGCGCGTACCCTTGGCGCCGTAGATTTTGGCGCCAAGCTTGGCGCCGTGGATTTTGGAATTACGTTCCCTTCCTCTCTTTCTTCCTTCCCTCTCCTTCCCTCTCCCAATCGAACTCGACCGCCGCCGCCGCCCGTCCGGTCGCGCTTCGCCGTCGCCGCCGTGCAGCCCCAGCCTCGTCCGGCAGTGCAGGAGCCGCTGCCCGAGTGTCCCGTTCGTGGTCGGCCATCATCCCCGCCCCACCTCTCCACCGTGTAGCAGCGCCCACCGCTCCAGCCCGACCTCTCCACTGAGCAAGGTTAAATTTGCCTATACAATTTGATAGTAGTTAGCAATAGTTGAATTATTTGTTAGTTAGAATGATTGTGAAGTTAGATGCATAGATAAAATGTTTAGTTAGATATATAGGTAAATAGTTATATAGTTGTTTATATAGTTCTTAGATATAGTTAGTGATTATTAGTATGCATAGAATTATTAGTTATTCCACATATGTATATAATTATTAGTATGTATTACATAATTGGTATATGAAAACTACTTTGGACTAAACTTCGCAAATTTTGGTATGCACTTTTAGATGGACAACCTAGTGAGCATATATCATGGGGCACAATGAAACAAGACCGCTATGGATATGTTGAGTTTGTTGACATGCAAAGTGTGCCTGTGTTATTCAATGAGAAGCCTTCATTTATTGAGTTGGTTGCAAGGGCTCGGGAGGAGATATATTGCCATGCTAATGATGACATTGTAGTTCAAGGTGTGCTTCACCTAGGTTGCCCTCCCAACTGTTGAGGAAGGTGATCCCAATTGGGTCTGAAAATCAATGGGAGAACTATGTGAGATCGGCTATGAAGAGCCAGTCCCAGAGTCTGGATGTGTTTGTGCGTCAGGTGACAGCTGATCCCATCCCTCATGGCTTTTCATCGCCTTTAGGTGGTCAGCCGTGCTTGGACCCTCCAGCCCCGGAACCTGCATTGGATGCGAAGGTAGCTCGTACAACTCCAGATGCCCAATCTGCCTTTAGAGAGATCCCTATAGCTGAGGCAGTTGGAGATGCTCATCGGCCTCATGTTGCTGTGGTCGTCCCTCCCCAGGAGGTCCCTTTGACACAAAATCATCCGAGTAAGTGTCTGATGTGCATGGTTCTTTGCATGTTAATCCCTTTAGGTCGTCTAGATGTCTCATTCTTTCCTTGAATTTCATGGTATGGTGCAGGAGACATTCCCGGCGATGCGGATGCTCCTCCTGTTGTTGTTGAGGGGCAACAGAGAGATGGATTCCATGCATCCAATAGTGTAGATGAAGAGCCATATGAGATCGCAAGGGCTGTTAATTCCGATGATGATCGTCCTGTTGGAGAGCTGATGGAGAGTGATGTTGAGATGTTGAAGCATCTCTTCCCCGATCGCCCTGATCCTAGACTTCACGAGTTTAGTGACCTCACTCATTCTGATTCGACGTGGGAAGGACGTGATGAAGACTTGCAGGAAGCTCCAGAGGAAGGTCCTAGCATGGTAATTAAGAAGGGGTTAATTTTCAAGGATCTCCCTGCATTGAAGGTGTGGTTGCAGGCGTTTTCAGTGCTAAGAAAGAGGTCATTCAGGGTCTTGCATTCCTTTGCCAAGCACCATTACACAGTTGTTTGCGACAAGGAAACGTGTGAATGGAGGGTTTGTGCAAGGAAGAAAATGGTCACCGGAAAGTGGAAGATCACAAAAGTTATCGGGCCACATACTTGTGCTTCACATGAGCTCAGAGCAAAGCATAGGCAGTTGACCTCTACCCTCATTGCGAAGGAGCTGCTACACATACTACACTTAGTGCCCAACATGAAGGTCAAGGGAATCACAGCAACTGTTAAAAAAGTGTTTAGAGGTTATGAGATAACTTACGATAAAGCATGGAGGGCTAAGCAGCGGGTGTGGCAGATGATATATGGGGATTGGGAGGAGGGGTATGAGCGGCTTCCAGTACTTTTGAATGCAATAAAATCCAGGCATGCATTATGAGTACATCCCTAGACCAAATCAATCGATAGGTGACAGGCAGATATTCTTTCATGCTTTCTGGTGCTTCCCTTAGTGTGTCGAGGCCTTTAGGCATTGCCGTTCGATCTTTGCCATTGACGGTACATTCTTGATTGGCAAGTACATGGGCACACTTCTTATAGCCATATCCTGTGATGCGAATAACAAGCTTGTTCCATTGGCATTTGCTTTGGTTGAGAAGGAGAACAAGGACAGCTAGGGATGGTTCATGAGGCTAGTGCGGATTCACGTGATCGGTCCTGGTAGGGAGGTTGGTGTGATATCTGATAGGCACCAAGGCATGCTTAATGCTATCAGAGAAGAGATTCTGGGGTATGCACCGTTGCACCATCATTGGTGCATGTAACACCTCTGGTGTTATATTAACTAAAACCTGCCATGTCATCATATGCACTGCAAAGCATTCATGATTAGGTCAACTTTGATGTGCATTAACTAAAACAAGTTTA
>CM041646.1:907398-1069668 GCA_023333625.1 Bothriochloa decipiens
GAATGTGGAATATATTTATTCATGTTATATTTGTGTAAGGATTGAATTAAAAAGGGGAACTTTGTCAAAATTTTTGGCTGAAATATATTTCACTTGTAGAAAGACTATCGAGCATTTTCTTTGATCTTTCATCTCACCCTCATATCGAACAGAGACGGATAATTCAATAATATCTCAATCGCTTTTCAGGAGCATTTAGGACACAATACAACGGTGTGAACATTTGAACTTAAAAAACATAACAGTGCTCACAAACTAGACCTAACGTGCCTTAGGGAATTTAATAACAAACCTACTACATATACTGAAGAGCTAAAGAGACTAACATAGGCAATGCCTAATAATGCTCCCACATATTGAGCTGAGTTGCGCCCTCTCCATAATATCCTCCAAATGCCGGAGGTGGTGGTGGTGGCGGTGGCGGTGGCGGTGGAGAAGGAGGCCCCTTCCTCCTGTGGTACGGGCACTGGCAGTAGGGATTAGTGCACAGTGCCTCCTCTACATCATTTTTGTTGTTGTCGTCGTCCCTATTGCCACTTCCAAGTCAATTCTCTAGGTCGAATACACGACCCTGTAAGTAGTAGATATATTCTCGAGTTGGATAAACAACAGGAGGATCGACCCATCTCGTGAATCCACAGTTCTCTTCATCATTCGAATCCTAAAGACAAAGCAAGCAAAACACTTAACAAGTGCCGATACAAAAACATTAAAATTAATAAAGTTCATAACAAATACCCATCCTCGAGGGCATCTGTAGAATTGACGACCTCCGCCTTCATCCTCGTTGCACATCTACACAACACAATCCATACCGTGATGGCATTTTGGCCAATTTTCTTTGGGGTTATCGTATGTTCTAAGAGGATTCTCTCTAGTGAAATCTGACTTCGTCTGCAAAGGAAACTGAGGGATTGGTTCCTCAAAAGAGTTAGGACCAAGAGAACCCTCCCACAAAAAAGGAGCTCCCTTAGTCCCACTTTTTCCTCTCCCACTGCCTATGCCCTTTCCACTAGAGGAGTCTCCGCCAGACATTTTTACTAGCTATACCACAACACTGAAGCTCAATGGTTTGAAGGAATAGATGGAGCCTCCCCCTTTATATAGCCGAAGCCAGCTTCACAATCAATGCTACCAGCCAACCATCTCTGCATGGCCTTTATTGAGTCTGAAAAGTTCCTGCAAAGGTTGTGTGTTCTCATTTCAATGTGTGCAGTGTGTTGTCATCTCAATGTGTGTAGTCTGAAAAGGCTACATACTCAGTCTGAAAAGCCTACTACTGCCAAGGCTGCATCATCAAATCTGAAAAGACTAGACGCTCAATCTGAAAAGCCTACTACTGCCAAGGCTGCATCATCAATCCTGAGGCATCATGTCAACTGAAAAGTCTAGTCCTATTGACAATTAAAGTGCATTACAAGACAATAAATTGCATAGTCCATACATAACATTGTTCATGAAATAAACATAGATCTAATGCTAAGTGAGTCTGAAATAAACGTCTAAACACATAATTTAAAGGTCCGGGACTAGACAACATTGATCATGCATAAACCAAAGATCTACTGAGTGCAACGAGGCCACTTTCCCTTTCTCAAGGCATCAGGATTCTCCTCCATAGCTGCCTTTGCTCGGCGTGCACACTCACGCTTCCTCTCAACCTCCTCTCTATAGGCAGCAGCACGCCTCCTTTCGTCCTCTTCCTTGCGCTCTTTTTCTGCAGCCTCCTCTTTCATCCTCCTCTCATACCTCTCTCGACGCTCAGCTTCCCACTCCTTCTGGTCTTGCAGGCGACGCTTGTCCGACTCGTTAATCTCAGTGTCGATCCACTCCTCAAAATCACAAATCGGTGGAGGGGTCTACAACAGTACAAAGAGTTACAAAACAATAATATCATTAAAGACTTTATATATATGGAACAAACAATTAGTGCGCAACAAAACAATTACTCACCAACCACTGAAAATTGGGACACATCCAATACCTCTGCCTATAGGTTTCCTCTTCTTTAGAAAACTCTACCTTGCAAGGATCACCACAAAAGCACATTGGATGTGGAACGCCGTCCGGGAGAGGGTGTAACATGTAAGCGGCGCCAACCGGGAGCCCGCGACCATAGCTATAATTGAAACAATGACTTTTAATAACCAAAAGCTAATGAAATTAACTCTAACCTAGGGATTTACAATGTGATGCAAGAAATGAAAGCATACCTTGGTTTGCTACGTTTTTCACGCCTAGACATCCTATTGTTTAAATGGAATACACGGGTATTAAAAAGTGCATGAAACCCTAACATGGGACGATTCTAAATTTCTAAAATACGACCAATATATAGCAAATCGAAGCGTAAAAACTTAGGAGTGGTGAGAGGATACCTTGCTCTTGAAGATCTATGGATCAAATCCAACTTTTCACGGTCCAATATGAAGATTCGGGAGGTAGGGTGAAGTGGGGAAGAGGGAAACCCGAGATAGTGAATGAAAGAAATGAAGTAAAGTCGAGGGTGGAGGGGCATGCTGCAGTCTATAATTCGACGCTTGGCGTCAAGATCTACGGCGCCAAGCTTGACGCCAATGATCCTGGCGCTAAGGTAACACGTCTTGGCGCCAATGATGCTGGCGCCAAGGCCTTGACGCTATTTGCTTGCGCGTTAGGGCTTGGCGCCAGCATCACTGGCGCCAAGATATGTTACCTTGGCGCCAGCTACTCTGATACCAAGCAAAGGGTCCATTTTACTAAAGGAATCCACCAGGGGTCTATTTGTGAGAAACTTTTAAAAAATAAGCTAAACAGTAAAAAAGACGGGATCGGCGGCGGTGGGCGGGCGGGGAAGGGAGGCGATGGTGCCACTGGGGATCGCCGGAGACGACCAGCGATTGCCCCACCAGACCCTTGGCGATCGAAGTCCCGTTCAAGGTGAGGGCGCCCGGGCGCCAGGTCTCTTTCGCCCCTCGCTCCTTTGGTTCGCTTCGCCGTCAGGTTAGGCCTCCGTGGCCGTGCTGCAGCAAAGTTATAACGCCAAATGCAGTAGTGATGCTAATCTGAAACCCTGTCAAAAACTGAGTGCAATGGTTCTGTATTTTTTTTTTCCTCCAGCACGTTGATCGATCGATACGATATGATTCTGCATTGATCCAGTTGACGGTGCATTGATCCAGTCGATCGATGGATTGATCGATCGATCGATACGATATGATTCTGCACTAATCTGCACGCGTCTCAGAATTCAGATGGAGTGATGGACGATTCTGAACAAACAACCGCAACTGTTTCAATGAGAATGACATGTTCTCATTTTTTTAATTCAAAAGAATTGCGTTTATATAATACAGTAACAAACAAAAACAGGTGGCTGTGACCGATTCGGTGATTTAGCAGAAGCATCCCTCACTCTCTCGTCTCCATCTCGGGGCCTTGTTTAGTGCACCTTAAAGTTAAAATTTTTTCATTCTTTTCATCACATTAATTTTTTCACTATTATATAGAACATTAAATATAGATAAAAATAATAACTAATTATACAATTTAGTTTTAAACTAAGAGATGAATCTTTTAAATTTAATTAGTCTATAATTAAATACTAATTACCAAATACCGTTACGGTTATAAATTTTTTCGACCTTTTGAATCTAAACAAGTCGCAGACAGAAGCACGGCCACCAGTGGCAAGCATTTGGCGTGGAAACTTGCTCGAGGCTGCCGGGCCTACCGACTACACTGTCTTTGTGGCGCCCATCACTCAAGGCGTCGCGTCATTCTTCGTTCCTTGTGGCAACCTGTTCCTTGTCAATGCACGAGACGAGACGAGAGTGCTTTGGCCTTTGGCAGCTACCGCAGGTCCGTCTCGGTATGCATGCCCTGCTGGCCACGGAGAATCTTTATGTGATTTTGTTTCTGATTTTTATCAGATGAAGGTACATTTTACATGACACGAAATGGCAGCTTCATTTTTTTTTGTCAGATGTCCCTGAATGAAACTGACCCGTACACTGTTCTGTTCTTCTGTTCTGTTCAGCGATACTGTATTTTGTGGTCTCTGTGAGGACTACACACATCAAAGGATCCTGACTACTGCTGGCGGTGCTAAAATACTTAGTATGAATGTACAGGGTCAGCATCAGTGTCTTTTCCTGAATACGAAACGTACTGTGTGTCCTTGTTTAGAAGTTCAAATTTATCGTCAAAGTCACCACGTAGAATTTCTATTTTTCGTCATATCAAAATTGTCGACACATGCATAGAGTATTAAATGTAGATAAAATTAAAAACTAATTATACAGTTTTGTTATACTTTGTGAGACGAATATTTTAAACCTAATTAGTTAAAATTTAGATAATTTTTACCAAATACAAACAAAATATTATAATACGCTGATACAAATAAAATATTACAGTGCACTGATGAACTAACAAGGCCATACATACACCGTGCCATTGTCATGGCGTGCTGCTAATACTACTGCAAGGTTTGACGTTTGGGGGAGAAGGGACCAAGAACTGGGCCAGTCAACACGGATTGCTATATGGAAACTGAAGCAAGATTTCCTAAGATGCTTTGCAATGATCCGGACTACATGCTTTATCTTGGATTTTTCATGTCCCTGGAGCTGAATCACTTCACTCCCCCCACAATGCCTTACAAGCTAAGGTTCAGGCTTTGCTGCCAAAGCTATGTGCATTCTACGTGGATTCCCCAATCTTGTCTTGTACTAATCCGCAGTGACGAACAGAAGAAACAACCTGTCCACATGGATTCCTCTTTTAACTCTGTTGGTAGCCTGATACAACACAGCTCAGTAAGGTACTGCACTGCTACCTCATTCTCGAACCTTCGTTACTTTGAGTTCATTTTTTTTGAATCTTTATTTACTGCATTAGGATGGTAATTAGCCTTTTGCATCTGTAATACCTGCAAACAGAACCAAACGTGAGACAATTAGCCCGCCAACACAACTTTTTTTAAAAAAAAAATTGTATAGTAAATGACACAAAAATGGGAATGAACGGATGATTACGAAATGTGAACATTCCAGGGTTGGTGGGCCAGATGGGCTTAACTATAAGGCTTGAATTGGCCATCCCATGATGATTTTAGCTTGACCAATGCCTCCTCTTTCACTTTCTCTTTTTTCCTTTTCGCTTGAGAAAGAAAATGGATGAGGCTTATGTTCTGGTGCAGCTAGATTCTTGTCAATAATTGAGACAAGCACGGACCACACAGTATTCTCCACGCTCTAGCTAGGCAGCTAATGGTGATCGGTTCCCTCACGCCAAGTTAAGGGGCCGGCGGCCGGCCGGCTATGGTCCACCATGGCTAGCTGCTGCAATAATGCCATCATCATCATACATAAACACACATTTCATAATCATAATCACCTCCTAGCTAGACGGCTTAACAGGCATCTATCGTCGTATAATAAGAATAATCTTTGTTTCTCTCAAACTAAAGAAGTTGGAACGATAATAAACTGATTGACAACTGAAGTATTCAATCAGGATTATTTAGTTCGTTCAAGAAAAAGCAATCAGGATTATATTATATTGGCCAATCTCTCTAGTGTCGCTACACTGATATGGTATGATGGAGCTGTTTGCATGGCCTTTTTCTTTTCCATCCGTTAACTGTATCCTGTAGTACTGGTTTTCTAGTAGGTCGTTGCGATTGGGCTCCTACTACTGATTTCCTCACGATTGTAAGACAATAAGACAACAGGCTACACTGTACTTTGTCCTAGAAAAAGCACAAGAGCTAGCTCCATTGCCTTTTTGTGGCCCATGCTTTGCATATTCTCTAGCATACTTAAACCCCCAACGAATTCCTGTACGATAGAGTATATATACATCGGACTAAAAATATTTGCAGCACTTCGCAACTGTCCGAGTATTCCTTTAAATTAAATAAAAGCTGAAAAGGTGTATATAAGACTAGACTGGAAACACTAAAAATTGAGCCTGAATTTTTTTTCACAACCAAAGGATAATCATGAACCCTGGGTCTCCAACCTCTAACTACCAAAACCTGAGAAAATAAAAGAGCAATGCAGTGATGCCTTTTTGCATTGGAAGCTTGGAACTAAAATGCTAGTATGACCACTGTGCAAGTGAGAGGTCATTATCCTGCAGTCCACGGTGCTACATATGCAAGCTTGTTAATTAGTTACCAAGGCTGACGACCACACAGTACTTATAGTACTGCTAACTGCTGCTACTTATCCTGAAAATAAAGGTCGTCGTCTGAGTTAGCTGCTTATCCGATCCTCCTCTCGCACAGTTTACACAATTCGGAGAGCTAGCACGCACTTTTAATCCTGAAAATAATGCGCACATGCCGCGTGCAGAATATATCATCTCAATACTAATTTCCTTGAGATTCTTTCAAATATCGTTGAAATTGATGTTAAATAGCTTTTTTTTATGATTGTATATGAGGTCTTCGGATCACAGGGCCGAGGATTAATTTGTCTGTCAACTTTTGGTACACATCCATGGTTAGACATTTAAAAATCCCTGGAAGCTGTACGTGTTTCATTACCAGAATATACACGGTGGTTGCCTCCCTCGGCGAACATATATATCTTTGATGATATGTTAAAAGATGACGCACGGCTGAGCTGGCAACTGTTCTAATAATCAAAAGATCTTGTGCAAGCTCATTCACATACCTTTGGTCAAAACCAAACCCTACACATACACACTTGATTATATATAGTTCCTAGCAAAGTTGCAAAAGGAACATTAGCTTAGCTAGACTCGTCATCGACAAATGGGCATTAATATAAACTCTTAGCTCTAGCTAGCTGGCTAATATCCAAACAAATGACAAGGCTAGCTTGATCGGAGCCTTGCCCAATAGATGCTCCATCTGGTTGTATCACACTGGACAGTTTAATTAGTAGTTACATAATCATGCAAGAGATAATTAATTCATGGCCGGCTTTGGTATGTAATTCTTCTCACCTGCCTCACCATAACAATCGTGTATTTGGACGAACGTGTGGCTAGAAAAGATATGTTTTTTTTTGGCTTTGTTTAGTTTTTTGAATTAGGGTCAGAATTCCTGTAGCAGAATTCATATAGCATTATGTTTGTATTTGGTAAAAATTATCTAAATTTTGACTAATTAGGCTTAAAATATTTATCTCGTAAAATACAAACAAACTGTGCAATTAGATTTTGATTTCATCTACATGTAGTACTACACCGGCATTTTGATGTGATAAAGAATTTTTTTTACATAATGCTAATTAGGAGTCTAATTCAAAAAACTAAATAGCTAGCCTCGTAGACAGAAGAGATGCCTGCAGTGAACCTACTATCAGGCTATCATGCTGGTGCCTGGCCTTGCAGAACGCTGAACCTACACATGGCATGGCATGGCATGCCTGGCCTCTGCGTGCCTACTCGATGCTATGCCTGGCCTTAGCAGCCTACAGCATCTGTAGCTGGGTATGTGCTCAGACTAGTCCGGACGGGCTCACTGATTATGTTAATTGGGACCCGTGAACCAGTCAGGATCTCTGTATCAGTGCACCTTTTTTCTCTGCATTGTCTGCCAGTACCAGGTCTCGGAGGCACCCAAGCCCGTGCGTCAGATTTTGCAATGGATCATAACAGAATGTTGCTATGAACAGTGCAAAAAGTTGTCCATTAGTGTGCCTCCGCATCCTCTTCCCTGATCAGTTAAACTGACTTGTGCAAAAGGTCTGGTGGGTACATGGAGTCATAAATAACACCCAAGGTTTTCTGTTACCCTGCATTTTTTTTCTGATTTCTTCCTCCAAATACTTTTTTTCCCTGATGAACTGATATATATAAAAATGTCAAGGCCTGGTTATTTGTGCATTGTCCCTTTTAGAGGTAAATGCAACCTGATTAGTAGGTTTCTATCAAGAAACAGACCTAATAGTGGTTTCTGAATAGACAATACTATATGTTAATTAGACCATCTGAAAACTGTGGCGTTTAGATGCCCATAGGTGCCCCATTATCCAGATACCCAGCGGATCAAAGCTGAATTTGTATGTCTTGGCAATGAGTCGTTGGTTTTGTTCTCAGAAGTTGAAATGTCTGGTGACCAATTTGTTTCACACCACACCTAGAAACTTGAAAAGTGTCTGGTGAGCAATTTCACACGTAGAAATGGAACTGTGGTAGGTGCCAAATGTGTGCAATAACCAGGAAACCAATTGCTCCACTCCAACCAAAAGGCTATGACTACTATGAGCTTAGGATTAATGATGATAGCAAAGACTAGCCACGGGTAGGGGATAGATAGATAGATGACCAGTCATGCTAATGGATGGGGCAAATTAAAGGCAAGGCAATCTTGTTGAGTAGAAAATGCTGACAGGGCACAACAACAGTGTCACCATATCCTCCTTGGTGTATATGCACAAACCAATGTAGGAGTACTTGCCTAGGTTCCTGCCTTCCTGGCTCTGCACAAAGAGGGAAGCTTTGACCAATGTGTAAATGTGCAAAGCGCCTAGGGTTCCTCCTTGTCCTATACTCCTAGCTCCTTTGCAAGTGTAGGGTACCCCTGCTATATATGCAGGGGCAGGGCAGGGCAGCAGCCTTGTGTTTGTGAGTGTAATTAATGGCATGTCCTATCTTGCTAGTGTACTGACCACAGGCTCACATGCTTACACAATGCTTCTGGTTACAATTAAAATAGCATAATGAAATTAATTTTGTTGCCCTTTTAAGCTACCAAACTATATATTCTGGTTCCATGAGTAGCATAAATATATCTATAGTTATTAAGGACTTGTGTGATGTGCTTGTTGCAAAAAAGAAAAATAAGCAACATAGATCGATAGAGATCGATCGAGAGGGATGTCTGGTCTGGGTCTGAAAACTTGGTCAGGGGTTATGCATTGTGCTAGCTGCATTTCTTGGCTTACTGTAGTGCTGACTGATATATTGATATGAACAAGGATAGCTCTGCACCCTGATGTCGGGTTGATGGTTCAGTCGTTTGCCATGAGCTAGCGCGTTCACATGCTTACATATGCGTCATATCTATCGCCGTCGGTGCAATGAAAAACCTAGCTGTTTTGTGTTGTCTAATAAGCCTAAGAAACTGCCGGAACTTGTCATCTTGGTCTCTATCCAGACACAAGCAACAACGTATTTTTGTCTTGTGCCCAAAATACATGCATCCCCATCCGTGCTGGCGACCGACAGAGACGCCGAATTGTTAGGTCCATTTCGTCCATGATTATTGACATGTACACGACGCACCATGATATATACTGTTGGAACTTTTGCTATCATATTACGGCTTAGTTATTTATGGACTCCCTTTTGTGTGCGTTGTAAACTTTATTGATATTTGAACTTCATTGTACTCTGGTTTGGCCATATGCATTCATCGATGCAGTGGCCGGAATATCAATATATTCCCGTTTCTAAAAAAGTAGCTGTTCTAACACCTGAAACTCAACGACATTCGCCAGCTTCGCTTATATATGGAGGGAATATATAGGTGGATCGATTGAAGGGAATGTATAGTAGCTGGCACCAATCATATCATGATGCAGTCATCAAAAGGCGCTTCATCCGGCCGGCTGCCTGCTTCCATGCATCTCCCTTTCAAAAATATATATTTTTAAGGTGAGCAAAGTAGATGGTGACAATGCCTAAGTATGGCAAATTCACTTTTGGAAAAGCTGAAAACAATTCCAATTCATTGCAATTAATATTGCCAAGTACATTACTTGGATCCTAGTTTATTTATAGTACGTATGATATGATGCTAGAAGTTGGCGAGACTAATATAATTATTAGCCGATGAAAGCCATGCTGCTTGCTGCCATCCATGTGTTTTGGGAAATCAAGGTAGTTATTAGCTTATTCAGTTTTTATGGATCATTTAATTTGTTCACGTCCAGGTAAAATCAAACTTGAGTGGAACAATAAAGAGTATATGGTGCCATTATTGGTGGAAGGATGATCAGATGCCAAAAAGAAAAAGTTCAACCCATAGCTAGGATCATTAGCCTTTGATGACTCTTCTTTTAGTATATTATATCCCACAATGCTGTTTAGTTTGGACATAAGTGTTTGACACAGTCTAAGATCCTTAGTTGCTCTCTGCATATTCAGGGATGGATAATAATTGGATATACCCTCACCTAGAGCTGCCAAGCTGAATTAAACAAGACAAATAATACCCTGGGAAGAAATTTCCATTGTAGTTAATAGCAGGCAAATAAACAAGTGGATCTTGCTTGTGTGGCACAAACACTAAAGCAGTTGTTTAGCCAGCATTTGACAAGACCTGTTTGTCCAGGTGTGCCCTAAAATAAGAGCACAATCAGTGAATTCTTCAGAGCCTTCTGATCCTCCGGCCTACAAGCCATTTTATTTTATGTCAGATATAACTGCTGGCAGTTTGGGTGATTACATATGGTTAAGATGGCAGAAAATAAGTTATAGTCACCGTGATGGTGACCCAGTTGGTTAGGTCAATTTAAGTTATTCATATGTGGACTTTCGATTTTTATTGGATTTTTTAGTGTCCCGTTGTCTATACCGTGTGTTACACATCACCGGAACCATTCACAAACTTACACACCATGAATCAAACAAGATATTTGTATGTAGCATACTGCGTGCCGTGTTTTCTCTTCTCTTCAATTCGAGAAAACACTAGCTAGAGTACGTAGTAAAAATGATGAGGAAAAAAGGAGCAAACTGCTTGCACAATTTAATTAATAAATTCGTTTTCTGTTCATTGTCCAGTCTTCTTCACACACTAAACATTTATATAGCAAGCTGGCCAGTAGATAAGGTGAACAAAATAATAAGTTAATTACCATGTATAAGAAAAGAAAGCATATCCCCAATACAATTAATTATTCATGCATGTGTAGGCTCTCGGTGATTCTTTTGTGATCAGGATCTGTCTGGGGCATATCATGGAAACAAGATTTGCTTCGCACATGGAAACCAAACCAACAAGGGAGGTCTAGATCAGCTGGTAAGTTTATATTAGTTTAATTAAATCGCTGATTACGGAGACGAACAATAGTACTAAAAGCGGACAAAAGGTTGGTTTGTCCGGTAAGAAGAAGACACGTGGCGTTCCCTAGGTACCTAATTCAAAGAGAAGCTTCTGTGGTTGAAAGCAATCAAAGAGGGAGACACATATAATATGGAGACAAACACAAATGCGTTAGGAATAAAGAAATGGTGTTGAGGGAAGAAGGCTGAGTAAGCAAGCAGGAACAGATCAAGAGCCCCCACACACTAAATTCAAGGACCATGACAGCAACTCCTACTCGCCTACCATTGTGTGGTGTGCAGTGGCTAATAATAATAATTGAGCTGCAAACGTCACCGCGATATCAGCAACAGCTTAGCTAATCAAAGAGCTGTATATATAATTAATGTGCTCATGGCAAATTTTTAGGAACCCCTTATATACTCTGCACCTTCTTTTTATTTGATTGACGACAGATGATCCAGCTTGTAACCGAAAGTATGCAACAATGCAATCTCGAAACATAGATCAATAGTACCTGCCATAAGTTTGAAACATATGCAGGTCAATAGTAGAATAGTGCCTACCATAAGGTATACAAAACTCTCTGACAACTAGGTTATATCGTGATGTCTTATAATCCGAGGGAATTTAATTCTCTATGGTGTAATTTAGTCTATAATTTACCACTGATAGATTGGCAGTTTCATGGATGTCGTTCTTTGGTAGCCTGTATAAGAGAAACCTTCATAAGAAGCCATCAGTTACACCAAACGGAGAGCTTACCAAGGCATCCAAAGAATAAGTTAGAGATCAAACTAATCACGCTGATAATTTTATCTAAAACCCACTCATTTGAATAAGATATCAATGGCGGATGGTTGCTGGAACTGGCTTCAACTTGTAAGATAGGACCATTGGTTTTTCTTGAAAAACAAAACATCCAATCAAAGTGTTTCTCTGGTCTAACAAGGCACCATAGATATATAAGATTTGTCACCCATATTGCATATTATTCAATCCAGTTATTTGCTTATTACTCGCTGTGTTTTAATGTGCTTTTTTATGAGGTCCAGTACTGAAAATAATCATATAATCTTCTTCACCCTAGCAAGTAACAATACCATAGAAACAATTGGGCAATTTTTTCTTTATTTTGGTGACTTTGGTGACCTGATTGTTCAGGCGATGGTGGGGCAATTGAGAGCAAGGCTTTTACTAGCTAGATTCACTTAAATAATAATATATAATTCCTGTAACAAATCTGGGATCGCTGTCAACTTCACCAGATATTTGTCAGGTTTAGAATATGTTACATACATACCCACCTCACAAGGAAACAAACTAAAAAGTGAAAAAGAGGTTAATTAGTGGGTGTGGTTACAGGAAAGTAAAAAAAGATGGGGTAGTAGATTGTAGAAGTAGCCAGTAGGATAAAAAGAAGGCATGCACTCTCACTCACTCCAGAGGTAGGGGGTGGATACATGGATGGATTTGTAATTTAAAGTCTAAGACAAGGCTGGATGGAGTTGTTTTTATATTAGGTACGTCCACCCACTGGTTGTTAGCTTGGGAGATGAGACGAAGAGCATCCATCCATCCATCCGTCCATCCGACCATCCCTAACCACAGCACCCACTCCCAACCTCAACGTGTGCATAGCAAGCCCCCTTCCCCCATGCAACCTTAGATTTGAAGAGAGGCTACCAAATCATCCACCGTTATAACAGTACTTAATTAGCGCTATGTCTCTGTCCTGGTTCATCATATCCGTTGCCTTGGGATTGTGTCCAAGTTATGGTTCACATGTGCTAAGGTCATTAGATATCGGTATCGTTGCTAAGATGTGTGATAATAAGGTTAAAAAAAAGGCTGCTGCTAGGATTTCACTTATATGACTTCACTGAAAGTTAGTTGGTGAAAATTATCTAGTCATAGACTCATAGTTAGGGGCAGAATTGAGAGGTGACTCTTGTAGTATGTAGTGATATTGCATCACCTTTATTTCTTTCAACAACTTTTTTTCTACCTATGCTAGAAATGTATTCGAGAATATATATATATATATACTGGACCCACAGCTGTAGAATATATTATATATATTGCCTTTCTTGTTGTAGTATTCATGATAAGCTCTAGTAGCTTTTTTTTTCTTTCGAATATATTTCCCCCTTTATATTTGCATATATAACATGTGAATCTGTTAATGTTCAATGCAGCTGCTGGGTGGTGCATGTTCCCATATACTAATTACTACTAGCTAAGCTCCAATTCAACATTGCATCAATATTGTGCGGCTAATAAGCCAGCTCTGCAATTTGGTGCAGAAAGAAATGAGGGGGGATTGGTTTGGTTGGTGGACCCGTGCCATCGCGTAAGCTCGTGGACCACATGAACCACCCAAGGAGGCAATGCAAGAGATGGCCTCGCCGGCTTGGCCCCCACCACTAATTGTTTTTGGGTTCTCTCATTGGGGCGTTGATGTCACACGTGATAAATCCCCTTGCCTCCATGCCTTTGTCCTCAAATGATCTCATGATTCTCCTTATCTCGCCCATCAGCTAGCTGGCATCAAAACCCTCAGAAAAGCCAGATGCACTAGGAGCACTGATGGAAGAAGTCATTAGTAATTTCCAATGCAACCTGCAGGTATTCATCCTTGATCAGTAACTGAATAATTTTGTTCTTACTGCACAAGACAAATCTGCCTAATAAGCAGAGGCAGCACAAGGGAAAGGTTGCTATTTGCTAAGAGGAGATGTGCTGCTGGAGAGATTGAGAGAGATGCCTAGGCTTTGTCGTAAAGAAACAACTCGGCAAGTAGCTGCCGAGGGCTCCTACTCCTGGGGTGGTTACACCAGCAAATAACTCCAAGCTGCAAACAGTAGGGAACGGGGTTAGCTAAAGGCAGTGTAATCCCTGGCCTGCTCAGCCCAACAGCAACCAATTTCATTTAATAAAAGGAGGAAAAAAAACACTTGTTTTGGAGGGAGGCACGCATTATTCCATATTTGGTGCTGTTGTTAGTGGTTGCTGCTAGCCAAGCACAGCTTCAGCTTCTTCTCCCACCCGGCCTTTTCCATATCATATCACTCGACTCAAGGAGGAGGAGAGGGAAGGAGAGGAGGGAGCTCAGACAAGGGAGGGAGAAACAGAGAGAGAAGGGAGCTAGCTCCTTTTCTTTCTGGAATTGTTATTTTATCCTGGGAAGGATCTGATTTTGTCCCCATATTGGGAGGATTGATTATCTTTCTCAGCTCTCCCCTTCTTCTCCTCCCCTCGGCCCTCATCTCAGCCTCCCTCAACAAGATCAGCTAGCTTTGCTGTGGAGGCAATCCCTGACTTCTTGCCTGCTCCTGCAGTGCTCCCCATGAGAGGAGCACGCCACACCTTCAGGTCCAGCTCGTCTTCCCTCCCATTTTCTTATTGCCTCGCCATCTGCACCTCCTCCATGGCTCCATGCTGCTGCTGCTGCTGCAGAGCAGCAGCAGCAGACGAATTTCTTTTCTCTGGTTCGCCGATGAAAATTTATCTGAATTCTTGTTCTCCTGCTTGCTGTTCTTGGATTCCCGGGCTGCTCTTGCTTCCTTGGATTAGCAGAGTTGGTAGGGTGCTGCTGTTTCTTCTCTCTGAATTTGGAGAAAAGATTGAGCTCTGACTTTAGTTGTTTACGGATGATCTTTTCTTGTGCTGGTGTTGAGTTTTCTTGTAAGAATCCAAAGCTCCTGAGGAGAAAAGATGCTCCTTTTTGACATTGAGGTGACATGCGCTCACCAAAGTTCTTCCCTTTCTTGCTCTACCAACTACTACTGATGCTCGCGAACCACATATCCGATTCCTTTGAAATTCTCTGTTTCTAGCGTCCTCTTTTCCAACTGGCAACTCACTCGTTTCGTTGGGTGTCTTGGCTAATAGTTTGAGCTTGTTGGTCCTTTGGAGTTGGATTTATGACTGAATTCTACAAGTTCTCCTCGTTCCTCTTTGGATGTTTGCATGAATGAAAGCCAAACTCTTAAAGCTCTGTTTCCTTCACTCCTGACCTTTTTTTCCGTGGTACTTCTTGTGTTCTATTGGAATTACTGCACCCCCGAAGCGCTTGTCGACCAAGGAAATCTTACGTCTTTTCATAAGAATTAACTGCTGCTTTTGTTCTCTAGTACTAGTAAGAGCTTGTAACAAGCAAAGTTTTTGCCTTGAAGTTCTCTCCTGGTTTCACCCACTTTTATGTCGTCAATAAGTTTTTTTTGGTTGGCTCAAAACTGTGGACTAGGAGGCTAAGCAGTTTTTTTCTCTAATCCCAGATTGATCAGAAAAGGCTTCGTTTGAATTGGTAACACGCTCGTGAAGCATCTTTGAGGACTCGGTCTATTCATTAATCAAGGTACTGCATAGATATGAGCAGTACTCTCTCAAGAGTCTGTTTTCAGAACTACAACAAAATATTCGTTCAATTCTTCTTTCCATGAGATATAGTTTATATCCAGCCGCGTTTCTAAATAATATTGGTCCAATTATTTGATTTTGGTTTCTTGCGACGTGTGATTGTATCTTGGTATAACAAATGGAATTCATAAGCATATATTCTTGTTTATCATGATAACGGAGGCAGTGCTCTCGATCCAATCTAAAAGTGGAAGAGGACCACCTGTGTCTCCAGCCTGCCAATCGTCCATACGTTCTCACTTCTACAGCAAATTTTGTATTAAAACCCTTTTGCCTACAAAGTTTCTGTTGAATCCATTTACGTTGCACTGAACTACTTTGCAAATAAATCGGTGTGTCATTTTATACTGCAGAGAAGATAAACCTTATCGGTCTTGAATTTTATTAAAGCTTCCTATCTGACCCACTTTGCTTCACTCGATTGCAGGAAAGCTGTAAGCGAAAGGCTTCTGTCGGCTGCTGAAAGTTGATTCACCAATCAATTTCCAAGGTGTCTTTTGCAGTAATCTTGATCAGCGAGCGGCCACAACTGTATGATGGCTACTTATTACTCGAGCCAGGGCAGTGAAAGGGACTCACAAAACATGTATTCTAGAGACCCCAGCAATGCATCCTATCCGATGCCATCGGCTCTAGGGAACTTGCTTTATCTGAACAATCATGCTTCTGGACCATACACAGAGTTCAGTGGCATTCTACAGTCCCAGCAGAATTGCATGGAGATGCCTGAACCTGGCCATCCTTCAGTGATGTCCCAAGACTCATCTGCAAGGGAGTCTGACATGCTTGGTTCCCACCAGGGTCAGCGCTCTTTTGGCCTAGTCAAAGATATGAAGAACGAGATGTTGATGCACATGATGGATGGATCACAGAGCAGTACAGCTGATCTCATCCATGATGATGCCCAAAATGGTATTCAGCTAGACTTTGGTGTTCTGAACCACCACGGCTCGTCGAACATTCCCTCGGTGCAAGGCCAAGATTTATCTCTAAGCCTCAACACACAAATCCTGGCACCTTCCTTGCCATACTGGTCTGTCAAACCAGGTATGCTGTCGCCACACTCTTACCATGACAGTCTTCGAGTCGATGACATCCGAATGAAGAGTATGCAGTCTGAGTCCTCACGGGCAATCCGGAACTCAAGGTATCTGAAAGCAGCACAAGAGCTGCTTGATGAAGTTGTGAACGTTTGGAAGAACATTAAGCAGAAAGCCCAGAAAGAGCAAGTCGAAGCAGGGAAGACGGATGGCAAAGAGACCGAGGGAGGGCCGAAAAGTGAGGGTGTGTCCTCTAATCCGCAGGAATCTGGTGCCAATGCAGCACCAGAACTTTCTACTGCTGAGAAGCAAGAGCTTCAGAACAAGATGGCAAAGCTGATGGCAATGTTGGATGAGGTGGGTGACACTATTTGTCCACTATCACGTGCTTTCCTTTTGCAATAAAACTGTATATACAGTGTTTTATAGTTTAGTGATATTAGAAGATGGATTTGTAGAATTCATCCTGTAATACTTTGGATATAACGTTTATTTATTTTTAGTTACAACCATCTAATGCTGAGGAAACATATCCAGGTGGACCGGAAATACAAGCACTACTACCACCAAATGCAGAGTGTGGTTTCGTCTTTTGATATGGTAGCTGGGCCTGGAGCTGCCAAGCCTTACACTGCAGTTGCTCTCCAGACAATCTCACGACACTTCCGGTGCCTGAAGGATGCTATCAATGATCAGATTAATGTCATCAGGAAGAAGCTCGGGGAGGAGGAAAATTCATCTGGCAAGGAGGGAAAACTAACCCGTCTCCGCTACATTGATCAACAGCTGAGGCAACAACGAGCTTTCCAACAGTATGGCATGATCCCACAAAATGCCTGGAGGCCACAGAGAGGGCTTCCTGAAAACTCTGTTACCATTCTTCGTGCTTGGCTGTTTGAGCATTTCCTTCATCCGTAAGCAGCTTCCCCTGTGGCGCTTTATTCAGTATTCCCTGTGTTGTTTGTTTTCTTGTTCCTCACCATCTGTCGTGACATTGTCTTGCAGGTACCCTAAGGATTCTGAAAAATTGATGCTAGCGAGGCAGACAGGCTTGACAAGGAGTCAGGTAATGTTTTCTTATCAGTGTTTTTCCTGGTCCATATTGCAGTTCACATGTGCATAGCAGCTGATATAGTAATGCTTAATGTGCCTTAAAACATGTAGTCAAATGCCAGAGGCTGTTCAGCATTATCGTTATCTTGCCTCTGATGTTCCTATCCTGAAACTGTTGCTACTTGTATGATTTCGTCGATGCATCTTAACAGAGGACAACATTCCCTGTTACTAGATTAACGTCTCCTGCATAAGTTATTTGGGTTTTACTACTCAATATCTCTCTTTATATTCTGACTATACTTCCATGCCTCTCCAGATTTCAAACTGGTTCATCAATGCCCGTGTCCGCCTCTGGAAACCAATGATCGAGGACATGTACAAAGAAGAGATTGGAGATATCGAGCAAGACTCCAATTCTTCTTCCGACAACACGCCAAGAAACAAGGGCAAGATGGCATCTTCAGAAGACAAGGAGGACCTGAGAAGTTCTACGCCTCGGGTCTGCGAGAGCAGCCAGCTGAGCGATTCAAGAGCCAGCATGAGGACCATGAACGTCGGTGGTGGTGCGCCCATGGGATTCCAGAACGAGCCCAACCCTGACGACAGTTTCATGAACCTGATGATGAAGGACCAACGATCAAACCAAGAAGATGGCGGCCTCCTCCTCCACAATGCCGTGGCGCAGCATCAAGATGAGAATGCCCGGTTCATGGCGTACCACCTGGCGGAACTTGGGAGGTACGGGAACGGCAATGTGTCGCTCACCCTTGGGCTGCAGCGCTCCAGCAGCAACCTCTCTGTTCCGAACGCTCAGCAGAGCTTCCCCGGTGTCGGTGTCGGAGACGATGACATCTACAATGCCACCGCCCCCCTCGGTGTCAGTGTGGCGTCTTCGGACTACGAGTCGATGAACCAGATGGATCAACGGCAGCGGTTCGAGCAGTCACCCCTCCTGCACGATTTTGTGGCCTGAATGATCATTTGCTCATACATCAGATGATTTGTAGCACCTGCCGGCCGGCCGGGTGAATAACATATATATGTGCCTGAAAGGAGCACTGTTGGGTTGTAGCCTGTAGTTTCAATTGGATACAGATTGGAGGTATAACAGGAAATGTAATATAGTGGAGGTGGTTGGGGTGATAGGATAAAAAAAGGATCTTGTAAAGATGAAACACACTATACTATACGTGTAAAAGCTTGTGATTTGGGGTCACCATACTGTAAAGTAATGGCTACATAGGGTCCAGGAATATATTGGTATATGATGACATTCGAATAGTACCTTAGCCAGAGTAGAAATCAAGATTTAAAAGCATTTCTGTGAATTCATCACATCAAGTGTGAGAATGTTCCAGCTGCTGCAGACTCAAAAATCATGTCCAGATAACAGCTGCTACAAACCTGCACTGCTCCAAGCTAAGAGATGTATTGCAAATGGTGTCATCGTTTCAAGTCTAACAACCTAGAGATGTATGCAAATGCAAGATGCAAAACATTTGGCCATATTTACAAGAAAAAAACTGACGAGCTTCCAGTTTCAGGTCAGCGCCGCACCTTGCGCAGGTCGTTTACACTAGAAAGGTTCAATGCTAGACCTTGGCACACTTCCAACTTGTAATTTGCTCCGAGCAAACAACATTACTAAGCCAAGTGGAAAAATATGAAGGGCGGTCAAGCATGTTGTCAAAGTATTTCTGTAAATTCATCAATTCAGTTAACAGCTTCATCAAGCAATGCACCTGCACTGGCATGCTTCCATACACAAGCAGGGCGTGAGAACGTTGTAACTGCATCTTCCCGAATCATATCAAGATAGTTAGCAGCCTATGGTGGTCTAAACTGCCGATACTCTCAGTGAATTGCACACTACAGAAAATAAGCAGCATCGTTTCAGGTCTAGAAACTAGGTCGATGTAAAAGTATGCAACCATCCGAGTGTTTGTGTCAATTCTAGACAACAAAATTGAAGAGCTTCCAGTTCTGCGTCAGCTTCTTCGAGGCATCAACTCCTTTAGGCGGTCTTGAGGTCCATCGCCTCCCTGCAACAACCAGTCAACCATAAAGACATGAAGCAAAAGAGGATGCCTAGACTCAGACAAGGTATTCGAGCACAGTGGAGCAACAGCTTAGCAGCTACATACTACCCAGACATCCATATCAAAGGAAATTAGGAGGAAAACATGGATTGGATCTCCTACCAAAGCAATTTCTCCATCTCTTCACTTTCAGGGTCCAACTCCAAGCCAAGAGAGAACGCGTCATAAGCATTGTCATAATCCTGAGCAAGGAAAGTGCATAGTCGACTTAGACAGCAGATAAGGAACAGCAGAGATTGTTAATCTATGTGTAGTCTTCTGTTGTCGCACCTCCAGAAACATCAGGGCAGCTCCTTGCCGGTAGTAGGCCTTCCCCCACTTTGGGCGCAGATGTTTGCATTCCATAGCATCAAGCAAAGCCTTCTTTCCATCGCCTAGGCGAAGCCAGCAAAGGCTCCTGTTTGAGAACAATGTAGCGTCGAACTGATCAACCTTCAAGGCCTGCAGTCAACAAGACAGTATCAAGTTTTTTTTTTTTTCACCACATCCTAGAAACTATGACTTAATTTAGAAGAGTCATTTGCCCTTTGCTCTTTAGGTAGGATGGACAAAATTGAAATGCCACGTAAAATGGCAACACAAATGCAGAATTGCTCCAAAAGAAACCAGAGCAGGTAGCAGTATCATGTATCGCTGAAGTGATTCTAGTCTTGTTAAGGAGTCATATGGGTAGTATAAAGATGTATGTAACTAGGGAAGTTTTGTTAAGTCAACTTATAACAAGATCACATAAACGAAGGGAACCATACATTGAGGTCATTAGACAAATACACACCTAAGGAAGAACATGATTCATGGATCTACCTCCAAGTGAAAATGATGTCTAAGAACATACCTGCGTGTAGAATACTGACGCATTTAGATAATCCTCCTTACTAAATGCATCAGCTCCTTGTCTTTTCAGCTCGGACTTTTTCTTTTTGACAAATTCATCATCCTAAACTCACAGCAAACTGAGTCAGGCATAGGTCCAACAATCCAGTGCATGTAGAAAAGAGTCAATGGTATAACAAGTTGTTAGGTGAGGCGCAACGATAAGGGAAACATTTTTCTTTTTTCTTATTGCTGTAACAGTCCCAGTTCTTACTTTGCTATTCCAGACAGAAAATAATCATTTGAGTATATGTAAGAAAGAAAACTGCTCAAGGAATCTCCTAAATCAATTCAAGAAAGCATCACTCAATCAAATAGGTATCCAGGGAATTTAGGGAGAAGCTCAGATGCATCTCTCATGCAAATTAAACACACATGCATATCACATTTGATAGATCATTGATTGTTGATCCTGTTGAAGGGACATACCTCTAGTTGCATGACCTCCATGTATACATGGCTAATTACTCCGTTAACACTCCAATCTGCCACTGTTGGAATTTTGGAAGTGCCAGGAAATAGAAGTTCAACATCTTCCCAGGTACCATACTCAGCAGCCAATTCTATTGGCAGCCTGCCAAACTATTGAGCAAACAAACATATTGAGGAGATGAAGTACAGACATTTTTTTAAAAGAAAAGGAATAACAAATTGAACCTTCTCCAACTAAATACTATTAATTCTTGAAGAACTATGCTCCAGCAGCAGCAACACTAAATCCTGAACAAATTCAAAGTAATCGGGCCCTAAATACTATTAATTCTTAAAGAACTATGATCCAGCAGCAGGAACACTAAATCCTGAACACAATCAAAGTAGTCGCCTACCAAAGTACTTAATGATCCAGAATGCAAGTACTTCTAAATCCATTCCATACACAGACCGATGCTAACACTATTAATTAACTACTGCCAAAGGGTTAAGGAAGCCTATTATGCTGCAACGATCTATATATTCCTGACATACTAAAATAGAAGACTTGCCAAAACAGTAATAAGGTTATGCAGAAAACAGGTTAGCAAGAAAAGTAGTAAGACCACACCTTACTATTTACTTCTGAATTCTAACACATACACCTTGTATCGTCATAAGAGCGTTTTTTTACATGGCCTCATTTTGTGTATTACATCATACCAGCATTGCATATGTGATATGTGTATTAGACGGCGCTATGGAAGATATAAAATCAAGCAGGTTACTATAGTGATGCATGCAACAAGAAGCAAATCTCACTGTGTCAGCAACATTTGGATTTGCACCAGCTTCCAACAAGCACTTGATAGCTTCAGTCAAACCTTTTTCTGCAGCTCTTGCCAAAGGATTAAAAGATCCAGAGCCATTCACATCAGCTCCAGCCTACAAATGTAATTTAAGAAGACAAAAAGCAATCATACGCTTGCTCCATAATCTGATGACTAACATAGACACAATTATATATCTAGACCCAGAATGAATTAGAGAAATTCTATTGCAGTCATAGTGCAGCACATTACCTGAACCAAAAGTTTCAAACAAGGCATAGAAGAGTGTTTCAAGGCCATGCTTAATGGTGTAACTTCATCACTCATACGCGCGTTGGGCTGCAAGAACAAAAAAAAAGTCAATATCAACGCCAAAAAAAAAAACCTGCACTAGAGAAGCAGAGAATTTCAGATGGAAAAAAACAATAGTATCTTAATGAAGTGTAGGTTATATGCTCCTAATGTCCTATTGTTTGATTTTCAGGACCTCAGAGCTGCTTATGTCTGGGTGCCCAATTACCCGTGTCTTTTATTAGGGTCACACATCAGCAGCTCAAAGAAACTGAGAATACAGCTGGGAACAATGGTAGAGAGCAGTGAACCGTGCAGCTTCCATAACAAATAAAAATAAGCTAGCACGTACATCTGCACCATTCTCCAATAAAATCTCCACGATACTAGGATATCCTCTAAAAGTAGCAACGATCAGTGGGGTCAAGTCCTTCAGTACTGGTGTAACTTCACAACCCGATTTCACATCAACACCAACTCCTTTAGAGAGAAGGAATTTGGCTATTTCAGACCGCCCTGAAGAAACATATGAAAAAACTGATGGTCACAGAATGTATAGTGAATAAAGGAATTCTGGGGAAATAATTTCAATAGCTACAGTGCTACACCAAACAAGCTGTTTTTTGTTCGCAGTTCCTTGGAGGACATACATGGAAACCAATTATTATCCCGTTACATTAACAAATTATGAACTATATCTACATAAAAGGCAGCTTTTTGTCAAAGCAAAGAGAAAGCTATAGCTTTTTTTTTCTTTGAGGGTGAAAGAGAAAGTTATAGCTTCAGTGACTAGAACAAATCACATGAAAAATAATATCCTGACGGAAGACACATGAATTAATTGAGAAATACAGTGCATGCAAACGACGGTACATAGACTGTAAACAGAACATTTTAGGTAATTGAGGGCAGACAATTTAAAATGCAGTGAAAATATGAAAAATGCTTTCCAAAGACAATATAACATGCGCGCATTAATTGACAAAAGCTCGTAAAGTTCATACCGCTCTCTGCAGCTGAATGAAAAAGACTCATTCCTTTGTGCTGACAATGAACATCAGCGCCATGATCAACAAGAAACCGCAAGGCTGGCAGGTTCCCATATAGCACGGCATGCATCAAAGGCGTGAAACCTCGCAGGGCATCAGCCTTGTTGACGTCAATTTTGAGATCCTTGACCAGATACTGGAGGACAGGCATGCAGCCACTTTCACAAGCAGCGTGGATGGCGTACACGCCGAGGAAGTGGGTGTTGGCCAAGGTGTCCTGAAGCCCTTTCCCCTCAGTGTCAATGATCTTTGCGATCTCTGCAGTGATGAACAGAATGAGATGAGAAAACAGGAAAAGGGAACAGTTTAGTTACGAAGCATGGCAAGATCATGTAAATCAGGAAGCACTAGCATTTACTTTAAAAAGATCCCAATTTTATTCAGATCAAATGAATGAAACTCTGTCATGTGCAGCACAAGAGCTATCAGGCTCTTGTGACTGGCAGTACAAGCTGCCAAATTTACAGTAACTGAAGCATACATGAGCAAAAGAAAACATTCATATATAACTAACAAACTCCTCCATTTCATTTCCTTCATGGTGACCATGCAAATTTTGGTGGAGATGCAACAAGCCATGTGCTTAGAATCAGGTAAGTCAAAACACATGCACCGATTGATCAGTGTAACAATTAAACACCAAATCTGATGGTGGAACGAATCCAATGCATTTCTTCCCCTAACTTTTAAGGACGGGTCATGGAAAGAGAATATAAATCAGGAAGCCCTGACTTTTTGTTTGAAAACCCCACTTTTATCCAATGAAAATGAATGAAACTCGCCCATGTTGTGGAGCAGAGCAAGACAATTACTACAGTAGCTAAGATGCATTTGTGGTTCGCAGTACAAGCTGTGAATTTTCTGCAATAATAACTGAACCATACGTGAGCAGTAGAAAACATCCGATGCAGCAAGCCATGCGCTTGGAATCAAGTAAGTCCCAACTTCCAACACAGCACATGGATCGATCGATCAGTGTAACGATTAAGCCCCCCTTAATCTGACAGTAACACTTCCCCTAACGCAAAAGAAAAAAAAAAGGCAAAACCCTGAGAGGTGGGGGATTTACGCAGCAGGCAGGCAGCACGTACCCTTGAGGCGGCGGATGTCACCGTAGTAGGCGGCGACGAGGAGGCCCGCCGCGGGAGGCCAGTTGTCCCAATCTGCTCGGAACCACCAGAAACGCAAATGCAGTGGTTAGCGGATTCGGAAGAAAAATCGATCGGGGAAGAGAGCAGAGCAAAGCAAAGCACACGCGGAACCTTTGCCGAGGACGAGGTTGAAGGCGTCCGGCAGCGACACCTCCCGGCGCGGCATCCTCGCTCCTCTCCCTCCGGTAGCGAGCCGTACGGCAAGGGAGCTAGGGTTTGCGGAGGCGCCGCGGCCTCGAATCGATCGGAGAAGAGAGTGGTTGGGGTGTTGGGGTGGGGAGTGGGTTGAAGGGAGGTGGAGCAGACTTCCGACAGGCGGGAGGGCAGTGCCAGCTCGACACGTGTGCTCTGCTTCTGGAGCAGAGGAGGCCTGCCTGTCCGTTTGCATTCCGTCCCGTTCCAATTCCGTTCCGTTTGGGGGCCCAAGCCCACACCCGAACCGTGCGTGCGTGGCCCACGAGCCGAACAAACAAACTCTGACCCCGGCCAGCAGCCGAAGGTCGGTCAGCCAAGTCAAAGCTGCTACAAATCCTCAACGAAGGTGTCACATTCATCCTTTCAAATCTGATCGATCAAATCGCACTTGACATGAATGTTTTTATTGCTTCTTCATAGCAAACGAATACAAATTACTTCCTGCCAGCAGCAGCTGGATGAGTACCATACCATGCAATCTCCTGCAAACCATTTTATTTGGCCATTGACTAAAACAAAAGATAGGTTCACAAGGTCTATATATAGGTGCTCCAAACAAGTACGATCTCATTCAAACAGAGCCTCCAGATTATTATTATTCATTAATGTATGATTCAAACAGTCTCTCCAAATTATTATTCATTAATGTATCTTCAAAACCACAGTATACATGTAGGTGATCCAATAGACCACATCCAAACAGTATGTACAGCAACAATTCTTCTATCAACACTTCCATGTAAACGCGCCGCTCTGAGTAATTCAGTTTCGGTCGGGTTGTATACGGAGAGGGCAAGATAAATGCACACAGCAGCATCACAACGTATATCAGCAATTGTGTCTGTCTCTTCTTATACTACTCCTTATTACCAACAAGGCAACAACAATATGGTACCAACCAACAGGCAAAGCCTAGAACGTGATGAGGCTCGCGATCACCAGAAAGCCGACCAGGATGAGCAGCGCCTTGAGGTACACATCTGCCTGCTGCTGCTGCTGCCCGTGCCGAGGAGCTGCAGCTGCAGCTGCGTGGGCATGTGCTCCAGCGTGCCCGCCATGAAACGCGTGGCCATATCCGTAAGGGAACCCGGCAGGCTGGCCATAGGCGGTGGCGTCCGGGAACCCATGCACCTGGAAGCTGAGCAACGGGAACAGGCCCCCAAACGCGGCCGAGAAGGTGTAGTTCCCCCACCGCGCATTCGCCAGCGGGATGCCCCCGCCCATGAACCACGGGTTCGCGTTGGCGTTGGGGAAGTGGGTGTTGGGGTCGGCCTGCGGAGCCGTGGCGGGCCTCTGCCCGGCCGGACGGTTGGGGATGTCTGCCCCGGGGACGTTCTTCGACCTCGGGTCAACACGGTCCTTGCCACGGCCGTACAGGGGGACGAGCTTGTCCTCCTCGACGATGGCCTTGCACACCGGGCACTCGGGGGAGTGCGAGTGGATGCGCAACCACTTGTAGAGGCATGGCCAGCAGAAGAGGTGCCCACAAAGTGTTACGATCGGCTCCTGTGGCAGCTCGAAGCATATGTTGCACTCGAAGCTACCCCCAGCATCAGCACCACTGCTGCTGCCGCTCGTTGATTCCCCAACATTGGCCGCCATATCAAGTGCTCTTGGAACTGATAGTACCTACCTGCAACAGATAAAAATTTCCACAATCGTCAGGCACAAGATTGTCTTGGAAGACAGGAAACAAATTGCAAAACTCAGAAGCACATATATTGTCAGGGTGGCTTGCTCAGGGTATTTGCAGTGATTGGCAGCTAACATACTCATACATTCTATTTTTAGGTGTTGTCCAATACAGTGCTAGTACCATGTATTTAATGTGTTGGTTTTGAACTGGAATTTACCATCCAGTGTGTATTTTAGAAGAAAGCAATTAAAGGTCATCCGGGAAGTTGGTTAGCCATAATGGAGAGAACCTGCTTCATATACTAGTTAGACCATAAAAAATCTAGAAGTTTTTGGAAATCAGCCGCTCAACCAACCAATCAGGAGCATATTTCTTGAAGAACAATTGTTTTGGAATCCATCAGAGCAGTTCATGCTAGTACCGGAGAGCTACGAGCTCCATGCGGTGCTCTTGTCATAAGATATACCCAACCCAGATAACTATTCACATTTCCTAGAGCGCACGCATGCCAATATGCCATCTGTAAAGTGAGTGTACTTGGCCGATCATAGATGGAAAGGAAGAGCTATTTTGGTTCATCCATTCCTATAGAAAGGGTAGGATGAGTAAAAAGAAGGGCAGCAGACTGTGTTTGAGGAGTACTGGATGCACATAGGAACTTCATGCACATTGGTGCACCGAACAAAACATAAGAGAACAGGGAAGCAGAGTACAAACTACTACTCTACTACGACAGAAATTCTGCCTGCGTACTTTACAGCTGAAACAGTAAGTAACAGAGCTTTGTTTTTCTTTCAGTCCCATTCCCCAACCTAAGGTTGAGGCCTGCAATCAGCTCTAGCTGGCATCGATGAGCATGAGCACTATATATAGCAGCATAACGGAGCCAAAACAATGCCGTCTGCTGGCCTGGTGCGCGTATGGAGGAGGAAGCAACTAGTACTAGTACAGTGAAAATTAAAGCTGAAATCGATTGTGAGTGTGTCAGTAGTACTCCACTCCACCCAGGGAAAGATGGATGCAATGGACGGGGCCCTAGCAGAAGAGATCTGAAGCCCCCATGCCATGCCATCCCAATATCCCATTTCTGTGGAGGAGATGACATCGCCGCAGGAATCGATCCGAGGCGATCGATCTGGCTAGTAATAAGTAATAAGCAAGCTAACTGGCTCCCGCCCAGCCCAGGCACAGCCGATGGGCGGAACCGGAATCGGCCGGAGAACGCAAGGAATCCGGCGAGCCGGCGGTCTGATCTGACTTACTCCTCCTAGTCCTAGTGCTAGTCAATCTGTAGCAGCAGCAGGGGGGATCCAGCCGTGCGGGAGCAGACAGCAGAGGCGGGGGATGGAGGAGAGTCGGGAGGGAGAGGCAACGGAAGTTACCGGCGGCCGGGGCGGCGGTGGCGCGGGAGACGGCGACGGAGCAGGCAGTAGCAGTAGATGCGAGAAGGTTCGAGAGGCGTGCGACAAGAGGCAGACGGGGACGGGATGCCTGGACTTCGACGCGACTCCACTAATTACTTTTTTATTTATTAATCTAACTTAATCACGGTGTCAGAGTGCACGTGCAAATGTACGTTGGGCCTTTGCGAGCCCGGCCCAGAGAGATGGTTACTGGGCCCTGATACATATACACCATCGCAAGGCGCTGGATTCATTCCTAGACTAGATAGAGCCTCTGCTGCTTGATACATTCCTCTAGCCATTGGTGGTTTTTCCTTTGCTTCAGAAAAAGGATCACAGGAATGCATTTCCGAGACGAGTTAACTGTGGGCGAAAGCAGTATCAAACAACTGTTTGTTCCTTTTTTCTTTTACTTCTTGATTGATCTTGGCTTTTCTTGATTCTTGTCTATGTTCGCTACTTTGCTGTCCTTTTTAATTTATTGTGAAGTATAATAATCAGTAAGTGATTACCCTTTCTGTTTCATATAAAAGATTTTTGTAGGAAAAAAAACTAGATGTAATAACAAAGCAAATATGCAAGGTATATACATCAAACGTTAGATGTCCAGAAGCATAGTCATATCATCATTTTGATATTATTTTCGTAGGTGATTGCAGGACTCAGAGGTCTCAAGTTCCGTGTCCCGGATAACAGAAATCGATCTTCTTTTTTTCTTTGACCTTTCGCATACTTGCATCTGGAGGTATAAATCACTACCATGAGACCATTCACCTCAAATACTTGATCGATATATCATATGTACAAGCAGTATTATTTATCTGTCTGCCAGGTCTTTATTCTGTAGATACAAGAAATACTAGCAGCAAAGTCTAGGACCTCTAGGTATACTGTACCCTGACAAGCGTAATTGTGTAAGGCCATGAGATGTTCGACAGCGTGAAAGGAGTCTTCAAGTTGCTACACTTGGGTGAACTCCAAAGCATTCCCGTCTGGGTCTCTTGCAAAGATCGCTGGCCTCCCGGATTTGCTTAGTGTGTAGCTGATTCCTGCATTTATTAGTTCAATTAGTGACAAGGCAACCCTATCTTCAGACGGTTGGTAAAAGAATGGCATATGTTATGCTGACTTACAGTCAGCCTCTAATGATAACCTGGCCAGATCAAAAACAGACGACAATACAGAGAATACCATGAAAAAGACATAAATTTAAAGAGTTTATGTGGATCTCACTAAAGAGATCATAAGAAGTCTTCTGAGCAGACTTCTGATAGTGATAGATTATCCACACATCGTTATTGTGCTGACTGCAAAAATATAGCTACTTCTGACAAATGTAAGAAAATGGCGCCTAAAAACCATGGGTAAGTTTTTCGCAAAATATATCTTACGATTAGCAAGCCAGCTGCAATAGGAGCCATAATCTTACAAATTTTGGCTCAAAAAACATAATCATAGCTGAATCTAACATTACAAGCAGCTCTTCTAGGACGGCTCAATACAGATATATCAACACAACAAAGATCATATCACATAGCAGGGTGCAGTTAGCCAAAAATAATAATAATTACCTAAATTGCACCTTTTATGTAGCACGGACAAGGAAAGGAAATAGTCAGGGCATACCAGCTTTGTCAAATATTTCTTTGAGCTTCAAAACATCTTTAATTGCTAGACAAGTATGGCGATCACGTCCACCATGCTCGGGGCGTCCTGTCAGTGGATCAGGATTTGGCAACTCCATCAAGTGGATCATTTCTGAACCTACCCAGAGCCAAGCACCCCTGTATGGAAGCTTGTCATTTGGCCTAGCAGGATTCACCTTCATACCTGATTGAGCAATGCATAAGTTTGCTTTGCAAGCAACCTCCGCAGAACAGCAGAAATAGAACGTACATACATAGCAGAAAGCTAGCTAACTTACCTAGGAGGCCCTTGTAGAATGCCATTGACCTTTCAAGATTCTCACACAGAATTCCAACATGATGAAGGCTAACGACTCCATAGTCAGGTTCTGCACCGAAGAGCAGGCAACAATCTTGTTAATTTAGACTGAATCTAGTCGGTGGAACTTCAGTAAAATATACATTTCCTCGACAGACCCAACGCCATAACCGTATGCAAAATAAGCTACTTAATAGTTGCCTTGTACAGAGAAGCGAAGTCCTTAGCGCTTACCGTCGAGTACCTGGACAAGGGGGGTACCCTGAACCCTCGACATCCAGGAAGATTAATCCCCCAACAGCGAAAACCCAAAACCGCCAAAGAAGCTCACAATCAGAGATACGGGTCCACCAGCGTATACCGAGCGTAAGTGTATACCGAGCTACGCTGGGCCGTCCCACGAGCAGTATCGTTCGAACCAAGATAGCCTCTCGCTCGACGGGACCCTCGAGCGAGGGAATTCCGCCCGAGCGGACGGCCCCCCGTCGATTAACGGAAGTCCGCCCGAGCGGACGACCCCCCCGTCGATTAACGGATGTCCGCCCGAGCGGACGACCCCCCGTCGAGTAACGGAACTCAGCCCGAGCGGACGACCCCCCGTCGATTACTACTACCCCCCTCGATCTACCTACTTCCTGTACGGGAGTTAGCGCATTTAATGCTCCCACCAACTCCCGCCTAACCGCATGGCTACAGCAGTGTTACAGTGATCGGGTATGGCGGTCGAATCCTACTTTTACCGCCCATCCCTGCATGTGCGGTGATTTGCCCGGTACTGTTGTACCCTACCGAGCACTATTCCACCTCCGACGCCCCCTCGACGCACTACGCGACAGCCACCAGCTTCGGATGCCCTGGGGCTCGGTCTTATCCACCCGACCTCAACTCCCAAGGCTACCCCTCGACTGGGCCTCAAACGCCATCGGCCACCTCTCGAGTCAGACTTCGACGCCTCCGGTCAGAGCCCCCAGCAACTCCGGACGCGACGCCTACAGGGATCCGCACGACCGCGCATGGGCACAAGTCCTTCGCTGACCACCAGCGGTGTCATCTTGACGCGACTGGAGGATAGCCGGTGACCCCAAGCACGTCGCTATAGGGCAGCCCATGCCCGGCGCACGGCTCTACAGCGGCTACGACATGATCGGCATCGCCCCCTCGACATCATCACCTACGACAGCTTAGGACTCCTGTATGCCCGTGCCTCTCCTTGGTCTATAAAAGGAGACGTCGGGCACGTCGTAGGGAGGAGGTTCTTTCCGGAGCCCGAAACGCTCAAGTGTTAGCTCTGTCTCACTCTATACACCCCCATTCTCACTCGCTCGCTTGTATTCACCCCTGTACAAGCACTTCGGTGCAAGATAATACAAGTCTTCTCACCCCCGCTGGACGTAGGGCCTTCTCTTGCCCGAACCAGGATAAAAATCGTGTGTTCATCTTGCATCACCATCCGAATTAGGGAGCACGCAGTACACGTTTACTCGTTGGCTTAGGGCACCCCCGGGTCCCGACACCGACACTTACATAAGTTACACCATCATCATGGATGCACAAATCTACCATCATAATATACTCCATTTGTGAAGACTAAATGACAGTGGCGAAGCTACGTCCTGTCATTGGGGTCAGCTGACCCCGACAAATTTTGAGAAACAAAGACAGAATTACTATACTTGATTGCTATTTCCTTCTAATGACCCCATCTTGCTTCAGCCAAGACCCCGGTGGCCTTCTAGCCTGGCTTCGCCGCTGATAAATGATGCCAGTTCATTCAGCAGCCTGGTTGAGTTAGTAGGTAGTATCACACTGTCACGAATTATACTAGTACATAACGTTTTGATGTGTTTTTCCATAAACATAATACAGTTAAGAAAATGTAAAATTTAGATGCGTTGACATCTATTCGCCTGAAAACATGAGCACCTAGCTGAATGAGACACAATGACCGCAAACTCTCGTACTGGAAAAGATGAGCAGCCTGAAGCCACAGAAATATAATGTCCGGTTTTGGTTCAGTACTAGGACAGTTCATAGAGCTAATGCGAAGCTAACTACATAAACGATTCTATGATGCAACAAGATTCTTGGAACCGGAGCAGACCCCACTTAGAGAGGAGAGGAGGCATTTTGCCCTGCTACCAAACCAAACAACAGTTTGTTGACGGCAACATTTCCGAAATTAACAGATCTCAGAATATTATCAATCGCTTATCCAGAGAACGCTCTACGTGGGGCAACCAAAAAGTAAATTAGTGATCCAACCACTAACCCATATACCGGAATCACCTCGGTGATACTATTCATTTATGCAGAGAAAGAGTCTCCACCCCTTGTTGAATTTGGATTTTATAACCACTAACGACTCACCTTGCGCCGGATCCTGCGCGGTGGTGAGCTGCTGCTGCTCCCCGCCCGTGGCAACCGAGATGCGTGTTGGGGTACGACGGTTCGCGGCGGCGGAGGGAAGAGGCCGGACCCTGGGTGCCGCTGCCGCGGCGGCGGCTGTGGATGCGGAGAGCAGGGGAAGAGACCCTGCGGGGCACCTCGTCGCCATTGCTGCCAGAGAGAGACGCTCTCTCCGCTCCGCTCGCTTCCACTACACAGAGTTATGTGGACTGTATGGGCCTCTTTTTCGTGGGCTCCGTCCGGCCTTTCTGTCATTTTCATGCACCTCGACATTTTGTGATTTTTTAGAGAGGAAAAGAAAAGGAAATAATAAAAGAAGAAGAATATGAAAAGGAGAGAGAGCTAGTGTGGCCTGCACGAAAAGAAAAGAAATCAGCTTATTAAAAAGTGAGTTGACTAATGGTCCCCTGCTTGTGTTAGCAATGACGGTCGGGCCGGCTAACGAATTTCAGTTTAGTACAAGTCTTTGCATTGTGACGCCGATCTTGAACGACGACCATCCCATCCAGTGAAAGGAGAATCGCAGCAGGCAGTCCTTGTCTGACCGGGAACGGCTGGAATTTTGCCAGATTCACAACAAGGCTACATCGGCGATCGCTTCATCGCTTACACTACTGTGTCGATCTCAATTGACGCTTAAAGTTGCGAAAGAAAACCGAATGTCCTTGGCAATGGCAAGTAAAAAGAAAAGAAATTATGTGACTTAGTCGTCGCTTTGTTTCATCCATAGATCATCATCGCCGTTATTTCGACGACTAGCAAAATAAATTGAAACCAATTGTGGCTCACATCGAGGTGCCTGTCAGGTTTGAAATTTCTTCAGTCACCTCTACATGTGCTTTAAGCACTTGCTGTTCATAGTCCACCGTCGTCTACCACTCTAGCTCGAACGTGGACGCTGCAGGCCTCTGCTTCACTTAATTTCTTCAGCTTGTCGACTACTAGTCTATAGATATTTGGTGGAATTCCACAATGTGATGCATGTCTTTCTCAAAGCAGGAACCTTAGCTAGCGCGGGGAGGTCTAGTCTCCACCCTCCTTTCGGACTAGTATTACAAACGACGACCTCGAAGGAAGCAAACAACAAAGATACAACAGGAACTACAACTATGACAACTCAAAATAACAGAGGCATCGGTTCTACTACTCCCTCCATCACCGAATAGATCAATTCTTAGAATCTATACAGGTCAAACTATCTTAAGCTTGACGAATTTTTTATATGGAAGAGTAACAACATCTATGACATAAAACAAGCACATTATAAAAACATCTAGTGATACTAATTTGATGATATAAATCTTGAGGGTTCTTTTAGTCTAAAAGTTTGACTTAAGATAACTTTGAAATTTATTTTTCGAAGAGACGGAGTAGAAGACACGGCCTTTTAAGTCCATTAGCTAGTGTCTTGAGGAGGTTTGGCGGCAACAGACAACCTACAGTATCTTGCACTGTGCCATCATCGAGCTTCTCCCATCCTTTCCAACAATTATTGTGAAGACACCGGATGTCGAGGACACAATATACACAATTATTTTATATATACTCTGTCTACGTTTGGACGATTTTTTTTTTTTGAGAAATGAATGAATATTTGTTGTAATACTTGATCCATCAAAGAAAAGGTCTCCATTAACAAACTGCATACCTTTGAAACTGACAATTTCATTTCTATTTTTATTAAAATTTTATGGTAATTCATTCATTAGAGAAATGTTAGGGAAAAAATTTTTGCGACAAAATGTTAGGGAAATTGGTATGGATCCTAAACGTCGTTTCTACATTCAAACGCACCCAATAATGTCTTTTTATTAAATAATACTACCACACATATAACTATTTGACAGAGGAAATTCAGTACATTGACTACCATGGTATGGTATATGGGCCAAAATTAAAACCATATTGTTTCTGTCATAGGAAGCACTTTGTATCATTTCCTGTCTCGTATAATCTAATAATAAATAATAACACTTTGTTCCCTGCTTGTCGGCCTCGTTCACAACCAACCTAATTATTAATAATATTCGATCCAAGCAAGCAAGGTAAAGCAAAAATGTGCTTCTCAACCGGATCCAACAAGCTACGCGTCTTTTTCTTTTCCGCTCAGGTGCTGTTCCTTTCCTTTCCTTTCATTTGGTCATGAAAAGGGGAATAAAGTTTGGTAGAGCAGCACCATCCATCAATCCTGTACATGTCATGCATGAAACTGAAGCTGAAAACCCAGACGCTGGCTGGGGAATCATATCATTCTGGGATCTCTCTTCATGTACCAGTGGTTCTGCTAGTTGCCGTAACAGATCGAGAGAGTACCTAACACCACACCGATCATATAGCCGTCAGAGGCCAGGCCTGCTTAGTTTTGCATATTAAAATATAAATAGATGGAACGATGATACGTCGTACGAGTAGTGATGTCGCCAACCAAAACCGCTGTTAAATTAATGGGGAGTTTCAGATGCAGAGGATGAAGCAACTTGTGTAGATTTATATTCTAGAAAGGCAAACTGAAGGCAGCAAAAGAAAACTTGTGAGCTCAAAAAGAGAGGCTGACTGGATTCCTTTTGTTTCAGGCCTTCTTTCTGGTGAACTGAAGCTCCGGCAACCTTTATCCAGATTATAGAACAGCGACGTGGTATGGTGTCCTTTTTTTCTTGGGAGAAGGCAAGTGCACATGGATTGCTCTTCTTTTTTGTTTCGAGATAGATGCAGAAATCCAATCCAACACTGGCTGACTGACTGACTGACTGACTGACTGACTGACTGACTGACTTGGCATGCAGGTTTGGCCAACACATGGTGACTTTGGCTCATGCCACATCGATAGATCTGCAGATGTTATCATACTAAACAGCAACGGCGTGGAAAGAAGAGAACCAAAAACAAAGGGAAGACCAAGGGTCTCAAGGGATGGAACAGATGATGATGAAGAGAACATGTGCACTCGTTTTTGCAATGTGAGTAGGGAGTAGCAGTAGTAATTTGAGAGGCAGAGGCAACCAGCAGATAAGATTTCATAGATAGTGCCTGCTCGTCTATTGCCTTGCCTCCTTCCTTCGTTTCTGTCCCTTTCTGCTCTTCTGGAATTATGCACATTTTCAACAGATCAGGTTTCGTAGATACCGGGGTCTTGTTTAGTTCCCTTCCAGAATCCAGAATTGGCACTATATAGAATTTCTATTCTCCGTCATATCAAAGTGCCGGCACATGTATGGAATATTAAATATAGATGAAATTAAAAACTAATTACACAGTTTTGTTATACTTTGCGAGACGAATATTTTAAGCCTAATTAGTTAAAGTTTAGACAATTTTTATCAAATACAAACAAAATACTACAGCGCACTACAGTACAAAATACCAACTTTACCAAGCCTAAATTAAGCATCTAAACAAGGCCCAGATGGATTTCTGTCCTATGGATGGATGATAACAGAGCTCAGCATTCAGACAAGACAAATGTGTAGTACATTTCATAGGCATGCTCTGGTAGTCTGGTTCTGACTGGATGGACACTTGTGTCCGGTGTGTGTGTCAGTGTGTGGCGTCAGGCGGCGTTCGTCTAGAACGCTTGAATGAATGAATTGTTTTTTCATCCTGTGGAAAAAAGGGGAACAAGAGGGTAAGTCAGTTGCGGTGGAGATAAACCATGCACCGGATTAATTAATCAGCAAGCATCGGCAGTTTGGTTTGCAGGGTTGTTATTAAACCGAGGGCGGAGGATTAGATTAGGCGTAGATTAGATTATGAGAAAAAGAATGCAGGTAACAGGTGCCGACGCCGCCGACCACATCATCATCTCCTGCTCTCTCACTCATCTCCAATTGCTACGGATTGGTATCCTTAAACAATACCAGTAGAGTACAATACAATATTAGATGCTGCAGCCACCGCCTAGCTTGGAGCTGGATCTTAACAAAATACTCAGACGATACGATACCATGGTTATCCGATTGTCTAATCTACTTTATCTACGGCATAGTACGTACTATTCTCGGAGCAATCTCTTCAAGGATGGAGAGCTCATGTAATGTCTCTCTACTATATATCCCTATACTATCGTTTTGGCATATATTATGGCCCCGTCGTTTGGACCCTAGTGGGAAAAAAATCTGATGTGTTTTATTGAACTATATGTGCCTGTACGTAAGAATCCACTAAAATCTATAGATTTTTTTTTAATCTTGATTCTTGAAATCTCATTGTAACCAAACGATACCTAACCGCTAGCTAGGGGTTACAAATAACTCCACAGAATTTTGAGCTATACTCTTGACAATTTATTTTTATTTTTCCGCCTTGGAGCCTGTTGTTTCCAAAAAAAAAAGCTATTGGAGGGGAGATGCCCCCAATCATTTTTCATTAAAAACAATGTGATTCCCCCCCGATCACGGAAAAAAAGATTTGTATTACCTTCGGCCTGAAATTCGCTCACATGAGGATTCGAACTCAAAACCTGGAGAGTGCCACCAAAAAGCGCTCTAACCGATTAAGCTATCGTCCTTTGGCAGGCCTGTTGTTTCAGAGTATGGATGCGTTTGTGCATTGCACGTCCACGAATGAATCGCGCACGCTAAACACATGCCCGGCCAATGTTGATAGAGATATACTCTATTTTACATGTCGCTTTCGAAAACGAAGAAAAAAACGTTGGTTGGCTCGTGAAAAAAATCGTGTCGCTTCTGACAATGCACGAAGCAACCGACATGATATTTTCACCAAAAACTTTTTGAGTCTAAACAAGGCCATCTATTCTCTAACCTCTCTTCATCTGGTCCTTCAGATCGAGGCCTGTTCCATTCGTTGCTAAAATTAAATAAATCGAATACCTGCGGCCACCCATGTCGCCAACAAATTAAAACCGTTGTTAAATTAAACTATTGGAGTATCAGATAATGAAGCAACAACGTGTGTGTAGATTATTATACATATTCTACTGTAGAAAGCAACTAACAAAGGCAGCAAAGGAGAAAATTGTGAGCGAGAAAAAGGACGACGATCGAGAGGGGATTCCTTCCAACTAATGTAATGTTTCAGGCCAGCTTTCCAATGAACTGAAGCTCCGGCAATCTTTATCCAGATTCTAGAACGGGACGGCGCCGTGGCATCCAATACAACAAGTGGGCTGGGTTGAGCCCTCTTTTTCCTTGATCTTGATGTGCACATGCATTATATTGCTCGTCATGTTTTATTTTTTCTTGATGATGATGTAAATCCAAGTGTCCAATGACACTGTCTGCATAAGTATATGGTGACTTGATGAAGATGATGACGATGAGTGTGGGAATGGGAATACTCGTACTTGAGACGGGCAGAGCCAGCCAACAGATAGAAACATGTCTGTTTCCCTCCATGTCTGTTCTTTTTTCTGCTAGCTGCTCTTCTGGAGGGTCAAACAGAACACAACATTCGGGCAAATCTTTACATTCCATGGCCATTCCATGTATTACGTATTAGTATTTGCACGGACGCATGTTTTGGTTGGGTTTGACAAATTCTATATATGCGGACTTGACCGACTTGTGTCTGGTGTGGCGGCGTCAGACGGCGTCTAGATGAATTGTTTTCAATTCATTTGTGGAAACTGGTAAGGGAGGGAGGGAGGGCAGCTGATGCTGACGGGTTGGAGTTGGATGGATTAATTAATCAGTATCAGCAGTTTAATTTGCTGGGTTATTAAAGCTAAACCGAGGGCAGGTAGTACAGGAAAAAGAATACATGTTAACGTACAGGTGCCGACGCCGCCGACCACAGACTCCTCCTCTCACTATACTTTCACTCTCATCTCACCTCATACGATTTGAATTGGATTGGTTTCCTTAAACAATAGTTACAATACTATAGTGTTAGAGCAAGTATAATAAAGGATTGTACAATGAGATGAAGAAGAAGGACAAAAAGTGGGTCGTAAGTTTACAGCCGTGACTTAGCCATAAAGACAAAAAAAAAACTTTATGAATAGCGAAGATACAACTACTATGTATGTTGGTTGCAGTGACGGAACCAGCAACTTTGATTAAGGGGGCCGAACAAATGTGATCGGAATTTTTATGTGAGAAAACATACATAATAATATGTTTTCTTAGATTTTTTTAAAAAACAACACTATTTTTTAACCAAAATCATAATTTTTAAATAAAACATGAGTAAAATTTGATATTTTTATGCTATATAAATTCAAATATATAATAATTATTACTAATTTGTACCGTGCATGGGGGGTGGCCACGGCCCCGCTGGCCCCCCCTGTTTCCGTCACTAGTTGGTTGTAAGAATTTATACAGCCAATATTATTAGCCTTGCCGCCTTCCAAAAAAAATATTTTAGCCTTGCACTGGGCAATAGAAGGAGCTCACAGCCTTGGAGCTAGAGCTTATAAACACTCTTGTTCCTGAAGAAGATTCCATGGTGATCACCAACTGATTTTGTAGTCTAGTTTATTTATTCTCACTATATATGTACTGTATATGCTTCGGTCTCCAAGGATGCAGGGGTCACCTAATATAATCTATCTTCATGTAGGGAAAAAGAAAACTCAACACAACTTTGTGTACCTCTCTTTGCATTGGGTCCAAATCCAAACTCATGACACCATTTTTCTTTTTGAAGAATCTGCCATTTCCTTCTCTGACCCTAAGGATTCAAGAAGCAACTATATTCAGTGTTCCATCTCCAGGGACAACTCAACTCTCGGATAGCCATACACAAACTTGTCATGACCCTAGCTTAGCCCGTGTGTGTTTTCATTCTAATATCAAGTAATTACGGAGACGCAAAAAATAACATGCGAACCGTGTTTTGTTGCCTAAGGATAGGTGTCATGCAAACGTCTATCTTGGACGCACAAAATTCAGACAGACAGACAGACCAACATAAATCGATCTAGAACTAGAATACCTCTGTTTTTCTCAAAAACCAAAATCTAGAATACCTTTGTTTGTTTGTTTGATCTAAAATTAACGAAAAGGCAGGCACTACTAGTAGCAGTTCTAGAAATTAACGAAAAGTCAACAACTGGACAATAGAAAAATCCACATTCACATGCTGCTTGCTTGCTCTGTATAAAAATCAAATGGAAAAAAAAAACGCGGAGGGGAGGCTTTGCCATGTTGACCGACAGACAGCAGGAGGACGACGGCGACCTCCTGCAATGGCTCAAGAATCTCCCTGGAGCCCAAAGAAAGCAGAGCAGCCTCCTGCAATGGCGGCCGGGCTATATATATCAACCTCTCTCGTCCCCAAATCCCTTTTCCATCCTTGTCCACACCCTCCTCCAGCCTCCAGCCACAATAACCACCCCCACCGTCCTCTCCTCATTCCGTTCTTTCCCCCCACCATGGCCGCGGCCGCCGCCTACTGGCTCGCGGAGCACCCGGCCATCGTGGGGTTCCGGTGGAGCCCAACCCACCTATGGTGCTCCACCTGGGCCTTCCTCCTCGGCTCCCTCGCCGCCTACGTCGTCCTCTGCCTGGCCCTGGACGCCTTCCTGACCCTCGCCGCCGCCGCCCGCCGCCCACGCCGCCCGCTCGTTGTCCCACTCGGCCCTCTCCCCGCCGCGCACGCGCTCCTCATGACAGCCGCATCCACCGCCATCTTCGCGGGCACCCTCCTCTCCGCCGTCGCCGAGATACGCGACACGCGGTGGTCCTGGCGCGGGCGGAGCCGGACCACGCCGCTCCGGTGGCTCCTCTGTTTCCCTCCGGGCACGCGCTCCTCCGGCCGCGTCTTCTTCTGGTCCTACGCCTACTACCTCTCGCGGTACCTCCACGCCCTGCGCGGCGTGTTCGCGGTCCTCCGCCGCCGGCGCGGCGCCGTAGCGCGGGTGTTCGCGCACGCCGCCTCCGTCGCCATGGCGTTCCTGTGGCTCGAGTTCTCCCAGTCGTTCCAGGTGCTCGCCATCCTGGCCTCCACGCTGGCCCACGCCGTCGCGCTCGGGTACAGGTTCTGGGTCGGCGCCGGGCTCCCCGCCGCCAAAGGCGGCGCGAGGGGCGTCGCCCCCGTCGCGCTCGCCTGCCAGCTGGGCCTCCTCGGGTGCAACCTCGCCTGCCATGTCGGCGTCGTCTGGATGCACTTCGGCGCCGTCGGTGGTGGATGCAGCGGGATTGGTGCCTGGGTCTTCAACACCCTGCTCAACGCCGCCCTGCTCTGGGTCTTCCTGCATTGCTACGGCAAGCGCGGCGTCTGCGACGACGACGGCGGCGGCGCCGTTGCCGTTGCCGTTGCCGCCGGCGCTGACACGGCCACCAAGGAGCTATGAATTGGATGATCGGCTATCAATCAATCAGGCGATGGCTGACGACGGCGATCTTTTCCCCACCCCCGACAATCCAAATCCTCCTCCTCCTGCTGCTGCTGCTGCTGTAATATTTTTGTAAATAGGCCCCGTCCGGCCCGGCGACGGAAGGAGCAGAAACTAAATTAAACCACAATCAACCAAACAAGAAGAGCAAGATAAGAGATGGATGACAGCGATCGATTCCATAGATGTGATGATCCTTCTTTCTTGCAAAATTTTGCAAGTTTGCATTTTTTGGCAGGAGGGAGGGAGATTATCGGATCGAACGCAATGCAATGTAATCCCTGCTTGTTTGCTTAGTTTTTCTTCTTTTTTGTTTTGATTACTACTTCTAGTCCATCCGTTCTTGTGTTCATTCATTCATGGTACTGTAAATTGGTACAACTAATAAACACTGAAGAACATGAGAATTGGAGAAGAGAGGGGAAATACACGAATTTTCGCAAACTGAGAACGAACTGCTCCTGTTCCTGTGCGTGATTTTATCTATCGCCGGATATATATATGTATAAGATTTATGGAGGTATGTTCCATCACGTACCGTCTGATGGGAATTATGAGCTGAAGCTGAAATGACACTTACTGAGAATTAGATGCTGAGATGCCGCCAGAAATGGACTGGACATGTCAAGGAGGAGAAGAAACGGACGGAACGGGCATCATTTTGGCCTGGCATTGTCGTGACTTGTGATGAGTAGTGAATCACAGCGAAGTGAACCCAGGAATGGGGAATCTGTGCCTGCCTATCCTGCCTGCCGCCGTCGGCGTCACAGTGTCTCGCTCTCCTCCTGAAGCTAATTCTGCGTGCCGCTGCTGTTTGCCTCAAACAGTAGGCTTTGTACTGCATCTCATTATAATTATAATATATAAACAGAGCACGAACCAAAAAAGATACCGTCGACACCTGATCCATGCGATTTCCCGGGAGATAATCGAATGGATTAGCAGACAAAGCTACACTGCCTCCAACATCTAACACTTCAAGCTCATGCGGCCTCACTGATTTTTATATGTTCATTAGAGGAATAAGAATCTGGCGCAACAGCCTGAACACATACTCTCTCCGTTTCAATTTGTAAGTCACTCTAAGAAGCATCTCAAGTTTGACCAAAGTTATAGAAAAAATTATAAAGATTTATAACATCAATTAAGTATATTATAAAAAATATAGTTAACGAAGACATAAACATAGTGGAGTGGTCTCTGGTCTCATGGTCTTGCTGGGGGTGCATGGCCTAATGGCGATGTTAACTTTGTTAATGGAGTGAGTATATTATTATTATTAGTATTAGTATTAAGACGATGGCATGGAGCTGCACTGCAGGTCGGCAGCAACAACACATGGCGGAGTGGCCCTCTTCCTGCCTGGTCCTCTGCTCTGCCTCTTGAACTCTAGAACGTGTCTCGCTCTCCTCCTGAAGCTAATTCTGCGTGCTGCTGCTGTTTGCCTCAAACAGTAGGCTTTGTACATCTCATTATTATATATAAACAGAGCACGAACTAAAAAAGATACCGTCGACACCTGATCCATGCGATTTCCCGGGAGATAATCGAATGGATTAGCAGACAAAGCTACACTGCCTCCAACATCTGACACAGCAAGCTCATGTGGCCTCACTGATTTTTATATGTTCCGCGCAACAGCCTGAATACGCACATCGGAGTATAAATCTAGCATGCTGATGTTCTATTCCAAGCACACTCACCTGATACTCATTCATGTTTTGCATAATGTCTACCACTTTGACATATTCAGAAGGGAAAAATAAATTAAACATATCTTCTTGCAGAGGATTGATTACAACTCGTACAAGATTACACACTGATGTTAAGTGATGATAAAAATGGTAGCTTTTTTTTAAGAAACCGGAGAGGCCGAAGCCTCTAAAGGAATGTATTATTAAAAAATAAAGCAAATAAAGGTGACAAATAAATAGACAAGAGGAGGGCTAAGGAACAAAGAAAGAAACAAAAAAGAAGCCTTGATATAAGAGTTACAAAATTCCTTGGAGCCATTGATCAAAATTCACTTTTTATCTTTCTTTGACTCTGTATAGCATGAGGGTAAGTTGCGGGAATCTAGGTTGCGCCCCTACCAGTCTGAGGTGAAGCTGAAATGGCACATAGTACTGAGAAATGGCGCTGTCAGGTTCATTTCAATGCAATCGGTTGCGGATAACAAAAAAATCGATCTATGGCCTGCCTGTTTAATGTTAAGCGGTGAATGACATAATGCTCCCAGATTGCAGATGATCAGATCAGGCGGCGGCCAACGAGCCGCTGCCTGCCATGAAAACCTGCTGTGCTGTTCCTCTGATTATAAAGCCAGCGCCCAGCAGGATGACAGAGATGGGCGATATTTCTGAAGCCATTGTTGTAGTCGGTGACGGTGGGTGTGCCACCACCAGCCACCACTATGCCTGTGCTCGATCGTCATGGCAGCTGATCTGATGCACTAGTACCTCCTTCGCCCAAGGACATGCCCACGAACGGGCATCATTTGGCCCTGTTGTGAGTGAACTGAAACCAGGGCCTCGTTTAGTTCGTGAAAAAACTTGCACCCGATGAATAGTACCACTTTTGTCTTATTTGAAAAATATTGTCCGATCGTGGACCAAGTAGGATCAAAAGATTCATCTCGTGATTTTGAACTAAACTGTGTAATTAGTTATTTTTTTTACCTATATTTAATGCTCCATGCAAGCAGCTAAAGTATTGATGTGATGGAGAGAGAGTGAAAAAATTGTAACTTTTGGGGTAAACTAAACGTGGCCCAGGAATGGAATCTGTCATCTGTGCCTGCCTTGCTTTGGTTTCAGTTCAGACTTTCAAGGGCAAAGCCAAGCTCGAAGCGACCGAGCATCCTGCGTAACTTTTCACATGCACAAGCCACTCGCATCCGGCCGTTGCAGTGTACTTGGTTGTAACCGTGACCGTAAAACTACATTCACTTGTCCTACATGCTGTGGACGGGAATGCTCCTGCCTACAAGCAGAATCTACTACTCCTATGTACTGAGGACAGAGAGGAGGAAGTAGTATATACAAGAATCTCAGCAGGTCAGGTCGGAGTAGTAACAATTCACTTCTCACTGCTCAATTGTACTCCTCTTGAAGGGTATGCTTCGTCGCATCAGGCAAGGAAGAACTTAGCACTGGTGTGTGAGAGATATAAGCGAAGTGATCTCAATCTCATGGTCTTGCTTGGGGTGCATGGCATAATGGCGATGTTAACTTGTTAATGGAGCGATTGAGTACATTATAGTATTATAAGATGATGGCATGGAGCCGCACTGCGGGCGAGTCTGCACTCTGCAGCAACAACACATGCTGTATGCCTGGACCTCTGCTCTGTTCTGACTCTGACTCTGACTTCCTGCCTGAAACACGTGTCTTGCTCTGTGAAAACCTTGCTCTCCTCGTGAAAACCTGTGAGCTAAATTCTGCATGCTGCTGCTGCTGTTTGCAGTCCACCGTCTAAGACTATCTATATTCATGGACCTCTATATTCGATCTCTAAACAGAATATTTCATCTTGATCATCGAGATTCTCTCTATACTAGTTTTTTTCACACCCATCCAAGTTCTATACCAACATCAATCCACTGTGCGGTCCATTTATCAAGATTTTTTTTCTTTTTTTCCCCACCGACACACTCTCTCCCCCGTTCTCTCTCCTCTATCCTTTTCCCTTCTCTCGTCACTGCCTGCACCTCCCCCCATTCTCTCTTCTTTCTCCGGCTTTTTTCCCCACCGGGCGGAGATGGCGCGGCGGCGGGCGAGCTCAGTCCCCCGGCGAGCGCGGGCGGCTGGCGGCCAGCCTCGCGAGCGCTCGTCCATGGCGGGCGAGCTTGGTCCCCCAGCCATGGCTGCGCGAGGCGACCTCGCGCCCCCCCCCCCCCCCCCCGGCCCGGGCGGCGCAGGGCGGGCTCGGCCCCCAGCCATGGCGGCGCGAGGCGACCTGCCCCTCCCGGCCATGGCGGCTCTGCATCAGACGTCGAAAGAGGAGGAGGAAGAGACCGGCAAGGGAGCAGCGGGCCGGCGAGCGCGGCCTCCCCCGGCGAGCTCTCAGCCATGGCGGTCCTCCTCATCGCGTGGCGGCTCGAATCGGCAGCCGGTCGAGCTCCCTCCCTGTCCGTTCCAGCCGCAGGCGAGCCGCGCGCGGGCGCGCTCCTTTGTCCGCGGCACTGGTGCCCACCGTCATCCACCTCTCTCTCCGCGCGCGGCCCCGTCCCGGGCCTCCTCCCCATTCTCTCCCTGCTCCCTCGCCGACGAGCGCGTGGTGACCGGCCGAGCTCGACCAGGCGGGAGGAGCTCCGACCGGTGGCGGAGCAGATGCGACCTCCTTCCTCGTCGGAGATCGCGAAGCCGGCTTCTCTCTCTCCCCGTCGTCCCTCTCTGCAGCTGTGCTCCGTTCTTCTCTCTCCTCGAGCGGGCCCCGCAGCGTCTTTTACAGGGGAGTCCGTACGCACACGACAGACAGCGCTCGGGAGCCTGGCCGCAATGTTAGCGGCCGCTTTATAGGTCCCCGCTGTAGCAGTTTTGAACTGCATATGGACCTGCAGTTTGGATTTACAGGTCCCAGTCTAAGACAATAAGACCACGAGCGATGGGACAACACTACCTCTGCTATTTTAGGAGTCAATTGTAACCAGAGACCCTGATCCATGCTAATGTATACGTGAATCAGGTAATCGGGGTGTCCCAGCATCCAAGTCTGCACATGTTAATGACAACACTCCATGGACCTGTCGGAGTGTTGCTTTCTTCTTCTCAACCAAAATACTACTAGTAGTAGAGAAATAAAGAAAAAGGGTGCACGAATATGTGCCTGCGGTCTGCCTTAGACTTGGTTTCAGGCCAAACCAAGCAAGGACCAAAGCATCCCACGCACAAGCTAGCTACTCGCATCACAGGCGGCACATGCTCCGGCGCTCCGTCCGGCCGTTGCAGTGTCCCTGGATGTAAATGTAACCGTGACCTATATATAAACTGTCACACCTTCACTGCTCACTTGTCCTATGCTGTGGACGGGAACGCTCCCCGCAGCTGCAAGAATCTTAGCTAGTAGGAGTAAGAGAGGCAGTGAAAGTATGCTTCGTTTCGTCTCAGCAGGTCAGGTAGGAGTATCATTTCACTGTGCCACCGTGCGATTGCCCTGCTCACTCACAGGGAATCAACAGGTAGGAAATAGGAATAGCATCATTCCACTCTGGTCTGTTCCAAATGCTGCTTGGCTTATAATGATGGGCACACAAGTTCGTATATATGTGTGTTTGGTTGCTTACTAGGGTTGTATTGTATATTCCGGGTAGGAGGGCGCAGGTTGGGTGGCACTATATTTTAGAAAAAAAAAATGACTGTTCAATTGAGATTGCACGAGTGGATATAGGAAAATGAGATACTCTTTAGCTACGTGCATGGGCGGGTGCAAAGGAGAAGGGATGGGAAACCAACGCAAGAATCCGATGAATCATCCCTGCATCTGTAGAGCCTAGCTGGCCACTGAATGGAACAAGCAACTCCACGAATGTCTACAAGTTTCGCCATGCCCATTCCACCTCCTCCTCCGGATCCGTTCCCGTGCATGGTCACTGCCACCAACAACGCTGTTGATGCCGCCCCCTACGTGGACATGGCTATTGAAAATGACAACAACGACTGGTCGTGGTCGTCAACAACAACCACAACGCGGCATTGCCGCCACCATCGACGTGGGTGGAGCCTTGGGCACAACTGGAGACTCAAGAATGGCCGACCGTTACTAAACCGTCATGTATTAATTTGTCCGTCGGGAAGTGTAATTTCTAAGCGTACACCGTCGGGAACCTCCCGTCAGGCATCCATGGTCGGGCATCCTCACTTTTATCGATTGTGTGGTAATCGGTCATTGGATGACTGACTATATGTTTCCATCAGTTAACGCTCAGCAATTAGTTGGTAAACGTACACGCCATTTGGCCTTTGGCCAAACCTGAATTGCCAAGGGTACCCTGGTGGGGGACTTGCTGCTTGAAGGGTTTTTAAAATCCATTGGGAAACATATCTGGTCAGGGATTTGTTGCATGACGTGTTTTTGAACCATCAGGAACCATATTAGCAATGATGCTATTAACCATCAGGAATTAAAAGCTCTCACTAGAATATATATGTGAAGGTTTTGGGTTCCCATCGACTGAAAGTACTATTACACCATCGGCAATATAGAGATAAATCATTCAAGATATTTTTTATAGACATAAATAATTAATATGTAACCAGGAAGAGCAACTACATATGTTAAACATTCACAATTCATGGCATCTCATAACCAACTCTTCAATATTGCATAGTACATTTAAAGTTTGAAGCCCAATGATCACCAGACAAAGGTACAGTCTAGAAACATTCTGAAAGTTTCTAAGAACATTCTTCAATATAACATAAATTAATGTTTAAATAAAATACTTGACTAAGATACTGATGTTTTCCTATTCACAAAGTATTAAGAAAAACTACTTAAAAGTGTCACACGCTTCATATGTTGCATATAATCTCTTCTCATCACCCATCGGCTACTATACTTCCCTATCATCATAGATTGTGTTTCTAGTACGCAGTGGGGGATGGAAGGGGCCATATGCCCCAACCCATTTTGGCATATCGTATACGATATGATGCTAGTTACTTCATGAATCCTAAATGGTAATAGGTCATCTTTTTTTAATCATATCTATCTTGATGAATGATTTATATTATTCAAGAATACCATATATATCTTCCTGAAACTAAATAGATGATCTTGACCATCCAATCTAATTAAATGAATGGGTCATGGCTATTTAGGAATACACATCATCAAAGCCTTTATTGTTCGTTTTTTCATTGACAAAGTTCAGTTCAATATACATCCTTCTACACAACATTAGGAATTTATATGAATGCATGTATCACTTGGTAGCAGCATGAATCCAACAAAGCCCCTGAGGATCCCAACAGCGATGGGCAACATATCGATGGGTAGGTTTGTTTGATGTATCCCAAGAACAGATCCAATGGTGGGGCAGGGGGCTCAAGCCCCCCTACCATAGATTCTATGGATCCATCATGCTCAAGTTAGATATGAATACAGTGATTACTTGTGTCTCCCATACAACATGTTCGGGCATTCATATCTGCATTTGTTGTTTCCACATTCTGGCTACTGGTTGCACTTTATGACCGATTTCATCTGTTTTGTATTATGACTCTGCTTGAGTAAGACATTTAAATTTTGATTAGAGTGGATTTAGAAGTAGCTGCTGTCTTTGAGCAAGTATAATAAGGGACTAGAAGCTGGCTAAATGCCGAGATGGAGGAGAGGAGAGAAACGACATTAAGCTTACAACTGAATTAAGCACATAATCAAAAAAAACTTTGTGAGATAGACAAGTGAGTTATGTATTCACAGTGAAGAGCTAACTACTGTATATGCGGGCTGAATGAAGGCTGCAAAGAACATTACAGTCTGTAGCCGGCTGTAACTATTAGCTTGCTCTTAGACTTAACTCTGTGAGTGGTGTTATTTATTTGTTGCTCGTTGGTGTTACGACTTATGGCCCCGTGCTCCGTAAATGACATGATGGCAAATGCCCGAGACCATGTGTACGCTTTGACTACGAAAACCTCGTCCAAGGTTTTGTTTGTTGTGTTTTGGGTTCGTTCAAGGTTAAAGCCTCCTTTGGAATAGATTCCTATAAAAATAAATTGTTTCCTATGAAGTTCCTGTGTTTTAAAGGGGCCTTAAAACGTTTACCTTTTTTATATTTTTTTAATGTGAAATGTAATAAAGGTAGGTTCATTTGTTAGGAGAACGAGTTAAAATGCACAACTTGTCACAGATATATACATGCATGTCGCGCTTAAGAGGAGATACAGAGAACGTTTCAAATTAAAACGACCGAGTCGGCTGGAACTATAAAGATGAATTCTTTTTCAGGTAAAGGAAATCTAGGGGCTATAAATTAAGGTGATGCCTGGCTCATTTTGCATAACAGAATCTGTCTGGACTTCGGATAAACTAACGCGAAGAAACGTCACACTCGATTTGCCTGTTTTCGGTTGTTCCGAGGCATCTCAACACTCTTCCGTTGTAAAAAAAAAAAAAAAAAAAAAAACACTCTTCCTTTAATCTCATTGAGCCAAAAAAAAAAATGATTCTCCGATGGTGTAAGTGTAAATTGTGAGTGATGGAGCTAGTATATCTGTACATCGATGATGGACGAGACGATCATCGAGTACCACACAGTCATCAGCCGTATCCGAGCAATTAGAAAATTATGAAACATTTGTGAAAGAAAATATCAATTGCAGAGAGAGTTACTTCTTTTTTCATAAAATGTTTCTAATTACTAGTCTGTTTCAATTTATATTTTGTCTGGTATTTTGACCCTAAGTTTGACTACTCGTCTTATTCAAAATTTTGTGTCAAATATAATTTTTTTTGTCGTGACTTGATTTACTAACAAAAGATCTTAAGAATGACTTAAATTTAACCATATTTGTATAACTTTTTTGAATAAGACAAGTGATCAAAATTAAGGTCAAAAAAATCAAATGGACTATAATTTAAAATGAAGAGCGTAATAAAGAATAGAGTGGTCTATTAATTAAGTCCCAGACAAGATGGTGGTAATGTCTCAACTTTTTAATCACATCTATATATCGAGTACCATATATAGCAAGATCCTACTCGTATATATTTTCTATTGTGAATGACGGCGGTAAATCATAAAGAACACAAGATCAAATCACAGTAAGACACAAGATTTAATGTGGAAAACCCCTCCAATGCGAAGGAAAAAAATCACGGACGCCAGCCAGCAAACACTCCTCACTATTATCAAGAGTCGGGTTACAAATACCGTGCAACGGCTACAAGAGAATGAATGAATCAGACATAGTAGAACCCTAACACCGGGTATATGTACCGTACAGCGGAGCTGGTTAGAAGTCCGACCATTATATTGTGCAACTGAATTTGAAACATAGTCAACATTTTTCATATCAATCTAGTCCTGATTCATGACACCAGTGGTCTCTCTGCCTATATACATAGCTTAAACCGCCTATACATAGGCTTAAGAACTATGCATTTAGGTTAGCGCCTACAATACAAATATGATGCGTAGCAGGTGCTGTGGCATCCCAATGTACCCTGCAGCCATATTCGTTTTCCTTTTGCTGCTTGCATATGCATCGCCTGTGACTTGTAAGCAGTAGTATCATTGTCATCATGCGCATCTTGTCTTTTCATCAATAAAACATATATGCAAAATGCTGATTATGAATAGAAAAATATATAGGCAGCAGGTCGTCATCATCTACTTGAGGCTGCGAGATGTTTAACATCGTCACCATCATCCAATGGGACTGACCAGAGCGATTTTACATTAATATTTTGCCAGCGGGATACGTGTGTACATTGGAAGGTCTGCTACTGCTGCTTGAGTGAAAACCCGGATCAACCCTGGTGTTTTAAGACGCAGGATGCGTGCAGGGCGAACTGCCCCAAATGCAACCCTAAATGTGCGCCGCCGCCGCCGTCGTCGTCTAGCCAAAGCAAATCGATGATGCAACCCTATATAGGCGAGGAACGGTAGTTAAATCTACCTTATTACAGGAATAAGATAGTAAGAGCGCCCCTGTGTAATCGATCTCAATTCATCTCGTGTAACAACAGCGTAACTGTGTAAGGATGGGGTTGGAGCCCAGTAACGCGCCCTGATCGGGGGCCCAACCAACGAAAAGATTGCATATTTTTGCTCCTGTTGTTCTGTGAATTCGTGACCATTCTGAGCTGATTTTTTTCACCCGATTTATATAGTAAGCAGCTGCTATAATGCTATATACATCGGGTTGGGCCATATACATCTCCTGTTGTTCTGGGTTGGGTAGGCTGCGTCTGATGTTAATTATGAGCTGAAGCTGAAATGGACACTTGCTGAGAATTTGGATGCTGAGACTCGAGAAAAAAAATATGCGCTGTCAGATTCATTTCGATGCAATCGGTTGCAGATTAATCTTGATTGGTTGCCTAATGTTAACCGGCGACACGATGGGATGCCCCCAGATCGTCGATGATGATCCAGCCAGCCAGCCACGATCCTGCAATGAAAATCTGCTCATGGAGTACCTCTGTCTCTGGCTCACTTTGCATAACAGAGTTTGGACTTATTCATCAAAAAAATATAAACAGATTCTGGACTTCAGAAATAAAACTCAATACTATAGTCTTCCAACATTTCAAGTGATATATGCTTGTATGACTTGCACGTTTCAGTCTCAATCAATGAGTTGCAAACAGATTGCACAAGTGTTGGTCTATGAAATAAAAGAACTAAATACAGATGGGTAAAAAGCTTTCTGATGGTTGGGAACATAAGCTCAACAAGCAATTGATCAGTACAGAATAGTAATGGTAAGATTTATAAATATCAGGCTGCATTTTATAAACTGAATTCATTTGAAAAGAAGATCCTAACATAATACGGAGAAGTTAGAAAAAAAACTTACGTGTACCGGAGAAGTTAAAAAAAAAACTCATCCTCGAGGGGTAGACAACCCTCAGATATACTGCTTAAGATAGAAGACTATCTTCCCATGGAGATTCAAAAAACCCCCAAGCACCTTTCACACCCTTACACAGCGGCATCATCGGCCGCAGCGGCCATGACGACCACGGACCACTGAGAGCGAGGGTGCGTGGATCGATCCACCCACTGATGTTCCAGCACCTTTGAACCATGCATTGGACCAAGCAGGCTTCATGGATCGATAGTACAAGGGTTCAAGGTTTTATGGGTCCGATCGATGAATCATCGATTGTACCACTCATGCACATGTATTTCACTATGTGAGAGATTTTTTATCCCTTCTACATATATACAAAAAATAGTGTGGGGTGGGGGGGGGGGGGGTCCCCACTGAGCTCTCGATCGATGAGCCATGGGGCTGCGGGCCGGTAGTACTTTTCTTTGTCATCTTATTTGCATGCATTAATATATGTCACATAATTATATGTTTATTTATTAGGTATGGATAAATTATCCTGATATGATATTTGTTTTCAGGTTCCTCGCTCATGAAAAGATCACATTATCTGTCTAGGGTTTAACCCTAGCATCATAGACATCATCTCTGTGATGAGAAACTAGGATCTACACAACGCTACTAATGCATGGATCTATGCCGTTGGTGATCAGGTATGTTTGTTTACATCTGTATCATCTCATTAAAAATAACTAGAATCTACACAACACTAGGAATTTATAAATGTATCACATGGGTGATTGAGTAGGTTTATTTCATGTATCCCAAGAACATATCCAATAGTAGGGCAGGGGGCTCAAGCCCCCCTATCACGGTTGATTCCGTGGAGCCATTTTGCTCAAGTTAGATATGAAACATACACATTATGGCTGCTGGTTGCACTTTATAACCGATTTCATCCGTTTTGTATTATGACTCTACTTGAATAAGACATTTAAATTTCAATTAGAGTGCGTGGATCGAGAAGCAGTTGTCGCCTTAGAGCAAGTATAATAAGGAGCTAGAAGCTAGCTAAATGATGAGGTGGAGGAGAGAGGAGAAGCAGGCTTTAAACTTACAAAACCAGAAAAACTTTGTGAAATAAACAAGTGAGCTATGTATTCACGTTGAAGAGCTAACTATTTTATGTGTGGGCTAAGGCTGCAAAGAATATTATAGTCCGCTATAACTATTAGCCTTGCTCTTAGACTCAACTCTGTGAATGGTGTTATTTATTTGTTGCTTGTCGGTGTTATGACATATAACCCCGTGCTCCGTAAATGACACATCATGCCAAATGCCCAAGACCATGTGTACGCTTTGACTATCAAAACCTCATCCAAGGTTTCATTTGTTGTGTTTTGGGTTCGTTCAAGGCTAAAGCCCCCTTTGGAATAGATTCCAATAAAAAATAAATTGTTTGTACGAAGTTCCTGTGTTTTAAAGGGGCCTTAAAACGTTTAACATTTTTTCTATATTTGTTTAATGTGAAATATAATGAAGGCAGGTTCATTTGTTACGAGAACGTGTTAAAATGCCCATCTTCTGAACATTACAAACGTTACTAGTAGATACGATCATGGGATCCCACTTGTCACAGATATATACATGTCGCCGGTTTAGAGGAGACACAGCGAACGTTTCAAACCAAAACGTCCCAGTCGGCTGAAAAAAATAAAGATAAATTCTTTTTTCAGGTAAAGGATGCACATCAGAAAATCTAGGGACTATAAATTGAGGTGACGCCTGGTTTATTTTGTATAACAGAGCCTGTCTGGACTTGGGATAAACTAACGCGAAGAAACGTCACACTCGATTTGCCTGTTTTCTTGTTTTCGTTTGTTCCAAGCATTTCAACACTCTTCCTTTAATCCCATTGAGCCAAAAAATGATGCTCCGGTTGTGTAAGTGTATATATCTATACATCGATGATGGATGACGATCGTCGTCATCGAGTCTAGAGTACATTTTCATACCAATCAACTGTAACAACATGCTGTGTTCAGTCGTACTAGTAGATTGTAACAGAAGTTGTCAAAAGCAGAGTATGGATTCAAGATCAGAGCAGTGAGTCCTCAGCCATATCCGAGCAGCTTGGGGGCGAGCCTGAGCAGCGGCCGGAGCGTGCTGGGCGCGAACTTCCTGGCAAACAAGAAGCACACCTCCGCCGGCTGTCCATTATACGTACAGTTCCCCTGATCCTTCCCGGGCGCCGCCGTGAGCCGTCTCAGGAACGCCTCGTCGACGTCTTTCTCCCCGAACGTGGCCGGGTGCGCGCCGCCGCGTGACCAGTCGACCCACGTCACGCTCCGGTTTGCGATCCGCGTTGTTGCCTCGATGGAGAGCGCCGTCGGCAGGTAGTGCTCGTCCACGTAGCACGGCGGCCGGCAGTGCGCCCGGAACTTGGGGTAGTACTTGCCGTCAGCGACCACGTCGACGGCGAGGTCGCGGGCCAGCTCGAACCACTGCGCGCCCTTCCGGAACTGCTCTCGCCGGACCTCGGGCGCGAGGCCGTCGCGGTACCGGCCCCGGCCGGATGGCCGTGGGTCGTCGAACGCGCCCACGAAGCTTGTCCGTGATCGCGTCAGGTAGCTGTACACCGCCGGGAAGCTGTAGAGCGGCACGCAGGACTCGGAGAGGAGCACGAAGCGCTCGTTCGCCGGGTCCAGCAGCGCGTTCGCTAGCAGACGGCGCTCTGCGTCCACCATGCTCGCCTCGCCCCACGCAGCCACCTGTGTTTGTTCATATATGCAGTGGTCAGTGTCAGTCAGTGGCAGCTCACTCTTCTTCTACCAAAAACAGTACACTTTGCGTGTGGAAATAAAGCAGAGAATTTTCAGTAGTGATCATACTAGTACATAGCAAGCAGTAGAAAGTGGAAGTGAGATCATATTGATGGAGTTTGTATAATGATCATGGTGAAGATTCCATGGCGATGCCATGTCATCTTTGTTGAGTTGCATCAAATTGACCGGCATCTGGAATTTCTGTCTTTCTGATGTCCAGGGCAGGACGGTGAAGGACTAGGAAGTTTTAAAATGGACGTCATTTTCAGCTCTGACTAAAATTTTGCCCCTCTCCGCCATCCATCCACATTTCACGACCCAGAGGCCAGAGGTAGACCGTGCGACGTGCGTCTGTGCATAATTTTCATCGTGGCGCTCGCCGTGCAACATGGACGGACATGGTTGGCCGGATCGTCAAAGCAAAACCGAAACTTGCCACCCCACGTCAATGATCGAAGGAGGAGGAGTCGTGGCGTACCTGGCTGGGCACGAGCCGGCGGTAGAAGGCGGACGCCGGCGTGAACTCGGGGCGGTACCCCGGCGTGGCGTGCACGTACACGGAGAAGAGGCCCTTGTCCCCGGCGCCGGCGAAGAACCTCTCCCAGAGCGGGGCCAGCGGCAGCAGGCCGCGGGTGAGGAACATGAAGGCCACCTTGGGCGTGCGCCGATACGGGTACCGCCGCACGCTGGGCCGCCACGACGCCGCCCACAGCAGCTCCTCGTCGCTCATGTCGTGCCACGCGGACGCGGGCGCGCGCGTCCACCGCTCCAGCGGCGACGGAGACGACGGCGCGGGCAGCAGGGCGGCGTCCGGGACGGGGCGCAGGCGCGGGTGCATGGACGAGTAGGCGGGGCCGCCGAGGAGGAGGATCACGACGGCGAGGAACCCCGTGCCGAGCACGGCCACGAGGAGGAGAGGGCGGAGGAGCTTCAGAGGCAGCGCTGCCGCTGGCCGGGCGGTGAAGGGGTTGGTGCCGCCGCCGCCACCGTCCTTGCCGTTGCCGTCCACGGCTGTTGCTGCTGCTCCCGGCGGCATGCCGATCAGCTGAAAACAGAGTTTTTTTTTTATTATTATTATTATCCAGACACAAGAATTCGTAAGGGAAATTGAGAATTGCTGAATCGACTGAGGTTGTGGAATCAGAAGATGAAAGCTTCTGATTGGTGCTATCATGAGGGAACGCGGTAACAGCAGAGCAGCGGTTATTGCTGAACTGAAAGCCTGCTAGTGAAATGGAACAGCGGTTTCCTTTGTGAAAAAAAAACAAACAAACATTTTTCGTTGCGCGGGGAACGGAGGAGGATCGGAGGAATCATGGATTCGTTGGCGACGCGGCAAGAAACGCATAAAGACGACCAACGCACGCAGCTTCACGCGGTGGCGGTTCGACGCGCCGCCGGAGAAGATGAAGGGATCACCACGCAACAGCATACTAAGAAGCAGAGTGGGAACTGGGAAGGGATGGAACCGTACCATGGGAGATGCTGCTTCAATCAGTTCAAGAAAGGGGACGGCGGCCGGCCTCAGCTCATCTCATCCGCGGGCGCGAGCGACCGAATAATCCAGCCAGCGGCGCCGGCGGCGACAAGAGAGAGACGGAGAGGACAACGCAGGGGAAGGGCAGAGGAGGTGGGCGGGGCCGCTGGAAAGGTCGCGGCTCTCAGGCAGGAGGTGGTGCACCGGTGCAGTCCAAATCAGAATCAGCGATCACAGACTTTCCAGTTTGCACCAAGCAGTGGTTACTGGTCAATACACTTGTTTCTCTCTATTTCCTTTTTCTCAAAAAACCCCTCTATTTTCCATGTTTTATATAACCAGGCCTTCCTTACGGAATAGAACAAGATGGATTGTGTTACAGGTGTATGGCTATCCTAAGGGTACACTAATACTTGTATTGTACTTCAAATGAACTTGAGATATATCTTTGGTCCACCCACATCTTCCACTCACTCCTTGGAAAGCCTACGGCATCACACTGAACATATGCGGCAATATCATCTATCTAACATATGCAAGACACTCATGACGTCTGACATATGCAAGTTGTTCAACATTATCGTCTCATATATATGCGAAGGCGGTACACCCAGCAACATTTCCTGAAATATGTAAGACACCGTTATGGCATCACATTAGCAAGATGCCTCTAGTAAGGCTGCGCAACTCCCATCTACGATATTGCACAAAATTTGCCATAAACAAATCGAGGCCGACGCACAGCCCGGCCTAAGCTCATTGGATTTTGGCACCAGCCTTAGTGAAGAAAGGAGCCTCCACAGAAATCATGGCGGTGCAAAAGCTAGCTGGTAAGGTGCACCGCAGGTCATATTTTCATTCATCCTGGCCTGCACGGACGGACGTGGCTAGACGGGAAACCAATAAATGAACGAAAAAAGAGACACCGCCATGGCTACCACGCAACCCCCGTGCGTGCCTTCATTGCCATCCCCCTTCTCCTCGGCTCCACAGGCCGGGCTACGGAGTACTTATTTGTGTCCAAATTAATTTTTCTCATAGATTTAAATTAAAATATACGGGTTACCCCAAGCATGCCCTCATGCTCCACACCATTGGATTCGTACTGGGAAGTGTACACACACATCTCAGTGCAGATTCGTATTGAGATTGTGTATGCGCACACTTCTCAATGTGAATCCAACGACGTAGGGCGTGAGGACATGTGCCATTAAGGACAGAAAAACTTTCTGGTAGAAGTAAACCTACTCCTTGATACTACCAAATAGATCAACAACACCTTAGGTCAAACTATATATCATGGGCCTTGGGCGAGATCCGACGATGTAGCAAGGCCGGCCCAGCAGACCCTGAGCCGTGTGTATGAGGCTTCCCTGGGCCCTGGCCCTTTACTTCCATGGGCCGTGGCCCAAAACCAGTTTAGCTCAAATGCCGTACACAGGCCACAGGTATACGTCCACTAGGATGCTACAGCGTCGTCCGTCCTCAAATTCCTAGAGACGACGGCCGCGCGTGGCTGCTGAAACCACAAACCTGCAGAGACGCCAGCCTGACGTACGTGCGTCTTTGTTTGATTGCAGAATGGAACCCAATTAATTCCAAGCCAAGCCGCGTCGTCGTCGTCGTCCAGCGTGCCTTGGGGGCCTTGTTGACCCACCCGATTAATATTCCAGTGATGACGAGTCCGGTCTACTCCTACCAGTCCCACACACTGCTGACTGCTTCGTTCACCACTTATATACCTGATGAACATTACATTCGTTCTTTCACATGACTTGCTGGCTGGTCAACACACCATATATCCAGTCTTGTTTAGATCCCGAATCGGCACACGCAAAGTTGGCAAAAAGCCATAAATACTTTACTATAGCATTTTGTTTGTATTTGGTAAAATTATCCAAATTTTGACTAATTAGGCTCAAAATGTTCGTCTCGCAAAGTGTAATTAGTTTTTTAATTTCATCTATATTTAATACTTCGTACATTTATCGGCATTTTGATGTGACAGAAAATCTTCTTTTTGTATAGTGCCAAATACTGTAATTAGAAATCTAATTTAAGCATCTAAACAAGGCCTCAATCATCTAGCAGTACGTTTCACCACTGTACTGTATGGTACGTACTCGTATTAAAAAGATGGTTTACTTTGACCAACGCAAAATCTTTTTTGTTTAAAAGAAAAAAAACCGTTTCACTATCAAGCCAAGTCCACATCAAAATACGACCAACCGCACATTTAGGTTCGTTTTGCTTCTTCTTTGGCTGCTTTGGCGGCCGGGCGTGCTCAACAATCCAGCAGTCGATCCGACCATATCTTATTTTTTGTGTTTATTACACTACACGTATGCAGAGAATCTTTGCGTGCTCTAGGCTTTGGTGAGACGGAAATGTAGATATCAGATCGATGCCATTACTTATTAGTAATGAATTTATTAATTAGAGAGTTGGGTAATCCCGTTAGCAATCTTTTTTTTTGGGGGTGTGCGTGTGTGGCGGGGGGGATATGAGATTGAGAAAAAAAACAAAATAAACTAACTGTGAGTTGTGTCGACTCTGCATGTTCATCGGCACGTGTGTCTCTAGAAACTAATAAAAATAAACTATTGTTGGAGAACACGGCCAAAAGCTTTGTTTGAAAATTTAGATTAATTGTTTGGACTTTTCAAGAAAAGACCAGGCTGTTACAACTTAAATTATTAGATTAGCTTAGCTTGCTTAGCCGAGCTAGGTGGTCGGTAACACCGAGGTCCGATCCAGGTGGTGATCGAATATAGTATGGCGGCGATGCATCTGAGAAGTGAGAAAGGACCTCAATAATCTACTCCGCTCCGGCCAACCGATGAAATTGATAAGCCTGTCATCCATCCTTAAGCTGATCGTAGTTATAGAGAGAGCGAGAGAGGGAGACAGAGAGGCACGCATGGCGGGCGCCTTCCAGCATTGACCGTCCCACCTGCTTCCCAGATTATTCCAACCACGTGGCATGGCGGTCCCGCCACCACCTTCCCTTGCAGGCTTCCACGCCACACGTACTCCTCTCCTACAGACCACGACGACGACGATGACTAAGCCTAGCTGGGATCGAGCTGCTGTATATATATATATATATATATATATATATATATATATAAAAATATGTATCTGTATGACACTCCACACGCTCTCTCTCTCTGTCTCGGTCTCTCCTCCTTCCACTTCCAGGAAAGCAGAGCTAAGAATCCCCTCTCCGCTGCTGCTTTCTTGTTCCTTCTTGGTTTTTCCAATCCAACATCCAACAAACTAAAACCAAGCAGCAAGCAAACCCACGAAATGGAGGGGCCGCATCAGGGCCACGAGGCAGCGCTGAGGACCGCGGCAGGGCAGAACAAGCCGCCGGCCACCGCCCGTCCGTGGCCGCGCGGCGGAGGAGGAGCGTCCGCGGCTCCCCCGCCTCCGCCTCCCAAGGTGTACCGCGTGGAGCCCCGGGAGTTCCGGGACCTGGTGCAGAGGCTCACCGGCGCGCCGCCCACGGCCCTGCGGCGGCAGCAGAACCAGCACCATCATCCGCACCAGCACCGGATGGGCGTGGCCGCGCCGGTAGTGCAGCCGCAGCCCGTGCGCCCCGGAGGTCAGCAGCAGGCGTACGGCGCGCCGGCAGCGCCGTGGTTCTCGTTCCCTATGGCCGGCGGGGTGGAGGCGGCGGCGCAGCCCCAGCACGGTGGCGCTTTCCTCTAGCTGCCTGCCTGTGCTACTGCTATTGCTTATGCTTCTCGTTCCCTATGATTCCACGTTCAAGCTGTAGACATGCTGGAGTACTATGTGTTAATCACAACAGTTAATCAGCGCTAATGACGGTAGATGGATGGATAGATAGATGATGTACCGTAGAAAGATGTTTAATAAAAAGCTCCAACATGGGTAATTCGTTGTCTGTTGTGTTGTTGCTGTGTTAATTAGCACTCCTTATTGGATCCCAGATAATAAGAAATTGGGTCTGCGCTCTGTTCTTGTGTTTGGTAGGTACTGAAATGTCTCAATATCAATATGAATGATACACGTGTGATGAGCCTTACCGTATGCATGAGCTTTCAGTCCCGTATCGGTATGCTATGCGTCGGCGTGGCGTCATGGCTGATTGCAGCAGAGCGCCTTGCATTGGATTCGGACGCAATGGCTGGTCAAACAAGCTGAAGCAGCTGTTAATTGGGTTAAGATTATTGCTAGGAGCAGTCGTCCCTCCCAACACGAAATGCAATGGAATGGAATGCTGACGATTCAATTCAAAGGCGTTGACTGACCGACCCATCACCGGTCCTCACTCACGCCGTCCCAACCGCAGTTCAGAACGCTGATTCCTGACTGACCACGCGCATCGCCTCGGACATGTAAAACACGTGAAACTAGAATACGATCCAACAAACAAACAGAGGCTCACGGCGAACAATTCCAGCAAGGCTAAAGGCTGTGACCAACTTGACTATCCGTCAAGCCACTCCAAGACTAAACACGTTCGGTCTCGTTGATAGCTGCGACACAATAGCTCGGCTTCACTAGCGAATCAACTTTTGTTAAACACGTGGCGTGCAAGAGGACGGGGCACAGAGGATAATAAAAACGAGCGAGGGTTATTATAGACATATCTGAAATCAACCTTATATATACAAACTCACACACAAAGCATATACTCGTGCATCCATCGAGGAGATGTAGCCATGAGCATCTGGTGGCGGTGCACTTGGCCTTGCAGTCGACGATGCAGGATCCGCCGCCGCCGCCTGCACCGTACCCGTTGCCGGAGCGGCTGTAGAACCAGAAGCGTACACGAACCAAGTTACGTTGCCGGCAGCCCGGCAGCTGCCACGCTCTCTCCACCAGTCCACTGTGAAAAGTACTCCTATATGTTATGTGCCCATGCCAGAGATAGGAATCTATTTATAGCGCTGCATCAGGATCTCCTAGGTTAAGGGTCAAGTCTCTTGACAATATAAATACTAGTCTTGTGTAATTAGGTTAAGTACGAAAAGAATATAGCGACGGACGGTGTCGGTGTGCCTGCAAACTTGTCGACACTCACATTAGTCCACTATACTTACAAAAGTCTTGCTCTAGGTGACCATGACAACAACATGACCCTGGCCGGGTCACTTCTTACACGCGCGGGCCCCTGATGGTTCCCACCCCCCCCCCCCCCCCCCCGGCCAAATGATTGTGCTTACTTTCCTTATTAAAACAAATGATTATGCTTAGTTGCCTCTTCAATACACTAGATCATGTACAAGAATATGAAGATAGGATCATCTCAAGAGGACTTGATAGACTAAAGGCTAGTGTTGAAAGGCAACTAAACTGGTATGACTGTCAGTTGTTGAAGGCCCATACAATTGGTCAGTCTGTCATTTGTTGAAGCCCAACTGTACTGTCAACATTAGTGCTAATATTAAAGGCCAATGGAACTGGTCAACATTAGCACTTGAGCAGGTTCAGACTATGTGCAAGGGCATATACTACATTAGCGTTGTCTCATGAAGTACCAAGTAATTTAAGACGATTTAATAGACTACATGTATAATGATTAACTTTTTAAGTTGTTTCATAGTAACTCATAATTTTTTAATTTATACGTAGCATAAAAATAGGATTATGAGTTGCATGACAACAACAACTCATACAATGTTTTAATAGTTGTCTCATACAGAATATGAGACTAATGACGACCTATACAAACGTACCAGGTGCCCTCACCAACGTGCCCTCTAGTCCAATGCATCTCAGCCTTATTATCGTGATAAAAGTCCACAGTTTCATCTTTATCCACCTCTATAATGACATGTCCTCCCGACTCCCTCCAGCCTCTTACCCAGCCCTCTCCAGCCACCACAAAGGAGCCGTGCTGGATACCTTGTGGGGGGTACCTAGGTATAGGTGCGCCCACTGTTCGTACACTCACTGATTCATCTTGAGACACCTCTATAATGATGCGTCCTCTCGGGTTCCCGGGCTCTCCAGCCGGGTGCGCCCACCATACCTCGCAAAGGTTCCACTCCAATCAACATTAGCCCCCACAAAGGCCTGTGGGTCCTTCTGTGTCGGTGTTTCATGACCCCTAAAGGCTCGTCCCCAATCCCCTTCATCCTCCACAAATGTGTAGGGTCTGTTTGGTTGGTGTTGTTGGTGTTGGGCTCCCTGGTAGCCATCGTAGATCGGGGGGGTTTTTGTAGTCGTAGTAGCGCGGCAACACACTCAGATCATGGGCTTTGAAGTCGTAGGTGAACTCGTAGCAAATCTGCAACACATGCAGATGATGGATCAGTATGGCGCACATGGCACTGGCCGGCGGCACCTATATATAATGGCACGGCGGGCAAGAAATACTATATGTACGTACCGTCGTCGCCGGCGGCGGGTAATTATCGTCGTCGTAGCTCCTCGGGGCTGCTGTTTCGTGAGAGCCAGATACTACATTAGTAGTAGAAGAAGGGACAACTCTAGGCTGGACGTTTGTAATGAACTCTTGTGCCGTCGTGCCTCCGCCCAAGGAGGCAGCAACATTATAACGTTGATCATAGCGCAGGTAGCCCATGTCGCTTGGGACAACATATTGACGTTGGCCTCTCTGGTAGCCACCGTATGAGCTCTGCAACACATTCACAAAATGGATTAGCACGGAGTGCACGGCACTTGCACTTATTATATATAATAACATCACAACAACAAAAAATACTATACTCCCTCCATATTAATAGGGAAGTCGTTTTGTATATGGTTTGGACCAAACACTGAAAATATAAATCATAAATAACTTTTAAATTGATAAGTTTGAAAATATAAAAATTATATAAACATTTGTCTTGAAAAATATTTTTATAAAAATATACATATATCACTTTCTGTTAAATAGTTTTATAAAAAAAGGTGAAAGTCCGTGTCACTATCTAAAGAAACTTACTTTTTAATATAGAGGGAGTACGTACGTACCGGATTGGCATAGGTCGAGCAATAGGTGGAGTACCTGAAATTTACATTATTGTCAGCTGAAACATGTTCATAGTCAAGTTATTAAACACCATTAATATATGATGCCACCCACTCTTAACTTCGCTAGTACTGTTCCATCATCCGTATATGCAAGATCAAATTCTTCTCCATATGTGTGAAAGTTGAGAACGACGGCTTATTACCTATTACAAATAAATAAATGAAATTTTAGGGCTATTTTTCATAAAAAAAGTTAGGATTACTTGATTTAGCTATTCAAGATTTTTCACTATAAACTAATTATTTTCTATATTTTGAGTTTGAATACATGGAAATGATACAATATCGAGGAATAGTTTCTTAAAGTCAAAAAAAGAATAGTTTCATAAAAGAATATAAAATATGCTTTATTTTGCTATTTCTTATAAATAGTATAACCAAAGTCATGTTTTCAAGGCCATGTAGGTAGATGACCAAAACTTCACTTATTTGTAGCAGGAGGGAGTATTTCATTGATTTTGAGTACTAAAACACCTTGAGTACCAAAACAGCAGGGTAGGCCAATTGAGATATATATAGAGAGACACACACATGTCCCTCCTAGGATGTAGAATAGCACGTGTATATATACATATATATTTGAACTTACCTGGAAATGTCATCTGTTTTTTCTATCTCTATTTTCTCCGTCTCCCTTGTACTTGCATTTTGATAATAACTAGCATCCTCATCAGTTGAATCACTGTAACTCTGCACCAATCTTGCCACCTAAAATTATTAGAAAAATAAATTAAAAATAAATTCAAGTATGATAGATATATATTGTTTGCTACACACTAAATGTGGCCACTTTGAGTTATGATAACTACTATACTAATTTATGAGATTACAGTAACTCCTTACTAAATGATTTACTAAACCTTACGGTAAATATCCTTATACGTTATATGGCAACGTATACTATGGAAACCAGCCTTCTGTATAAACTATGAAAACTCTAATAAAGACCACACAAATCTAATCTGATGGCTAGAGGTGGGGGGTTTAAGTACTAAAATAAACCACCTTTAGGATGAAAGAGTGGGGGTTTAAGTGCTAAAATAACCTCCTCATTTCTAACCATCGGATTAGATTTGTGCGGTCTTGATTAGAGTTTTCATAGTTTGCACAGGAGGCTAGTTTCCATAGCATACGTTGCCATGTTATAGTAGCAAAGCTATCGTAAATATATGTATTTACTTTATCATAAATTAATATAAAATTATCATAAATAGAGATGGCTATAGAATAACTTATTCTGTAGCTAGCTATCGAATATACTCTCCTTTTATGCACACACCTGTTGTCGCGGATGCAGGTGAGCATCCGGAAGAGCAGCAACAATCTCCATAATTTTGGCGAGCATCCAGGTGTTATAGGTGACATCGGCACGCAGGGTGGCAACGATTCCGTTGACGTCGGCCAGTTTGGAGGTGTTGTAGGCGCCGTTGGCGAGCACCACCGCACTGAGGTTCAGCGAGACGTCGAGGTAGACCCGGCGCAGCTTCAATGCCATGGCGTCGGCGTCCAGGGCACGAAGCACGGCGTTCTTCCTCTGGTAGGCGACGACGAGATCCCAGGCGCGCTCCAGGGCCTGTTTCAGAGCACTGAGCGCGCCACCCACCAACGCGCCGCCGTCCTCCTTCTCCGTGGTCTTCCGCAGGCCCTCTGCCACGGCGCGCACCGTGGCCACGAGCTCGCCGATGTTGCGGCAGTCCTCCCTGTTGTGTCAAAACATCTCCACCTCCTTCTTGATCTTGAGCGCCAATTCTATGATGGCCTGCACGATGCTCACCGGATTGGCCATACGTCTGTTGCAAGCGTTCTGTCGGTCTGCGAGATTGATCATCGATCCAAGACGTACATGATGTCATGATCACAAGAGCAGGCGGCGTCGTGATCTCATCAGACATCAGGCGTAACATACAAAAATATATCGAGGAAGCAGAGGCGCGCTGACCTGCTGCTTAATTAATTATTATGAACCAACAACTCCTTCGGATCGTCGAGCTTTGCCGGCGGCGTCGTGCTGTCGCTCGGAAGCGCGCGGCAGGCTGCAGCTGCTGTGTGTTCGCATTCCTCTCTAAGTGGAGTTGCAGCATCAGCAGGTTCCAGAGACGCGAGCAAATGTCACACGCTGCTCTGCGTTGCATCCACGCCGAGTGAAAAAGCAAAAGAATCGCGGATGGATTAGTCGTAAGGCTCCAAAGGGAGGAGCTGGCCTGCAGCATCTCCACCGATTCCTCGTTCCCATCCCTAGTAGTCTCCAACTATCGATATTGGGGACGGAACACTTTTTTTTTTAATCAGTGACTACTCTCTCCGTTCTAAATTATAGTTTATTTTAATTTTTTTGATACATGTATTTTGTTATGTATCTAAATAAATAATATGTCTAGATACATAACAAAATATATATACTAAAAAAATTAAAATAAATTATAATTTAAAACAGACGGAGTAACAATAATGCCACCGTGTTGCGACGGAGGTGAAGGTCTTGAGGCTTAGATATCTATGCAATGGTCGCGTCATTTGTTTCAAAATATTGAAAGCGCATGCGGGTGAAAGGCCGCGACAAAAGCACAGTATACGTTGTTTCGAGAGGCGAGCCGGTGTGCCGCCGAGCGGGGTTGAGAAAATGGGCCATGTGGTTGGGCCGACAAGAGGAAAAAAGTAGTAAAGAAATTTTGGCTTTCACGATTTTAGGACTTGATTTCAAATTTATACAGATTTTTTTTAAACTGAACTCATTTTTTGTTGCTCTAGTTAGTGATGAAAAGAGGACAATTGTTTTTTTTACATCCGTCTATCCCGGAAGGTACAAAACAATATATAGATAGTAGACTTCCTCAGAGTCCCCGGCCGGCGATACCTCGCGGAATGGGAAACCATAGGAGTCCACGGTCATTGTCGTCCATGCCGTGGGACGGAGGCGCGCGCCGCGACACGGGGACAAGGTGATGTTGTGGAGGAGGCTCACGGTCATCGGTCGGGGCTATGTCATCCTTGACACAGATAGGGTGGGTCAGGGAGGATGCGCATTGAACATCCATGGCCGTCATTGTGTCGCAATCCTCCCTTCATCTTTCCTCATAAGCTCCTCCATCTTCTTCTCCTAATCCCTTCTTGCCATCCTCTTTCATTGATGAACAAATGCAAAAATCTTGTGAACTACGTACCCTCTCCGTTCCAAGCTATATATTGCCTTTGCCGTGTTTCTAGACATAACATATGTCTAGGTGCATAGCATAATCTATATGTTTCTAGAAAAATCAAAATGACTTATAATTTGAAATCGATTGACTACCTATATTTAGGGGATTTGGCACAATGTTAGAGAAAACCAAATTATTTCTAGTTTTCCACGGGCCCGAACCACCTGAGAGCATCTTCAAGAGTTTACTATTTGTTACTTGGTAAATCTTGTAATTTGCCAACTCACAAAATAATATGGGGAGTAAAAAAAAGTCCATCTCCAAGATTTTGGCATAATTACTTCCTAAAATTAAAAAAAAGCTAGAAGCGTGATTTTTTTCTTCGGGCATTTTTCAAAGTGAACACAAAAAATTTTCATAATTAATCAAGCCTGGATTAAAAAAATTCTTCTCTCTAGCTCTTTTACAAAGTGAACACAACAAACACTTCTATTTGCATCCATGCCCTTCTACCCATCTTCGCGATGGGACGAGCGCCGATTTCGGTCGCCACCGCCCGCCAGTTCCTGGCCCTGCGCCCCTACCCAACCATGCAGCCTTGCCGATCATGGCCTCGTACGCGCGGCCAACGGCGGTCAGTGGTTGGTGAACTTCGGCGACGCCCCGACGAACCTGTCGGAGGTCGCAGCCGCGCTCTCGACCTGAACAACCACGCGGGAGCAGCACGTCTTGCCCTCAGCAGGCAAACCTAGAACGAGGTGATCAACGTGCGGGAGGAGCGGCGGCATGAGAAAACGCCGATGGCAAGTTAAGTATGCTCGCGTATATTTAAGCGCGCGCGGAGGGAATATATCTTAAGTTTCTATTAATGTCAAATTGTTTTACCAAACTGTTGGTGGCTAATTTTCTTGTTTTGCCAAAATTATATGGATGTCAGGTTGATATAGCAAGCTCTTGGAGAAGCTCTAAGAATGAAAAGCTTGGGTGTTGCTTGGTAGATTTGCTCGGCCTCGCCTGCATAGGCAGCCCTTCCTTGCTCGACTCGATGAACCAATTTGGCTCTCTTGTGCCAGCAAAGGCTTGTAGCAGCAAGCAAATGTGAACACATGGTTTTTCAGTAACCATTGTAGAGCACCCTTGTGTGTGATGAGTGATTGTCAACATGTCCAACACTTGTGGTTGGCGGTTGGTTCGGTGGTTCTTCTGATCCCCTGGCACAAGGTTATGTGTCGAAACATGTCTCTTGGCTCGTGATGTGCAGGTGTGGAGTCTGAAGGTGGTGGCGACGGTCAGGAGAAGGTCAAGTAGGGCATGCCGTGCTGACGGACTGGGTGCGGTGAAGGGCGGACGCGAGGCTTGGACCGATGGACCAGACGGCCGGGTGGCCAGTCGCGGTGGTCGACACTTGGGACATCGACAAGCGCAAGTGTACATGACGGGGGACGCCTACGCAGTACGCTACTCGCGGGCGATTTGGTGGTTTGGCCTCAAAACCATCGGTGACGGTTTGGTGGTATTGCCTTAAGACCACCGGCGGCGGGTTTCACGGGTTTGCGCCTCAAAACCCGGGCGGAGGTCCTGATGCGGACGGACGTGGCGGCATCGGGGAGATTACGTCAAAGCAAGGCTACCGGTGAGAAGGCGCGGTGGCCGTCGGATCAAGAAAATCAAAGGGCTGGACCATTACACCCCTAAAGCTAAGTGGTTTGACTCATGTGTTGAAACATCCTCAATTTTTCACAAAGGAAAAATACACAGAATGAAGGATATAATGATAGCCCAGGAGGTCAAATCATCAATTATCCGAGAACAGTTGATTACAAAGCCATACATCGAATAAAAAATACAATAGAGGGGTTTTCTAAATGATTACATCGCCACATGGCAAAATCATTAGAGTATCTAGCATCCAGAACAGCTACGAAAGTAGAGGGATATCGCGAAAGCAACGTCCTGCACCATCTTGAGCGTAGGCGTGAGACCATCTAATCCTTGAGCCCCTCGTCGTCGTAGACGTAGTCGGGCTCACCTGCCAAATAAGTTTCAGTACGATTTATACTGGCCACTGGCTCCTACCCTATGCTTTGCTTATGCTTTGTGGTAGGTGGATTCAAATGGATATAATCAAAGAGACCTATTATTTGGCTGTGGTTTCCTATGCAAGTATCATCAATATTATATAAAATAGTCCATCAAGTTTTAATCCATTCCCATCCCACACGTGTACCACCAACCAACAACCTCTCATCTCACTCAGCAAACCACGCTCACACATGACGGCATGGACAGCTCCCTCTCGTCCATGCCTAACCGGCCATCATGCCGTAGAATAATAACAACATCACTTAGGGGCAGGTAGAAGGGACTCATCTCACTACTCAAGAGAAGCGTGGGTCATAAAATAGCCATACCGAGGTCACGGACTATATATAAATTCAACAACTCTGCAGAGCGTGTACACCTGTAACCGGCTAGTGCCGACCATCCATAAGATAACGATCATAGGTGCTCATGATCACCTAGGCTGATGCCGAACGACCTTCTAACTATGACAATGCCACCCTACCATTCAGCCCTGGAACACCCCAAGTACTGTCTGGAGTGGCTGAAACTATGAAGTCATGTTCCCATGCTCAAAGGGGCCGATGTTCGGAGGGGGCTGACATGATCGTCTCGGAAGGGTGTGAGATCCTCTTGTACCTTCTGTCGATGAAACCTCGTCGGCAGTCTACCACGGGATACCTCGAGGTAGTAGATTGCGGTGAGGACGCGCTAAGATCTATGATCTAGATGTAAGACGCAAGACAAACACACAGGACAACCAGGGTTTATCCAGGTTCAGACCGCTCAGAAGCATAATAACCTACTTCCTACGTCTCTGCTACTGTATTGATGAGTATCCGAATACAATGAGATGAATTCAGATGGGAGAGATGATGAATTCAGGGGGGTCCTTGTCCGCCTTATATAGTCGGGAGACAAGGTTACATATCTAGGGTTTCCCTATGGTCGGTTACATTGAGCCATATTCTTGGAGTACACAACTAGATCTAACCGACTAAGACTCCTTGCATGCCAAGCAGCCTTCAGCACCCGTGCGGCCCACCGATCTGGTCGACAGCGGACCACAGGCTCCGTCTCGTCGTCCGGCCCACCGATCCGGATGATGATGGACCAGCCTTCATCTTCTGGTCTAGGCTGTCTGGACCGAGCAGCCCAAAGTCTGGCTGCGAGGGTATACAGGGTCTATACCCCCACACCTTCCTACACTACTATGCTGAGTAGTAGTGGCACCGCCATAGATAGTCGAAATCATCCGTCCCCGGTTCATCTAGGGCGAGTGGTGTGCACGAAGGGGTCCGTGGTTCTGGTCCTCAATAGACAACAGGTCCTAGGGGGGACCAGACAGAATATCTCCTCAAAAAGGGCCTCTGCGCCCTGTGCCTCAATGGCACCACCTAACCAGGGCTTCGCTCCATGAAGGCTCTCGACCCCGGGATCTCCTCAAGTCACCATGTACCCGCCATAGGTACTAAGAACACAGGGGTGCCCAGGTGTCGCACCCCTCGGCAAGACTCGCTCCAAAAGCTCATCGTAGATCTTGTCCAGTCGACTCAACCCTTACCATACAACACACCCACATTATATTGCCCAGAGACACCCATACGATCACCAAGTCCGGCATCCCGAGTCGGACCCACCCAAAGACCACCAGCATCACATCACAAATATAATGTAAGTGGAGTAAAAGTAGCAAGTAACAAGCAAAAGTAAGCGTGTCTATCCTATAAGCGGGTGAGCAGGGTAAAGGTTTGGACAAGGAATAGGCATACAAGTAAATCTACCATGCAATCCTATCATAGCATTATTGCATAAAGTAGAGCACTAGCATTCTATTATATTGCATGCGTAATAGGATCTACGAGGTTAGGTGGGACGTGGCACCTGAACAACTGTCACTCAAGTCCTCCTTCAAGTCCTTAGCGCGCTCCTAGTCCTCCTCCTCGAGTAACTCCTTCGCAGGATCTAAAATTTAGACATAACGGTCACGGGAGCGATCCCTATAGATTAACACAAAGAACCAAATAAAATCCAATAACTCTAAATGCAATCATACATAAGCCTATGACATAGAGCTCATTTTTATGAAAATTTAGACACTTGGTTCATATTTTTCGGAATTCGTATGAAGAAGTTATGAATTTCTGAAGTTTAAATCATTTTCTGAATAAGAAAAAGGCCAATTAAATCTTAGTGTGACATGTGGCGTCTTCCTATTGGCTCGGCCAAAAATAGTCACTGCCAGGTGGGACCGAGGTCAAAGGTCAATGACAGGTGGGCCTAGGGTCAACGTTGAACGGTCAACGGTTGACGCCGACCAGGCCCGGACTGGGCCTCGGCGGGCCTAGGTAGGGCAGGATATGGGCCGGGTTGGGCCGGCCCGGCCCAGACGCATGTGGACCTGTGGTCAAACCACGTGGTGGGTCTAGATCCAGTGGGCCGAGTCTACGGTTTTCTGGTCCACGGACTCGGCCCACGGTGGACCAAGGCCGCAGTGCTTGGTGGCGTCCCTCCATTGGCTCAGCTGATCCACGTGGTGGACACGATCCACTGGGACAGGGGAAGATTCCCCATCTCTCTGTCTCGCGCACGCGGCGGCTCGGAGGGGCGCTCACCGGCGGTGAGTCAGGCGAGTGGCAACTATGGTCAATACGGCCAGGCGAAGTGGTGGTCAGGGCGACGGTAGGTGCAGGTGAGCGCAACGGCGGGGTCTAAGTAGGCCAACGGCTCGAGGGCTCACCGACGCGCACTCGGCAGCGGCGTCGAGCGGTGCAGCTGCGGCCTACAACGCCCTAGTGCGGGCTCTAGCGTGCGCACACGCTTCAGGGATCCAGGGCGAGCAAGACACGGCCTCTAATTTGGGCAGTGCCCCTAGCACGACGGCAAGAGCTCGGCAACGTTGCTCTGGTGGGGCTTGAAATTGGTGCCATCTTCTCCTCCTATTCTCGGATGGAGCAGCTCGGAGCTCCAAGGGCTAACTACCGTGGCTATCGGAGGCACGGCGGAGCGTGCGCGGCTGCGAGAGCCATAGCGGTGCTCCGGCGGCCGGAGTTCGAGGAGACCGAGGGCGGCAAAGCGGCGCGCCCTCACTGTGGTCCACGCTGGCTCCAAAGGAGTTGCTAAAATGGTGTTCTAGACGATGGCGAACATCTATGGGGTTAATGAAGCATATGGTGCAGTGGACAAGCGGAAACGCGGTGGTGCTCCGGCGGCGGACGGCCATAGTGGTCTACGACGGCCATGGAAGCAAAGGAAAACAACAGGGAAGGTCGGGGAGGCAACGTGAGGGCTCACTGTGGCGTCGTCACGTCGAGGCGGAGCAGAGTCGGGGTCAGGGAGACGGTCGTGGATGCAGAGGCTCGCGGTGCGGTCGGCGTAGCTTCGGGCATTTCGTTCTCGGTGTGGCTCGTCGCCGAGCTCGTGGCTTGGTGAGGACAAGGCTCAGGCGAAGAAGAAGAAGAAGGGGCGCGCGCGGAGGGTGGTGTCACGGTGCCGAGGTGAGCCCGGGGCACACGCCGCGTGAGCTCGGGACGACGACCGGCGCGGGCGAGATGACGGCAGGCGGAGCCCTACTCCCCTGCTCCTTCACTTCTCTCCCCTGCTTCTTCTCTCTCTCTCTTAGTCTTGATTTGGACAAGGGCACCGTGGGGCTTACTTTGGTGGCGGCCGTGCGATCGGGAAACCCTAGAGGCTCGGCGTCCTCCTCTTTATAGTGCGCCGGCAGCCATGGGAGAGCAAAGATGCTCTTTGGACGGTTGGCGATGGGGCAAGGCGCATGGACGGCCAAGGTGTGTTAGGGTTAGGGTTCCTGGAGCGCACGGCGCGGGCGACGAAACGAACGGCATCGCGGGGCATTCATGGGCGCGGCGGACGACGGAGGCGCGCCATTCCGTTTTTGGAACGCCGGACAGGACAGGCAGGTGGACGCAAGTAGAAGCTGACAGGACAGTCCCACGTGATAGTGAGAGTGGGGAGTGGCGCGGCGCTGGCATCCTCCTTGCTGGGCCGGTCGGCCTCGTGGGCCGCGGTCAGCGAGCGGGGGAGCGGGCGGCCTGGCTGGGCTGGCCTGTTCTTGCTGGGCCGCGAGGCGCGTGGGGATGCAGGCCGGCTGGGCCGTGGGCAAGGGAGGCCGCGGGGGAGAAGCAGGTCGAGCTGCTTGCTAGGCCGCGGAGCAGTTGCTTTGGCAGCCCAGGGTCGTAGGCAGACGTGGGCCGGGGCGGCAGTGGCCTAGCAGGCCGAGGTGGGCCGGTCGGGTGCGGGAAGGGACAGGCCGACCTGATGGCCATGCTGCGCCGCGGCGCGCACAAGGCCAGCAGGCCAAATTGGGCCACTGCTGCCTTGTGCTGGTTTGGCTTTTCCTATTTCTCCCCTTTTCTAAATCCTTTTCTATTTCCAATACCAAACATGCCATGACCATTTAGTAAAGGTGTTAGTGCTAATGAGTCAGTGACATGGCACATGTGCTTGGTAGGTCCACTAGGGTCTCATGGGGAGTTGGAAGCCATGTACATGGTTAGGTACATATAACATATGTATGTTTAATACATGTGATTAAAGGGTTATTGATTTTATCATCAACACATAAAATAAATAAGAAACAAATTATACTTTGTCATTAAAATGAAAATGCTTCAACTAACTTTAGGTGCTACTTGTACAATAACTAGTGGTTTCCTACATGAAACTCACCAACCAAAAGTTATTTTAGAAAAAAAATTTGTTGGTTATGATTTTTGGTGTTTGAATTTTTAGGGATGTTACATGTGTAACCAAGGGTAAACTGGGAATATGTAATAAGCCTTGGCAGATAAATAAGGATGAAGGGGCACCCATTCCCTTCACCTCTCTTATTCCAGTTTTTCATTCTAGGTTTTCCCAGTCTGTAGTTCTTCAGTGTGAGTGAGGTCCACTGCAACTCTATAGTGTTTGTTCGTGGAAAGAGCACCCCCGTAGTGTGCTCATGACCTTTGGGTTTCTGGATTCATGGAATTTCTGTGATGAATTTTGTGTTCATCCCGAGCTCCCTCTCTTCCTCTCTATTTCGAGCTCGGATTCTTCGTTTTTGGACCGTTTGACTCCATTTTTTTGCATTGATTCATGCTATGACGTGAGAGGATCATTCCCACCGAAGGGTTTGAGCAAATTCCTCACGAGCAAGTAGATCGAAGTAGTTTTGTGTTCATGGCGAGTTCTTGGTTCTTTTTCCTCCCCTTCGTGATTTCTCTCGATTCTCTTCGAATTGAGCGATGATCTCCTAGAGATAGCTCTCTAGCTGCCTTGTGAACATCTCTACCAAGTTTGGTTGCAGTTGGTTTAGATTCGAAAGAGATCGGGTTGATTTAGTGAAGGAGGCGATTTTCGGGGTGCTCAGTTCGTGTTTCTGCGCGATTCACGGACAGTCCGGGACCTCTACCTTGGACAGTCCGGGCCTCACATTCGCGCCGGTCAGTTTCTGGAGTTTTCGAGGTGTTTCTCGATTTTGAACTGCGGACAGTCTGGGCTCAATTCGCGGACCGTCCGCCGCTCGATTTTATTCGTTTTTTAGTCTCTGGTACAGTTTCGACGGTGTGCAATTTTTGACATGCGGACTGTCTGTGGTACTGTAGCGGGCTGTCGGGTACTGTAGCAGACTGTCCATTGTTCTCCCGTCTCTGCTGTTTTGCCTGTTAATTGCCCGTTCGGTCTCCGATTTGCTTTCGGTTTGTTGCGTTGGTTTTGTGGTGTGCCGCTGTGTTCCTAGAGAATATCCACCCTCTTATTAGGGTTGTGGACATCGTGTTTTCTGTATTGCTTCTTGGGGTTGTTTGTCGAGTCGAGGACCTAAAGTTTCGAAAGAAATTTTGAGACTCTCATTCACCCTCCCTCTGATCGCCATGTCCGGTCCTTCGGCAAAGCTCCGTATAAGTATCGAGGCGACGTTGCTTAACATCTAAACAAGCTGCCTGCTCGGCTTCCTACCTTGGCGAGGGCCGCACAATGAAAAAACAGACGGGACTAGTGAATGAAAACCCGGTTCCTCGGAAAGGAGATGTGACGTACATATGAAATGAAACCCGACTCCTGGGGAAAGAAAAAAGGGGCAGGTACCTGTTGGCGCGAATGTCTTCACCTGTGTACACACCAGGAGGGAGCCTTCCAGCTCAGGTGGATACATTGAAGCTTCAATTTGAAATGTAATGAATTCCATTAAAATTGCATGCAGAAGTAAACTGTATATTACTACATAACAGATGAGAGCACAACACAACACCGACCATGCGTGATCGCCTTATTTATTAAACAGGATTATGAGTACGCAAAAGCAATAATTACCAGAGTTCATAAACATATCTGAAACCAACCTGATACAAGGGGCTCGATGTCTAGAACAAACACACACCGTATATACTGGTAGTATGTTGCCGGAGCGGCCGTAGAACCAGAAGCACGTCCTGGGGCACGTCACCTTCTTGCCGTAGCAGGGGCCCTTCTCCCGGCACAGCACCGTCGGCACCTCCACGCCGCCATGCGCGTAGCCGCCGTACCCCGCACCCCACCCGCCACCGCCGAAGCCGAACCCTCCAGCCGGGACGACGCCTGGCCCGTAGCCCCGCCCACCGTAGAATCCGCCGCCGCCGACGCCCGGGACGTAATAGTTGGGATCGGGGTTGTTGTTTCGGCCCGCGGCGGCAGCCGGCGCCGGGAGCGGGTTGGCGGCGTCGAGATCGCGCGCGGCGGAGGCCACGGAGAGGAGGAGGACGAAGACGATAACGACGAGGACTGGGAGGAGCAGGGCGCGGGCGCCGCGGCGGTGGTGATGCGCGGCCATGGCTGCGGAGTGTGGCGATGGGTGTTTCAGGCACACTTGCTTGACAGTTGGCGCGCGAGAGTGCGATGGCGACGCGCTGGGTAGATAGCTCTCCGGCACCGGCGGTGCAGAGTATTCTGCCGGCCGGCCGCCCAAATCGGCGGGAAGCTTTACAACCTTTTGCAACGCATGCATAAGCAGAGTCAGAGCAAGGTGGCATGAGGGATGGGGATGCAACGCATGCATTGGGTCGAACCTCTCCGGCGTTGGTTGGTGAGGGATGGGGATTTGAAATTCGAATTCGCAGCCCGCCTCGGATGCTCTGGGCGCCTGCGTTGGCATCGGTGACGACATTGGCCGCGTCAGCCACCTAGAACGGGCAAGGGATGGACCCCACCAGGACAAAACTGTCATGTGCTGGAAGGTCGGGCCCCATCTTGGGCCCAGTTGCGTTGGCATCTGCAGGCAACGACGGCTGCGCTGGCGACCCCAGCCCCCAGCGACGGCGAGGGCGCCGTTGGAGGCCTGCGGCGCGACCTGACCTGGCATGGCGGTGTGGAGCTTGGTCGTGGGGAAGGAGGAGGAGTGAGTGGTAGGGGAAGGGGAGGGAGGGCTGGGAAGGGGCGGCGCCGGTGCCTGAGGGGCTGCCGGCGCCGGCGGCGGTGCTGCGGGGGGCTCCGCCAGGCCCGCAGTTGGGGAAAGACCTTCGCAACGACTATACCTGAATGAAAATGTGTTGTGTCATCACTCATCCTACAGATTGAGCAGCACAAGTCTAGTTGGTTCCCAGGCAACTTTGTCTGCTCCTGCGTAGAATCTCAGGCGTCCAATTTTCCATGCTTGGGTGCATATGAATGCCTTTGTGAAATACTCCATAAGCATATAGACTTGAGATAGTTATAAGTAGTCCAGTTTGCTGGCATGTTGAAACCTGATCGAAACTGGATTACAATTGAGTTCATGGAACTAGATGATACTCTAGAACAGATTTAGCAAAAACCAAACTAATCCTAAACCCAACAAGTGAACTACAGGATGAATTCGACATGACAGTCTGACTATAATAATATGTTACACCACAATCACTCCTGCGCAGCGTCTGCCTTGGGAGGAGGTGGTGGCAAATCTTCCTTCACTTTCTCCAAAAACTCCTGGACCTGTTCATCTTCGTCACGTGCATCGCCTCGCTCATCCTTGGAAAATCGTCTCCCACATTCTTCTATCATCTGCAGTGGAGACTAAACAATTAAGCAGATTTCTGTGTTTATTTGCAAATAGCATGTTCTAATAGGTAACAATAACGACCAAATTTTAAGGACATACCAATCAAATTGATCCCCGATGTTACGCTAATAAATAAGCTATAATTGAACAGTTCTTGGAAATGTCGTTTAGCATCTGCATAAGTGTGCAGCTAATCTGCACTAGTTTTATCTTCCCTCTTATTGCAAGGAATTTTCAAAATAAAAAAATCCCTGAGATACATTCATTAAGCGCAAGGTAAAGAAATCCAATTTATTTATCAGTTAAAGTTCTGGGAATGTGAAAAAATAATAATTAACATGTTATGACTATACTAGAATGAACATAAAAAACTTAGTGCTTCAGTTTTAGCCCTTACAAAAAGGAAACAGACTTTCAACCCCTTTCAAGCTCCTGACACAAGAATTCAGAAAAAGAGAGATTCCTTGAAACATGCACTGTCGCAAACATTCACACTTCCATCTATATTTAGAAATAAGCTTGAGTTCTAATTTCTGAACTGGATGATACCTAGTTATCCTCACAGCAAGCCCAACTTGAAATACAAATTGTTTTACAACAACACTAACATGACAGCAGGCACCAAAGAAAGAAACTTCCATGTGGTAAACCAAAATATCTAACTTCAATGTCTTAGTTCTAACAAAGAAAAATAACTATAAATTTATTTGATCATCCTAATCAATTTGACCCCTGGTGCCATAAAGCTTAACAGCAGCAGCGTCAAAAGCAAGTTGGGTTAGGTTAGAGATGAAACCCAATATCATTCACCAATAAAAAGGAATACCTGATAGACTTGCACAAAATATCCAAGATGCACATTGGGTATATGCTCAAGCAGACAACTAACATTATCTTATTTTACAATTTTGTTGCAAGGAAAATACAATATATCTCTAAGATACAATCATGAATAAACATAATATTTGAGTTGACTAATTTTATCTGTAAGTTGTTGCAAGGAAAATCCAAAATATCCTTAAGATACAAATTTGGAGAAACATATAGAAATTTAAGCTATGAAAAAGCCGAAGTTCTTACGAACATGAAACAAGTATAGTTACCACAATAGATTTATACATTATGAGGACAAAAAGGCCCCCCCAAAAAAACTATTGCTTCGTTGTTAGCCTTTATAACAAGAAAACTGATTGTGAAACCTCTTTCAAGCCCATGTCATGCAGTAATGCAAAATTTCCTAAACATGCACCGCTACAAACAGTTAATATTTGCTTCTATGTTTAGAAATAGGCCTTAGTCCTGATTTGAACAAATACCCAGTTATCCCCATAGCACCCTGAAGACCTGAACTTCAAACACACTACTATTTTAAACGACAAATAAAAAACACTGTAGCATGAATGACAGTATCTTATTCTGCATTAACAAAGTAATATAGCAAAGTTGGAAAAAAAATTCAAGCTCATTATCAGCAAAGACGAACATGAAAGTTCCGTATAAGCATCAGCAGCTGAGGATGGCCTCCAGTTTATCACATTTAGCTTATCAGCATCTGCAAGCCTGAAACCCTCACTTCTCTTCACAAATTCAAAAATTGATTCCCTTGTCTAGTTACAAGCAGGGGTATTTAAGAGGTACTTATACACCTAGTGTGACGATGGTGCACATTAGACCAGTTTAGGAATAAAACAAACAAACAAAAAACAAGTAGAGAGGATAAAGCACTGCATACAAGAGCAGGGAAAAAAGTGGTCACCTTACACTCTGATGCAGTGACAGCCCCTAAACATCCCATGGGGTCAGTTTTGGCACCTCTAGACCGCAAGAAGTCTAGAACTTCAAAGTTTGTAAGGACCCCCGCATTTGCTTTCTCTCTGCAGAACAAAAATTGCAGTGGTTATCCCAAGCTTCAAACCACACAATGAATGATAGGCAGAGTAGGACATTCGAGACCTATGAGGCCGCAATACAGCCCTCTGTACTCAGGCCTTGGGGTCATTAACATCATTGAGCAACAATTGTTCAAAACATGCAATGGAATGGTTATGTAAATACTTAACAACCAATTTACCACTAATAAAATACCTAAAGATTATCCAACTACTTCTCAGAAAGATTGTCACTTCAGATGAATTTCTGTTAAAACGAGCTGAATTTGTGAACATGCGAAGCATCATTCCCTGGGTACCTTATTCGGAATTTTTACAGCAAACCAAATGTGCAGATCAAAGATTGGCAGTTGAAATAGATTGGTAAGAGATGGGCACTACTAACATCTTCATTGCTGCAGCAGGGCTGGGCTACAGTTGAAACTCCCAATATTTGGGGAAAATAATCTGCACCGGCTCCTAGTCTGGGTCAGGCGGTGTGCTGAGGAAGACAGAGCTTTGGAGCAAAATGTTCCGTCATTTTAGAACAACAACAGTCATTAGTACAAATATATTGATATAACTTGATTACATGGTACATACTGCACAGTGCTATTCTGAAATATGTTGAATAGAATATAATGGATAAATAGCAGCACGACTAGATCAAAACTTAAAAAATTTATGCAAGCTTATCACAGGCTCAAGATGATAAGGAAAATGAGATTCATATATGCAGCAGCTCTACTGTTGAAGAGAAGGAATATGACTCAGATAGACAATGGGTGCTGTCTGCAGACTGCATTACAGCTTATCTGAAGTTACTAGTGTTACCCTTGGCTTTGCTATGGGAAACACGGGCTTTGCTAAGATTCACATCTTCTGAAGATCAGGAAGAAGACAAGTGACAGCATTCCGGTCAAAAAAAAAAAAGATAAGTGACAGCACAAAGATTGTAAGTTTGTAACCTGCTCTTTTTTTTTGTGACAGTGACATGCCAAAAAGAACAAAATTTGAATCCAATTCCAGTTCATACTAGCAGTAGGTTACATGTTAGAGCAAAGACCCCAATTAAGGACGATTTGGTTCATGCTGGCCTTTTCATATACAGCACATGAACCTAAACCTACGCATATATTTTGGGCACTCCAAATAATTAGGGATGCAAATAGAAATGCATCCCCACGTGAAAAAGAACAGTTAACCATTGATACAGTAACTAGGTATCTGTCTCAAGAAATGACAAAATCTCAAAATCAGAATTATATTGTAAAAATCTGATATTTCCGCTGGCCACCAACATAGCTCAAGAATGGATAATCCAAGAAACACGAAACAAAGTGCGTTTGTGCCGGATCAAATAACCCGAGCAAACATAATATATGTACTGACATACAGCAAGCAGAACTGATTGCACATACTGCATTTCAGTACCATACTAGTTAAGAAATAATGATAATGATCCTTTCTACTCCATATCATCTTATACAGGCATTGGCATGTACAGATATACGAGATCAACAGACAGGAACAGGAACCTATATGAAGGAATCATCCTTCCTATGATGAGACGTCAGTGGAGCAATGACCCAATTACTAACTACAGTACCAGTCAAAGAAATCAGTACGGTTGATGTCCTCATGGAGAATGAGGAAATCAGGAAGATGGAATAGGACGCATAAACAAGAACCTCCTTGCTTGCTTGGCTAACGTCGGCTGACAACCACCAGGACACCCCAACTGCACGGCGCGGTTACTGCCGGATTGGGGAAATTAAGGGGATGAACTGACCTAGTATTTAGTTCGATGTCTGATTGCGGCTGTGTCGATCTCTCCGACCGATTCTCGCTGCAGCTGAGCTCGCTGCCCCGCCGCCGGTCGCCGGAAAGGGATGCTCGGGTATCGGGGGAATTCGGCTGTGTTGCTCTGTTGGGCCTGAAAGGCCGTTTCACTCACTTGGGCCGTATCCAAACGTAAGGCCCTTTTAAAGTTTTGGGCTCTGATAAATAAACGCAACGCCCAAAAAAAAGAAAAAGGATTCGTTTCTTTTCCTTCTTCTTTTTATATAAGCAGCGGCGTCGTGGCGAATCACTCGTCAGTCATCACTCCACTCACGGAGCTTCTTCAGCTAGCTAGCTATATACTAGCCAGCAAGCTGCTGCAACCAGAGACCAAGAGCTAGGCGATCGAGGGAGCAGCAGCTCGAGGCGGCACTGACCCCTGAGCATGTCGTCAACCCTCACCGCCTCCTCGCCGCGGTGCGTCCCCTTCCCCTTCCGCCGCGGCAGCTCGCGGGGACGACGTCTGCCGGCCCCAGCAGGCGCCCGCACGGCGGTGGCCCACGGCGGCGCCCCAGCAGCCTGCACCTGCGGCAGGCCGCTGTGCCGCCCCGCCGAGGTCGTCGGCGAGGGCATCCAGAACGCTTTCTTCGTGTCCCTGGACGTCTGCTCCTGCGTCAAGGTCCGCACCGACTCCTTCAGCTTCAGGGAATCCGAGTCGGAGGCCGTGCCCCTGATGTCGTCGCCCAACGACGCCGCGCGTAGTGGAGGAAGGAGGGCGTCCGCCGGCGCCAAGCCCCGGCGTGGGCTCGGCTGCTGCACGGCCAGCAGCACCAGCATCAACTAATTAATCATGCATCCTCCGCACTCGTCAAGCATGCATATTAATCGATTAGTACCTGCGCGCGTTATTGTTGAGTTCGTCGTCGCTGTCAATCCGGACGGCCATCATGGTCAGTCAGCAAGCTCTGCTGTATGTTCCATCCATTTCTCCATCAGTTGTTGATGACAGTATAATTAGTGACCAACTAAGTGTTGACTATGGTGTCTGTACACTGGCTGCTAGCTTAGATTGCACTATGCGTGCGTGGTTATATATTGTGGAGCTGCAAGATGAATCAGATCACATTTTAATTTGCTAGCTCAGTCTAGCTAAAGTACGTCCTCTTGCTTGCACGACTTAATTAAGTTACGAAATAATAGCAAATAATTAAAAAGCATACACACACTTTAATTCCATCTGGAACATACGAGATGCATAATAGGAGTATATATTGATTGTACATCTCTTTTTTGAGGAAGTTATTGATTGTACATCTCGGTACCATGAACATAATTCTGAAGAAACTCTCCTTATTCATGAATATATAAATTTTAATAAAACTCAGCCAACATTTATGTTTAATTAGGTTCGAGATCCATCCATCCAACTATATGTGCTTCTAGTAATTAAAGAGATTACTTAAAAGATTTTTTTTTTAGGTGTATATAGTGGTACCTCCACACAAAAAACTTTCCCAAGTGCGTATATTTTTTTGAACGCGATTTTCCATGTGTGTATATATGACACTGAGACGACTGAGTTATATTATAGATTATATACTTGAGATATATACTATAGATAGAGATATGTCCGCCGGCTGGCATCTGAAAAATTCGCCACGGTGACATTCTCATGTATGATACACTTTATTTTATTCCATATCTCTCATCTATCCTCTTTAAACTTTCTGCATATATATGATGAATGGTTCGATTCCCATCAGAGCATTATAGCAGACATGCTGATGTATGCTGTGGCTTTCTTGGTATGGTGCAAGTGCAATTCCTTCGGCACTACGTATTCCCTAATAAGCAAAATGTATTGGGCACCGCAACTTTAATTTTCCTCAAATGTACGTCCAATAACATAATTCGATCTTGCATTTTTTTTTAGGATGGAAAAAACGAAGCTTTTGATGCTTTTGATGGTACTACGATAACAAAGTATTGTCCTCCTGCTGCTTCTAGAAACAGTCGATTCTCCTCTTGCATTGATGAACTCTAAAAGACAATTGATTCTTTTCTATTTTTTTTGAAACGAATTTTATTTTTTGAAACGATTCTTTGCTATTATTAATAATAACAATGCATGTTATATGCTTGTAGAGTACAGGTTGTAGTATATATATACAAAAGGTTCCTTTAATAATTTCAAAAAAAATGAAAAGATAAAAAAAAGGAGGGAGCGGGAGAGCTAGCTGACGGTTCCTTGCTTATTCTCTTCCTATCTGCACCATCCATTTTTTTTTAATTTTTGTTTTTTTTAATATGGAAGGAACCAAAAGCAAAGACAAAGGAAAATTGACATTAAGGATGATAACAGGCATTTGCAGTGACCCCGTCAACCTGATGATCTCTTAGTTCAGTCTCGTAGCAGGGGCTGCGCGCTTTAGTGTACATTTATACATGTGTGCACATATATGTGTAAGCGAACGCGAGTGCCTGCGACTGCAATGTGTTTCATAAAAGAAAACTGTGACAGATACAAAGCAAAAAAAAAAAAAAGTAGCAGATAATATGTGATCAAAACGGTAGGAAACTCTCACCTACGTTGTCTCACAAATCATCATTTTCTGCAAGTGTGCATTGAACTGGAGAGCTTGTAATTCTGAGCTCTGATGGATCGAATATATCCTTTAGCCCATGACTTGCCCATTTCTAGTTTCTAGTTAAACAAGGACTAGCAGCCAGCTCCCTCCATGTGATTTTCCACTGTTTCCCGGCCGAACTTTGATCCTGCTTGTTCCCCACATCATTTCATATCATCTCATCTAATCTGGTAATCCTACTAGCTAGCTTTTCTGAGGAACCAATGGGAACCCGACTACATGACCCCGATTTCAACGCCCCCACACACGGTCCAATCTATCCAAACAAAGTAATAAAGCTGCTTGTTGCTTGTTCGTTACCCATGCATCTTTCTGCAATTCTCTGCACACTTCAATAACATCCGGACTTATATATACAGTCTTAAAAAAAATTGGGAAATTACAAGAAACTTAGCCTGCCGAAACCTGTCCAGACTCCAGCATGGCTGCAGTCCAAAATATAGGGTAAGTTCATCCATCCATGTCGTTTATGATGTGAACAAGAAATTGCAATGCAAGGAGCGATATAAAAGATTCGTTTAAAAAAAAAAGGAGAGATATAAAAGATGGTCGACGACAATCTGAATTATTCAGTCTGAATACGTTCATACACTAGTCTAATCTCCAACAGTATGTGAATTTGATCAAAGCTGCATGCAAGCAAGCACCAACCACCAAGTGCAGGAGATGCTAGCTGCTGTTTGGACACCTGGCCCAAAACCTCGCCTAGTCGCCTCTCGATCGATCAGTTCATCCTCCCTGTCTAACAGAAACAAGGATCTGGGATCTTCGATCGCCTAGATTCCCAGCAGCTGAAAAGGCTGCTTTATCCCCAAAATCCTGAGGCACACCTCCAGACGTCGCTAGATCCCATCCCTCATCGCCGGCCGTGCAGTGCACCCCATGATCCATAATATAATCTGATAATCCATCAGTCTCCACTCTCCAGTCTGCAGTGCATGATCTGATGCACTGCATCATTCAGAATTTCAGATACAGACACGAGCTCGCAGCAGGCTTTGCAGCTAGATAGCAGGGATACATGCTTGTGACACCTGTCCGGCAGCGGCAGCTAGCCCCCATGCATACCTATAATAACTAACATAACAGATTAATTGCATTGCCTACCACTAATCATTTCCCATTTATAATTGAGCAATCCTGATGACCTTTAATAATGTCTGATGAGTGTGTTCAGTTTGGTCGATGAGACGACTTGGATCTCTCGCGCTCTCGCATCGTGCTCCCCACATATGCTGAAGTTCAAGAGAGCTGCCTGCTGAACTACTTTATTGCTGCATGGCCAGCAGACAGCAGATCTAGCTAGTACTAACTCCTAGTCGTGCATGTGTGGTGAACAGAGATTCGTCAGTCAGTGTTGCTAGCTAGCTTTTGGCGGGACTGCATGCGATGCATTTGGTAGATTTAAGGGATGACTACACTAGCTTGTTTCCAATTTCCAAATGCAGTGCAGGCACGCAGGGCCGTTTCCTTCTCCCTGAAGGCTTTGTTCTGCCTGCATATATGCAAATGCAGTGCAACCACAGGTCCACAATAACCAACGACCATCAGCTTTGTTCATCACTGTTATATGTGCTATCTTTGTCTGATGGTATATATACATATATTAGCAGCAACACATCTCTCTGTCTGCTACACGAACGTACTAATGGAAATTATAGTAAGATTATTACTCACTTGCGATACTAGCTAATTAAGCAACACGGAAGGCATATATTCCATTCTCATCTGATCGACTTTAGATTATATGGACAGACGGTGACCTGATGATCGATCTTCTAGTGGCTGAGCGTGTTCCTGAGCAGATATTTCTACTGTGCCCGCGTCTTTGAATAACATACATGTAACCTGCTACCTACCTGTATCTTTCAGTGGCCTAATAATATAGTTATGTGTGTTAATACCTGATGAAATTAAAAGCAGGCTGAAACTAAAAGTACCGGTCGACGATACACGCTAGGCTGCACTTGCTTTGGCTGAAATATCTAGAAAGGTAAGCAGGTTATTGCTTGCTGCAGCTAGCTCGATCCATGTCCTCCATCACTCACTGATATAATCACTTGCTGTTGTTGTCTGCCTGTCCACACAATGCATGTGCAAAGTAGTGGACTGGTGGTGGTGGTCGATCGAGCATAACATATGCTGGGGTCAATATAATGGCTTTATTACGTATTAGCTTTTTACTGAGTGTATATGCAAGGCTATACATATGCGCTGATCATGCTGTTCCATAAAACTGTGCTTCAGTGCTTGTATGCCTACGTCGTACAGAAAAATTAAAAGACAGTGTGTGGATCGTAACAGAGCATACATGCGACTAATCGGCGCCACCTTTTAGTTGTATATATGCCCTACGTACTCCTACCGGATAGAAACTTCGTTCGATCGGTGTCCGGATTATCTCATTTCTACATCGAATTTATTCATAAGGCATTTTAAAATTGATGTCAAAAGAGTTTTCAAGGTAGTGCAAAAAACAAAAAAAAAAACTGCATATTTTGCCTGCAGTTTCTGATTATATTTAGAAAGTTGTACCTTTTGCGATCTATCTTTGACCGGTTTTTCTTGCAGATCGAAAGAGAATCATATCCTGGATATCTGTTGATGTGATCAAAATTCCGGCGCACCAGAGATTACTAGTAGTTAATAAGAAGAAGGATACATGTATAATCAATCCAGCCAGTTAGCTGCTAGCTCTCTTTCATCTTCCTTAGTGACTAAGGTTTAGAGAGAGGCTGTCTAGCTTCTCGATCCATCATCACTTCACTTTGATTGAGGAGAGAGATAGCTCTAGCTAGTAGTTCCTGTACGTTATGCAGCATGCATGCAACCAACAACCAAATTCCTGTACGTTATGGCAAGCTAAGGCAAAATGGCATGCACGTCCCTCTCAATCATCACCACACCGGCCTTGCATTGCTGCCCTAGCTAGACTACTAGACACAGCATGTTTCCAAAGCTGTGTGCTTTGCTTTGCTTTTGTTGTTCTACCTACCACTAACTTTCACCTTCTTTTTCCCAAACGCAAGGTTTATTTATTTGGTTTCAGACGTATAACTCCTCATCAGCTAAACAGGCTAGCTTTTGCTGCAAGATTTTGTTGGATTCAAAGTGAACCCTTTTGATTTGGGGATAACCTCTGTGGAAAAAAGCGAGTTGCTGTTTCTCTCTCTCTCTTTAGACCTCTGAGACACATCCTTCATTTGAATTGTATTTGACCCTAAGATGACCGGGCGATCGACCTGGGTCGCGCGCTCGTAACCGAGGAGCCCGAGACATGGATTGCCGCGGGTTTCGGCGCACTTTCGGTGCCGTCGCTCGCTTTCGATCCCGTGGATGATCGCAGTTGGTTGAGGCGATAGTCACAAAAATAAACACCGTAATATCAAAACGCGTTGTTGTTCATTGTAGCGCATCTAGGTTGTTGTCAGTAGCGCTCGTCCTGATCTGCGCCTTGTAATGTTGTTTCGCTTATGTAATGAAGCATGTGTTCGGAAAAAACAAGTTGTCGACTCAAATAATAAGCACGTGATCGAATCCATTTTATTTCATGTCTTAAGATAGCTAGGTTCTTTTTGTATTCAAACATTAAGCTCTTTATTTGACCACCAAAAAATCCTTTTTATTTTCTGACAAAATCTCTCGGTTTTGACGATGACGGTATATATCGGTGTGCCGCAAAGACGCAAAGTTGTTGTATGCTACGACAACCCACCTATCATCGATGCAAATAAAGCTGGTTTTTTTTTTCTTGAGTCAGTCAAGAAATATTTATATAAAATAAAAAATTGGAGAAGCAAGAAAGGTGCCACGTCAGGGAGCACTAGGGAGCGAGCGGGGCCCACCCTGCAGAGGGAGACCCCTCCTCACGGTCTCGCCGGCGCGGCTATAAATAGAGGCTTCCGTTCCCTTGTTCCCTCCCTTTTCCCTCTCTCGCCACTCGAGCCCCTCTGATACGCTGCTAATTACCATTCTGCCCCCTGCCCGAGTGCCCAGCTAGCTAGGAGGAGCCTGGCTGCCTAGGAGGCTAGGAGTAGGAGCCCTACTGCTGCCACTCTAGTACTGTACGTACGTGTCTCTGCAGCCATGGCCCACCAGCTCCCGATGCTGTCCGAGTGGGACCCCGCCGCCCTGGACCTCGAGGTGGAGGCGTTCCTCTCCGACATCGGCTTCGGCTTCCTCGGACCTGCTGACCCCACACCCACGTCGCCAACCACTCCGACGCCGACGCCCCTGGACATGACGACGACGCCGACGACGACCACGACCACGACCACGACTACCACGACGACGGCCACTGCTACGACTACCTCAGCCACCGCCGCCACGCCGCCGGAGGACGACACGTCTGCCTCGGCGCCGTCGCTGTCCGCAGGCGGAGTCGTCGCCGACGACGAGGAGACCGCTGAGCGCCGGCTCCGTCGCCGGATCTCGAACCGCGAGTCGGCGCGCCGGTCCCGCGCCCGCAAGCAGCGGCACCTGGAGGAGCTCCGCGGCCGCGCCGCCCGCCTGCGCGCCGGGAACCGCGACCTCGCCGCGCGGCTCCGCGCCGTGCAGGCCCGCGCCGCGCTCGTCCGCCTCTCCAACGTCAGTCTCCGCAACGAGGCCACCGGCCTCGCACGCCGCCTCGCCGCCGCCAGCCGCGCCTTCGCGCTGCGCCAGATCTACGCCGCCGCGTCGTCCGGAGGTGACGGCGGACCCGGCAGCGGCAGCGGGGCCGGCGGCTTCTTCGAGATGCAGGCGATCGCCTCCCTGATCGCGTAGCCGCGGCGGGCATCGAACGTCTGAGAGGATGGAAGAGGAAGCATGGATCGTCTTTTTGACTGGGTCACCTCGAACGAGAACGAACTGAAAGAAGTAAGAGAATGAAATTAAGGGCTTTTATAAAACGTAAGCATGGATCACGATTTGAAGAGCCAGCAAGATAGAGATATATATATATATATATATATATATATATATATATATATTTTCTCTCGTAGATACGAAGAGACTACTACTAGCATGATTTTATATATATGCACAAGGAATTGAATTTGAACGACGTTCCTGCCGTCCGGACGGTTCTAACGAAAATGCATCCGTGTTTGCATGCCGCTTACAAACAAATCTGCACGAAGCAAACATTTGTTTTCTCCGATCCAGCGAATGAAATTTTCCGGGTTGCTTCTGTCAAAGTAAAAACCACTAAGTGTAATCTGTGGTTATTACTTGGTCGATCAGCTTGGAATGTTTTGCTCTGCCAAACTCTCTGTGGGCCGGGCAACGCCGGCCGGGGGCAGTTTGGTACTTGTCCCACTCAAGCGAGAATTTTCCCGTCCGCCATGCATGGTCTCTTTTCTCACGCTCTTGATCGAGATACGCATGTCCCGCGATGATGTTTCTTATTAATTAATTAGCTGCTCAAAACAAAATTCCTTCGGATTCGATATCAGTATATATACACATCTCGATCGTGTCGTTCTCAAGGGCTGAATTGAGGAACGAACAGCATTTGCAGGCAGCGAGACGTCTGTGTGGCGGCTTTTACTTGTTTTTATTATTATAAATTATAAATTTGCGGCCTATCACGGTCAGTGAATCGAAGAAGCTACGGCTGGCTGCAGGTGGCTCGTCGCCGTCGCCACGTTCAAAGCAAGGCATCATCACAAAAAGAGGCAATGTGGTTTACGTCTCCGTAGCTATAAGCTAATCGTGGTTCGCCGGCCTTCGCTAATTGCGTAACGGTACTGTACGTGTTCTCGACGACGACACCACCCACCTTTTCCTAGGTTTCTATTTTATTTTATAGTTTTACAAAAACAAATAAAAAGGAGAGCTACGGTATTATTAATTGGTCGTCCTCCAAGGATACACGTATCTAGTGAGCTGTGATTCCTTAAACCCGGTACCAGCCGTGTGAGAACGACAGTACCTGTAGTAGCGAGACTGACATGGGTGGCCCACATCCCATGGGATTTGGGAGTGTTGCCTCGTGTCCATACATACGTCTACCTTTGTGTATAAAAAATAGTCTCACCATGTCGCATTAGGTACGGCTGTCGTCGCCGTCTTATTTTGTGTCCACAAACTCATCGATCACTAGATATTGACACCTCATCTAACTGAAATATACAGTAGTATTATGTTAGTACGTATATATAGAAAAGCAGTGAGAACGAACTAGTAAAAGTAGTTTGAGGTGCAACTATATTCAGATGCCATTCAGGCATTCTTTGTTGCTTTTCTTCTTGTAATCTACCGCCTGTCTTCATCTCCAGTAAAGTTGGCTCTCAATTATTGTTATTATTAGTCTCCATCAGTAGCATATGACTCTGATGACGCAGAGGGTGTCGTATGAAGCAGAGCAGCCACCTGCTAATTTAAGCGGAGCTAACACTACGTGCACTACTAATCTGGTTTACCAATATATATGGATGTTCTTGCATTACACATCTTTCTAAAAGTTGAAATTAATAATCTTCTGTGAATTTTAATTGATGGGGAGGTTCGAAATCATTAAAGGCAGCCGAAAAAAAAAATGTTTCATTTGGTTTTAACCAAGCCCGATTCAGCACATCCCGTCAGGCCCGCACTCATGCCAAGCGCGAAACAAGTTCTGGAGGCCCATAGAGCATCATGGGTTCGCCTGGTCTTGTTAGATATGGGCTGGTAAATCTATTATTGGGCCTGAGCCCATCTGTCTAGCGAAGTACCTGCTATTCCTATTCCTATTCCTATCTATCCCTTTCGTTGGAGATGGAGAGAGCAGAGTAGAAAACGGAGAGAAAAGCAAAAGATGCTGCATTGCTAGATGTGCAGGGCAGGGCAGGGCCGTGTTGTTTATGTTCGCTGTGGCCGCTTTCACTTCACTGATTAGTGATTCAACCAGTGGGGATCACCGATGGCAGCTGCTAGCCTGCAACGAACGAACTACGGAGTACTGTACTGCATCAGCTAGTAGCAGTATCAATGGCCGGGCTGTCTGCCTGACGCTGACGGTGTCGTGTCGTCTGCTCTGCAAAAAAGGAAAGGAAAGCTGCCTTTCCTTTCCTTCTCCAGGAGTATTTCTTTCATTCATTGTCATGGTGACTAGCGAGCAGGCACTACCACTGGAGACGACAACGAAATGGCTGTCCCTGCCCTCGTCTGCTCTGCCTCCAGTTGCGCGCCAGAGGTTCCCCCGCCTGCCGCGCCCAAACAGAGACATCGCTTCAGCCGCCGGCGCCGACTGCATCGACGGTGCCGTCGGCTTTGGACTGACAGCAAAATTTGGTCAAGTGAAATCATTGGAAATTTGGACAGCCACTTTTGCTCCACCTGTATACTATTATTGTTGTTTTATTTATTGTGCTCAAGTAACAGTAAGTGGTGGTGCAGAAAATCTGTGCCTGCCTTATGTGTCATTCTCTCTTTGTCTCGACTCTCCTCATGCCATTGGACTGATCAAACAGAGAACAAGAATGTTAAAAGGTCAGTCACACCATGCACTTTTTTTTTTCTTTTTGTCATGGACTCATCATACATGCCTATTGTCATTGTCAGTTCCATTTCGTCCCCAAGAGCGTGTCATGGCTGCTTGCAACTAGAGGTAGCGGCACACCAAGATCACCTGGTTGCTCAAATGTTCAGTGACAGACAATAAGCATAACAACCAAGTTATCTGAACTCTGGCACCTAACTGAAAAAGAAATAACTTGGAGGACGAATATATTTGTATTGAGTATACGGGAAAATGATCAGAAGAAAACAAACATTGATCAACGGTTAAAGTCTCAGTCAATATGTCTTTATCAGTCAGAGGACACACGGATGCATTCGCTGTCAGAAGGTAACCCATCTCTCTATGACCAAAAAATAAGAGACAATTTTTCACATAACAGACATTAATGCAGACTCACATAATCCTGCCTGATCAAACTAAAAGGAACATGAGAGATTGCAAATATGTATCTTTTTTCATTCACTCATTCATTCACAAGGGATTCTTAATTCCATCACCACGCACGCATAAACCTCGCTAATTAATTCAAGCTTGACGCTGTCACAGACACCGAAAGAAAAGAAAAACAAGAAGGACAGCAAAGAAAGAGCTAGAACTGAACATGTGATTGTCTAGAAGAAAGCAGAGGAGAAGAAGACGAACTGGCCGTGGCCGGTGGGCGGTGGATCAGGCATCTCTGGGGTCCACCTCCGGCCGTTTGGCCACCTTTACCATGCTCCGCTCGACGACGCCGGCGGAGCCTTTGCAGGAGAGCCCGAGGCGCGCCCACGTGAACCTGCTCCGGCCCTGCTTGTTGCCCTCCCCCGGCGTGCCACCGGCACAATCGGCGTCCTTCTTGCCTCCTCTGCTGCTCTTGGTGCACGCCAGGTACGCGGCCAGGAACGGGTCGTCCTCCGGCCGCACGGCGCGGCCGCCGCCGGCCCTCGACGACAGGCTCCTCATCGCCGCCCGGCCCGGAGGCGGCGGCACCGAGAGCCGGCACGCCGGCGGTGCCTCTGCCGCCTTCGTCGTCGGGCTTCCCGGGGGCTGCTTGTCCCCGCGGGCTTCCGCGCCGGCCGGCTTGGTGGTGTTGACTGCGACGACTGGCTCCCACGAGAAGACCTTGCCGGCCGGCGGCTTCACCACGGCCGCTAATTCCTCCTGCTGCCCCATCGTTGCTCCTCCGCCTCGTTGGCACGCTAAGACGGTGACTGAAGCCGACCTGCCGCCCTGTCTGTGTGTTCTTGGACGAAGACGGAAGAGACGACGACAAAGATGGAGGAGAGGAAAAGACGGTGAGGGGAGAGGAGGTTATCAGCGTAGCCCTGGCATTTAGAGCTACAACTAGTGATGGTGGTGGTGGCGGCGGAGGTCATGCAAAGCAAGCGTCGAATGGATGGCTTCCCTTCCCTTCTCTCTGCACGACAAACGTGTGAGTTTATGCTGCAGCGGTTACGGGTTAGGAGCCAATTAGCTCTCCTCTATGGAAGGCTAGCGGTCATCTCTGCAGACTGCAGGTTTAAGATTTGGCAAAATTTCAACGAAATTTCTGAATTTTAGTAGCTCTGTCTATACTAGTGGTGGCAGAGTAAAAAAAAATCCTAAGACTTTTATATTACACTAATACACGTGCTTTATTATTAACTTAATAATGTGCTGCTCTAGACTCGTATTTGATATTGTTTTTGTCACAGTTCATATTGTCTAAAGGAAGGGAGAATTTTCTTCCTCTTGACTCTGGGATACGTATCCTCTTCTTATACATTCTACATTTGTACGTATCTTCTTGATAAATTATATATTTTGGCTCTGGGATTGGGACAAACATATGCAAATTGTGGAGTAGAGTATACTGGCGCCCGGACTTGATCAGCATATCTGAAAATATATATATATATATATATATATATCATCCACGCAACAGTCCTAGGAGAATAAAATTAAACTAGTTCCCAAATTGTTGACATTGTCGTATTCAATTCAAGAATATTGTGTTGGATAGGGGCAATTGGCAAATGGAAGGTTGTACATGTATGGAAGTGCCGCCCTTGTGACTAGCTGCCACTTCGCCACGAAGTAACAAGACAAGAGTCAAAGCACAAACCATGACTTTGTACACATGAAAAATGGACAAATTAAATACAGATTTGACAGCGAAATGTGGAGTAAGATGCACAGAGAGAATGTTCAAAAACTCGTAATTCTCTTGACGAACATATACGCATGACAAACCTACGGAACAGATAGTCTAGAACACAAACTAATTACCTTGTACCAGTTACTGTCTTGCGGATTTCAGAATCCAGTATCCAGAATTTCATAAACTACTGCTGTCTGACCGAGAAAACTGAAGATATGTATATTGACATGCTATCCGGGTGGTATTTACATTCTGTTTATATAATTAATTAAGATTAAGATGGCAGGTTTCTAGATGCTCTCGATGAAATGGGGTAATTGACCACTGTACTGAAAGACAGTTGTTTCTTCTTCCATTTTTTTACAATTTTCAGTTTCTGTTTCTAGGAACAGACGCAAAGAATCATTCATGCATCAGCCCCGGGCCGAGACATGCAGTAGCTATCAAGGAGTTAGGAGATCGTTCTCAAGTACTGTGATAGGACATTAAGAAATGCCAAACCAGCTACGTTGACTGCTAGAGAGCTGCTAGTGGCATGGCATCGACAAGGATTACATATATCACCAAATTGACAGACAGATACAAAAACTGCCATACCTACTGCTTACAAATTGAATACGTACTTGTACTATACCTGTAATTATTCACCAATTATATAGATATTTAATTAGCATATTAAGAAACGTAATAAACAGCACATTCTCGTGGACGAATTCATCAGCCGCCATAAATTTGAATGATATGATATATATGCCGGCCGGCCTCAATAACTTGACCGTGAAGGATGTATTGGAATGTCTTCTGATTCCATTTTGTTAGTCATGTAAACTAGTCATACATGGCTGGTTCTGGTGACGTGATAAAATGACCTACTGGGGCTACTGTATTGAGAATTGTAGTCTCTGATGAGATGAGCCATGTATCGTACAATAATATATATATATATATATATATATATATATATATATATATATATATGTATGTATGTATGTATCATACATGTGGTATTTGAGGGACTTTGAACGTTGACTGGACTTTTTTTAGCCAATAAGCGATGAAGCTTCCATAGAAAGCTCTGATTTCCACAGGTAGGTAATTTATCAGAAAATGACTGGAATTAACGATGCAAACTTCTGCTCTCCTTTTCATCATCTGCGAGACGTCACGCGACTGAGAGCCAGGTACGGTCATTTGAGCTTCAGAGATCCGGTCCAGAACAACGTACAGGTCCATTTTTGTTGTTACACTGATTTCTTTTCTGATAGCAAAGGAACCGAAACGGTTTGGATACTGTTTTGTAGCTAATTAAGCTACTGGCTTGCTGATTGCTGAAGCATCCGACCGAGCAACGGTGGCAGCATGATGGAGAACACTTTCTGCATGCCATTGCCATGTGAGCATAGCTAGTTTTTGGATGTACTCAGGCATTCAAAGCGTCCTGATTAGATTACACCAGCTCAACACCATCATTCAAAATTTACGTCCTGCAGTGGTCTCCCAAGCAGGCACACTACGCACACCACCCCTATGGCGACCGCTGCCGCCGGTGACGACGGCCAGCAGCAGCAGCAGCAGCAGGAACAGATCGGGTACGAGTTATGCCAGGCCTTCTTGGGCCTCGGCTGCCACGTGGTGGCCACCGACGTCCCGGACCGCGTGGCGGACCTGACCGCCGCCCTCGCTGACACTCCATCCACGGAGGCGCTCCCGCTCGACGTGACCTCGGACGCGAGCGTCTCGGCCGCCGTCCGCGCCGTGCTGGCGCGGCACGGGCGCATCGACGTCCTGCTCAACAACGCCGGGGTCGGGTGCACGGGCCCGCTGGCGGAGCTGCCCGCCGCCGCCGTGGCGCGCGCGCTGGACGTCAACTTCCTGGGCCAGGTCCGGACCGTGCGCGCCGTGGCGCCCCACATGGCGGCGCGCGGCGCCGGGCGCGTCGTCAACGTGGGCAGCGTCGTGGGCACCGCCGCCACGCCCTGGGCCGCGCCCTACTCCACGTCCAAGGCCGCCGTGCACGCCGCTACCGACGCGCTGCGGCTCGAGCTCCGCCCGTTCGGGGTGCACGTGGTGAAGGTCGTCGCGGGAGCTGTGAGGTCCGGGCTGGGCCGCGCCAACGCCGCGCAGCTCGCCGGACAGCAGGATCAGTGGCGGATGTACCGGGACTACGCGGCGGCGATCGAGGAGCGCGGGCGGGCGTCGCAGACGCCCAGGTCCACGGACCCCGGCGTCTTCGCCAGGCACGTGGCGCGGCGGGTCATGAGCGCCCGGCCGCCCAGGGAGATCGTCTACGGCAACATGACGCTGCTGTTCGCCGCGCTCGTGGCGTCGCCAGCGTGGGTGCGCGACGCCTTCTTCGCATGGCGCTTCGGGCTCAACAAGAAGCCACCCTCTCCGGTCTCCACTCCGCCGAATAACTAACGAGTCACCCACCCTCTTTTTCTCTTGAAGTAATAATCATCATGCATCTTCTTGTACCAGTAGCAAGTTACATTTTCCTCTTCGAATGGTAAGTTACATTTTCATTCTACTAAATAAATTTATATCAACTAGTACTTCCTAGCAACCAAAAAGAAAGTTAGTAATTGGCCTTAATTTGAGCTATAAATTAAAATGTGAAGGTTCTATTTTAGTGACATGCACAAGGCCGGCCAAGTGATATGTATATTTTGAAATATCTAATCTCTCAACAGCGGCCATGTGATAACTTATATAATTGAAAAAGTATTCGATCCTCAATTGTACCAAGTCAATTGCTAGGGTTAGTCACTTGGAGAGTACCGTTCTAACTTAATACTGAAAAATCGATAACCCTGATCTCAAGACATGCACGGTACGAGGCATTTGGGAATTGAACATTTTAGAATGTGCAAGTGACATATGAGTAGTCCCTTCCCTTTGATTGGTGTCTACCTTGCTTTTTGAGAATTCGATGCCTCCTATCTTGAAAATGACTCTTCAAAAGTGACTAATAAAACTGATATATCTTAATAATTGAACATCGTGCAGCATCACTCCTTGTTGCTTGGTGGTAGATGATTTTATGTAGCGGTGTTATCCACCTCCCTGGAGGCATTGTCGAACAATACCTGTGTCTTGGTGTTGTAATTTATATTTCTATGTATTTAATTTGGTGTGTTTGTGGATATGCCACACCCTAGCCCTTATGTTAAGGTTTGTGTATTGGTTTTAGTATATTGTTTCAAAATTAACTAGACGCAAGGTTTTTGCCTTGTTCCCTACAAATGAGGTTGTTGATGATAAATTATGAGCATCCCACTTGAACTATCCAGGGGAAGATCCTCTCGATCTCCTCCATGGTTTGCTGTAAAAAAAATAATTGGACATAGTTAGATCCCTATATATAGGTGACCTAACTCTAGGCTCCTCCAGATCTGGGGTGGCCGAGGCGTCTTCTTCCTTGATGGTGGTTGGCAATGGCATCATGACGGCGGGCGAAGGAGGCTTCTGGCGATTTCAATTTCAGGAAGCACAAAGTCTAGGGTCTTGAATGTAATTTTCTTTCTTCAGGGGTTTTTGTGTAAGATGGCTACGACTGCTTCCCCTTGTGTATCTGTATTTGTATGCATATGTATTTGGTTTCCTTATCCGGTATTACAGATATGGTTGATCAAAAAAAAAAAAAACTCTAGCATCCCACTTGGCTCATCAAGTAGGCATTGTACGTGTTAAGAAAGTAGGAGTAGAAAGTGTAGGCCTTATTCTTCACCTCTATAGATTACTTTCAACATTGAACTTGAGTAATGCTCGTATTTGATTTTAGTGGTTTGAAGTGTGCAGCCTGTCTCTAAAAATCCCAACGCACCGAGATTTTCAAAGTCAAAAGACTCTGTAATATCCATTGGGAAAATTCAGTAATGAATAGAAATCAAGTTACACAACAATTGATGGTGTGGTCATGCATAATTGAAATGGAATAGGTACATGTCATTTGAATCCTATCAAAGTTTTTAAATACATTTAACAATTTTTTAAATACACTAGAAATAAGAGCTGCCTTCTTTTTTTCTTTTTGGGGTAAAAGAGCTGCCTTTGACGTACTGTACTCAGCAAGTTTTCTTTTTTTTTTTTTTTGGAAAAGACTCAACAAGGCACTAGGAAGACACTGATTTGTAGTGATAAAAAAAAAACGACAATGATTTGTAAGTATGGGCCACAGAGGCGGGGGCAGCTGGGCTGGTTGCAATCCTGTGGGCTTGCGCACGTGTAAGGAAGGAACGCAGCCAGGCAGATGCAGAGCCCAGAGAGCCCATAAGGGCCTGCTGCGACTCATCAATGTGCCTGGGCCGATCTCCGCTGGGACATGAGACCGGGCCTAAAGTTTAGTTATTGGGCTGGGACATGAGATCGTAGTAGCTTGGTGCAGCAGCCGACCCATCATCGATTATCAGAAAACTGTAGAAACGAATGGATCTATGCATCGCCAAAATAACGTCTTTTTTTATGCACAAGTGCTCAAAAATCATCTAGATCCTACTTCGAATAGCAGGTCTTGACAGCTGACGCACGCGTCAGCCACTACGTTAAGCACTGTGCACTGATGATAATTAATATCGTTGCTGTTCATCCTCGTTGGCAAATAACTCAAGGCATGTGATCGACTTGTGAGGAAACGATCGATATGTGCTGTGGATTGCTGGGTGGATAAGAGTTGATGAACAAACAAGGCAAGGAAGGGTCGCTGTCTAGTTTGTCATGGTCGGTGCCTGTGCCACGCTTTTTCTGCATCACAATTGAATGGTGTCAAGTACGTACTCGCCGCTAGTGTGTACTCCATAGCAAGGAGATAATCGTGGCACGTAATTACGTTTCAACTAGTAGTACCTTTTTTTAGCCTAAAAGCTAAATTACGCCTACATCGCCGCGCCTGCACGCCTTTCTCAACTACGGCCTGCCATCTCCAAGGTGTGGGGCCCACCAACTTCATTATCATCCGCTCACCCGTACGGTGGCTGTCCGACACTGAGACGGACCGAGACACCTCCGTACCCGACGTCTGCCCACTCTCCTCTCCTTCTCCGGTGACAGATCTCTGGCGAGCTCCTCCCCAGCGGCCCTGCGACTTCCTCCCCGACGGCCCATCGACTTCCTCCCCGACGACGACCCCATTCTGACATCCGCGCCCTAAGTGCCACCCCTCCATCCCTTCCCTCCTCCTCCCTTCCGGCAACGGCGGCAGCGCCGGAGTTGGAGAAGAATACGGTGGTGAGGGGGTGGGGGAAGAAGGTGGCGACGCAGCGAGCTAGGCGGCCGGCAGCGGGGGCGTGGTTGTAGCCGTGCTCGAGTCCGGGAAGCTGTGCACGCGGTCGAATTGCGTGTGGACGCACTATGCATGCTATAAGCAGAAATCCTGCTCGTGCAGAAAGTTAGTGAAGTCCTTTTTTAGTCTACAATAGTATGTTCTCTGCCTTTTTCTTCTTTCTCCAGCAAGGACGACAACAGGAAAAGCATCTCCACGTACGCTGAGGTGGTTGGCCCACGTCGTGCCACGCTGGCGTCATCATTCCTCCAAATTCTTCGTGCTTGGCTTCACCAACACGACGAAACGAAAGGAAGCCGCTGGACGGCTACGTGTCGGCAGGGCGGCGGACCGCGGACGCTGCGCGTGGGCCCTGAACGGGAAGCCATGACGCGCCCCACCACGTGCTCGTGCTGTGCAGAGCGTCAGAGGTAATTAGCTGTTTTGGCTCACCCGTGCTTACTAATTTCTCGCTGTCAAAATAAATACCTACTGTATCTCCTGCTTACTACTAGTTAACAATTTAAAACCAACATGTGCTTACTTATAAAAATATCGTATCAACATTTTTTAATCTAAATAGGTTTCTCTAGAAAATGGCATGATTAATTAATCTAGTAATGCGTATCATGAATACTGATACTCTTTTTTTTCTTTTTACATTTCATTAATTGAGGCTTCAAAAAATGTAAGATACTACATGCACTTACTAATTTGCTACTATCGAGAGACAACACTATTCAATTTTTAACTTAGTGGTGACTTTTTCTTCCTTTTTTTATTCTTACAATAAAAAATGTAGTATTGTTATAAGTAATCATAGACCTAGGAGAAGAACAAGGAAAGAAACCGGATGGCCAGGTTCAAGTGCAACACATTACATTACAGGCTGCTTACTCCAATTATCACAAGAGAACACAGCCTGGTCAATCAATTACTTATCATCACAACCAGCAAACTGATTTTAATTTGATTACCTTATCTGTATATGGAATATGAGTAGACGAGTAGTAGTATGCATTTGAACCCAATTTATTTTAACTTAATTTAATATGAATGAATCTCCTTTTTTTTTGGATAATAACCCTCGCTGTCTGGGTCTTCTCTGGACTCTGCTCTACTCTGCCTGGCAACGGCAACGGCAACGGACGGAACGGAACGGAACCCAAAAGGGCCAACCGGCTTCGAGTTGGTTTGGATTCCTGTTCCCACCCCTCCCTCCCTCCGCACCTTCTCCTCCTACTCTTCGATTTCGATTTGGGACTCTCTCTTCTGCTGCGTCCATCGCCATTGCCGCACTCCCGTCTCCCGCTACGCTTCTTCTCTCCACAGGTACAGCACCTGGTTCTAGTTTGGATAATTACTGCTGCTCTGCTCCAAATTGGTCTTCTTCTTCTTCTTCTTCTTCAAATCTTCTTCTATCTATTCTAATCTGGATTCTGGAGTATATATCAAATCATGCTCCTCTCATCTCAATGCGCTGTCTGCTCTCCTCTACTAGGGCAGGGCTTCTCCGCTCCGGCAACGAACCGCCGCGCCGGTTCCCGCAACGCCCCCGCCCGCCTGCCCTTGCGCACCTGGAGGTAACTGCCGCCTTTTCCTTCTCCGTTTCCTTGTTCCCTGCTGCTAGTCGGCTCCGGCCGCCGCGACAGTTCGGTTCCCCCTTCGATTCATGCTGCTTCTGCCTGCTCCCTCTTCCCTTGCCGCATTCCCTCGCCGCTCGCCCAAAGCCCGCAACTTTTTTCGTCTTCTTCCCCCAATCTTCTTCCTTCTACTGCTCTATCTAATTGCTACAGTACTAGTTCGGCGGGTTGGAGGTAGGCGCCGATTGCTGTTTTTCTTTTTGCAAAAAATACTTTCTTTATTCACACTTGAGTTTTCCCCTTTTTTTTACACCACAAAAAAGAGCAAACATTTTGTTGCGTAAATTGGTGCTAGCAGCCTTGCAATGATTCTCCATCGCGTGGTTGTCCAGTGTTGCTCATGCTCGCACGCAAATATTGTTCCACCTAGCAATCAATCGAACCCCTGTGCCGAATCGAATCTACCACTTGAGTAAAGTAATGGCCTTGCCCTGGCCTCATCGATTCTTCAGGCTTCACGTCTCCCTCTCTCATCATTCTGCCAGTAATCCACATGATTCACAGAAAAATAAAATAAAATAAACTCCTCAACTTTGGGTGTGCCACCGACCAACTCACCTCAACTTCAACTTTTCAATCTGTATGTATGTAGTTTGTCCAAAAAAAAAAAAATTCTGTATGTATGCAGCATAGTCCATGCCTATAGTTCTTCCCCCAACAAGAGAGATTGACAGCACTTAAGTTTCTGCCTTTCTGCAGACTACTTGTTTGTTACCATCAACCTTGTTCGTTGTTTCTCTGCTAGTTGTGCCTGACAGTCCATTCGTGCTGCATGTGGACTAACTAATCATTAGGTGCCAGCCACACAATTAAGAGTTTGGGGTCCAATAACGTTGTTGCCGAGGTTGATCAGTTTAGCTGTTGACCGATTACTGCTATTTATAGTCCTTCTGATCTGAATTCTGTAACTAAACTGCCCGGTGTCCACCTGTTACCACTGTGTATACTGTGTATAGTCCTTTCAAATTTCTGCAACTGCAATTTGCTACGATGTTAACCATATAAACACATAAGCAGCTAGACAGTGAAGGTGTGCTGGGTTGCAACAAAACATCAAACATGTGCGCTGTTCATCTTACCCAAGTAACACCATGTGTGTATGAGTATTATTAGGCATTGGTTTATCTGACAGTGACAGTATTCTAGTACTGACCTATGCAGCTCTTCTGGTGCCTTTTTATATTTGTAAATAAATAAATAAACTAGAAGTGCTAATACCAACCTTTTCCTGCAGCAACTGAGCTGTGGCCATCGAGGATGATGCCGCGTTTGAGATGACATAGACCGTGTCAGTGTGTGACACACTTGACATGCAGAGATGAAGATAAGCGCGCTACTCACCTCCGCGGGCATCAACATTGGCCTCTGTGTCCTCTTCCTGTCGCTCTACTCTGTTCTCAGAAAGCAGCCGGCCAATGTCAGGGTCTACTTTGGCCGCAGGATCGCTGAGGAGCATGATCGCCTCCGAGGGGCTTTTCTTTTGGAGAGATTTGTTCCATCCACTGGATGGATAGTCAAAGCCCTGCAGTGTACTGAGGAAGAGATCCTGGCTGCTGCTGGCTTGGATGCTGTTGTTTTCAATAGAATTCTAGTATTCAGGTAAGGTGTGCGAAACTTACTACCTTTTCTCCTCCTTATTTCATTTGTACCCTGAAACTTTCATGGTGTATGTGTTTAACCTCAGCAACAAAATTGGCTGACTGATACATTTGTTTACGTATTCAACAGCATACGCATCTTCTCCCTTGCCGCCCTTTTGTGTGTCTTCGGGATTCTTCCGCTCAATTATTTTGGACAGGATATACACCATGTTCAAATTCCGAAGGAATCACTAGATATATTTACAATCGGGAATGTAGAATTGAAGTCAAGATGGTAAGCCAAGCAACGTCTTTTTTGATCTATTACAATGTGCTGCCATCGACTGCTGACATGTTGTGCTTTTGTATATTATATATATGCTGGCATTTTTAAAATGTTATTTGCCTTTGCTGGGAATCCACTGTGCTTCTTCACTCCTTTAGAACTTGAGGAATGAGCATTGTACAATAGAACAAAGTGCATGTTTTGATGTTCACTTTGTATTCTGGGTTTCTTGCAGGCTCTGGGTACATTGTGTAACCCTGTACATAATTTCTGGAGTAGCTTGCATTCTTCTATACATTGTAAGTTCACTTTCCTTTTGAATTGCTGGAACATATATCTGCTTGTATCCAGAATGTTTTTGATGATTCATTTTTTCCCTAATTCAGGAGTACAAGCACATTGCCAGGTTGAGGCTCCTTCATCTTACAAGTGCAACACCAAAACCAAGCCATTTTACAGTTCTTGTTCGTGGAATCCCAAAGGCAGATAAAGAATCATGCAGTGATGTTGTTGATGATTTCTTCACAAAGTATCACTCATCAAGTTATCTCTTCCATCAAGTAGTTTACAAAGTTGGGAAAGTTCAGAAGATAATGGTACTTAACACTCAAATGCATTTCACTTTTCCTAATGCGGAAGCATTTACTAGTATAAACCTGCTGCTTATGTTGATTAGATTTTCGCTCAGATTGATAATCATTTTTTTTGTCTTTTGACATGAATCCGTGGAAGTGTCCAATTCCTCAAGTTCAGTGTTTATTTTATTTATGTAATTTGAGTTTTTTTGTGGAAGTTTGCGCGTTTTTATTTCACTTAATTTATGCTTTATTTTTACTCTGACAGGCTGGCACAAAGAAGGCATATAAGAAGTTCAAACATTTCACAGATGAAACAGTCGATCAGGGATGCAGAACAATTACCTACCGCTGTTGTCTGTGTGGAGCCTCTTCAAATTCTTTCAAGTTATTGAACACTGAATGTGAACAGAACAAGGGGAAAGCTGACAAGAAATCCATCTTGGACTTAGACAATGAGGTTAAGCTTGCATGCATTTGTTCTTTTGCTTAATATATCAGTTATTTGGAATAAATTAGTAATTATTATGTGGGATCGTATGCAGGAATGCACGGCTGCTTTTGTATTTTTCAAAAATCGGTATGCCGCACTTGTTGCATCAGAAATACTTCAAACATCTAACCCTATGAAGTGGGTTGCTAATCTAGCTCCAGAACCAGAAGACGTGTATTGGTCCAATCTTTGGCTACCCTACAAGCAGCTCTGGGCTCGCCGTATCGCTACACTCCTAGGCTCTGTCGTTTTTATGTTCATATTCCTGATACCAGTGACATTTATACAAGGACTGTCTCAGCTAGAGCAGTTGCAGCAGAGGCTTCCTTTCCTAAGAGGAATATTGAAGAAGTAAGCACAGGGTCCCCTAATGATACTATCAAAAATAACCTTGATATAGTTTGACATGTACTGTGATCTCATGTTGTTACATGCTATTCATTTATCCTGTCTCCACACTACACCTATTGACTATCATGTATCTGCAGGAAATACTACATGACTCAGCTAGTAACTGGATACCTTCCCAGTGTCGTACTGCAAATCTTTCTGTACACTGTTGCTCCAATTATGATGTTATTTTCTACATTGGAGGGTCCTACATCTCACAGTGAAAGGAAGAGAAGTGCTTGCTGTAAAGTGTTGATCTTCACAGTTTGGAACATATTCTTTGCTAATGTGTTATCTGGTACTGTCATAAGTCAACTGAATGTGTTGTCAAGCCCAAAGGACATACCTGTCCAGCTTGCTAAAGCTGTACCTGGACAGGTAAATCACATCTTTCTTTTTGGTTCATGCCATAGAAAGAATAGACTTTGATTAAAATACATAAAATTCGTTGCATGCGGAAAGATAATATATGTTTTCTGTATTTAATGTTCATCTAATTTGTTTCGCTTTTCTGTAAATCCAATTTTACTCCAGGCCACCTTCTTCATCACCTATGTCCTGACCTCAGGATGGGCTAGTTTGTCATCTGAAGTTATGCAGCTCTTTGGTCTGATATGGAACTTTATAAGGAAATATGTTCTGAGAATGAAAGAAGATACAGAATTCGTTCCCTCGTTTCCCTACCACACAGAAGTACCCAAAGTTCTGTTGTTTGGACTATTGGGATTCACATTGTCTGTGCTGGCTCCTCTGATCTTACCTTTTCTGCTCGTGTACTTTTTCCTTGGTTATGTTGTCTACCGCAATCAGGTGAGAAGCTAGAGATTTTTGGTTATTTACCTCAAATTTATCTGTAGCATGCTAATGTACTAGTTGTGTTCTTTTCAGTTGCTCAATGTGTATCGAACAAGGTATGACACAGGTGGGTTGTATTGGCCAATTGCATGCAACACAGTCATATTCTCTCTTGTGCTCACCCAGATCATCTGCCTTGGTGTATTTGGACTTAAAGAATCGCCGGTAGCTGCAGGCTTCACCATACCTCTTATCATCCTTACCCTTTTATTTAACCAGTACTGCAGAAACCGGCTTCTTCCATTATTCAAGACTTTTCCAGCACAGGTAATATTAGTTCTTTAATAAATCATGTCAAAATGTACCTGGGTTTACTAGACCGTAGAAAATAATTAAAGACAAGAGTTTTTTCGTGATTGTGACTTGCTATCTTGTGATGTTGACTGCTGCAATTTGATTGTGTAGGATTTAATTGACATGGACAGGGATGATGAACGGTCAGGAAGAATGGATGAAATTCACCATGGACTTCATTCTGCTTATTGCCAGTTCCCTGACACTGTAGATGTACCCTTGGAGAAAATTGAAATTGTTGGTGGGGATGAGGAGCAAGGTTCTAGCTCGGGTGAGTCCAGTGGCAAAGAAACCTGCGAGGATCCCAAAAAGGACCTGTCTCACCCAACACTAAAAGGACTCCCTGTTAACCGTCTCCGGCATGCGGTGAGGTCGGTTACTTTCCTGATCAGATTGCAGAAAAGAGGTTTATCAGGACAGAAAATTGGATAAGTAGGTAGCCGTGAACCCCCTTTGCTGTTGGCTATATAAATGTACAGAGACATACATGCATATACGATTGTTCCCTAAGAGAAGAAAGGGGCTAACGTAGAATGTAGAAATCTATAAGAGAGCATCAACATTAGTGTTGAGGTGCAATTTTGTTGTTTTTAGTTGTCGCATGGATGAGTTTGTGGTTCTGTGCGTTAGCAATCTGGCAGATTCAGCTACTCAAACCTTAGCCTTGCACATTGATGTAATGCTCATGGTTTTGTTGTAAGAGATTAATGTTGCCTAAGTGATCTGGATATATAATGTTCCTCCTCTCCGTTGGTTGGTGTGATTGAGCCTGGCACCTTCATGCACCAATCATATCGAGGTACTTGAGGATTATACTAATTGGTCTTTCGAGCTGTCCTACCTGACTACCTGTAAGAATGTTAGATTGGGACTCTGGTCGAATCCATGTTGTCAAGGAGCATGTGCCATCATCTTGTACTTAGTGGTGGAGGTTCTTAACATGTAGCACTGTAGCTGTTGGGATTCATATTCCTGTACCAAACATCACAGCCAGCATCGGCCTAGTCATCAAGATCTCTCAGGGGATCATCTTTTGTATTGTTCTTCACACAGATATAGGTCTCACTGATTGCAGTGAATATTTGCTTTGTCTGTGTTGGTGTCCCTGCCCTCTTTATCTACAGTACAATTGCATTCTTGTCACTGCTCCTTCCTTGAAAGGAAATAATCTTCTTGCTACTGCCAGTGCATAGGACAATGGTCTGACATTCTGGGGAACTTACAAGCAGCAACTCTTTTTTTTTTTTTTTGGCTGTCTCCTTCAGATTGATCACAGCTTTGATTTGAGAGAGTGCAGCACACAATGTCTGGCTGACCACCTATTTACAAGTTTTTTTAGTCTAATTTTGGTGTTCTTTTTTCTTCTTTTTTGCACTCAGTTCGTAAGTCAATTGTTGCATGGTATTTGTCTTGTACCTATTGCCTTGTCTTCCACAGGCTAAAGGCTATGTTTGACCTAGCGTTGTTCGGCAGCAGCCGTTTGAATCTGGTTTTGTGTTTTCTCAGGCATCATCTGCCGCTTGCCCGCTTTTTTTTTTTTTTTTTTTTTTTTTTTTTTTTTTTTTTTTTTTTTTTGCGACCAGACCGCTTGCCCGCTGTATTGAACAAAGTACCTGACTGCCGTGCTGTTTGTTCATTTGAATTTGACAAAAGTGCATCTCCATGCCAGTTTATAAATATATAAAAGATTGAAGAGACATGCTGTTGAGTTGTGACCATGAAATTCTACACTAGCTCATCCGATTCCAAGCTTGACCAAGAGTGGAGAAGTAGTTGCTGAAGTCAGTGATGACTTAGCTTGTGCACTTCATATATGTATATATTTTTTGAAGTTTCGTGCCCGGAGTCTTCAGAGGTGCGTCACCACTAGCTCAAGTTTCAAAGGTACGGCGCGGCGTACCGGGTCATCGATGGCGACACTTTGTGATGTTGCAAGTTCAGGCATGTGGCTCAATGGTTAGAGACAGTGAGCAGCTTTCGCTGGTCGGGACATACAGATACGTTGTTTAGAACCTGAAGAGGGCGACTAACAGTATACTCAGGCTGACGCATGTACACATGATGTATGAGTGTAGCTCATCTTTCCTGTGATTTTCTATGCGGTAAACTAAACCTGTGCCTTGCTGAGGCCATAGTCCATCTCTTAGCATACCCATATATAACAGTTAATTGTTAAGGCATATAGCATATACTTTATTGTTAATACATGGTTTACTTTCTTCACTAACAAAGTTTCTTAGACCGTGCACCTGCTGTGGCTATAAGTTATGGTTCACTTCTCTTTTCGATCTCTTCTACAATTATTATCCTTCATTGTATTTTCTCTGATTTGAGCATAGGTTTTTTGGTAGTGTTTGAGGCGAGTATTTGTGCTTCTCTATGATAGTTGTGGTTTAGCATATTATTTTTTAGCTCTATGCTGTACTGCCATAGACTCGTTAGCCACATACTCGTAATAATTAGGCAAATAAATCAAATCTATTTTTTCTATAAAAAATTAACAACATTTACAAACTATAAATGGACATAAAAATATATTCTAAGGTAATAATGATACTAGCTAACATGAAAAATGGAATTAAAATAATTCTAGAAATCTATTTATTTAGGATAGATGGAGTATCAATGAAGGTTGAGTAGTGTACCAACGGGCTGTGTAAAGTGAGACCGTGTAGGTAGCACAACGTAGGGTAGCAATAGCTGTTGTGTGTCACACGTGTGTGGAGTTAACTCTCCGTTCTCACAAAAAATTATCGTTCAGTATTCTCTATTTGACTTTAGACAACGACAGTTTAGTGTTTTAGATGAGTGCTTGTGTTTTTCTATGATAGTTGTGGCTTAGCCTACCTTTTTTTTAGCTTTGTGATCTACTACTTTTCTTTTTCACAAATGTATCCGTTGTTTGTGTTTCATTAAAAGGAAAGAGTTTTGCAACGCTCCAGTGAACCACGGGTAAGACTTCTGGATTTACCAAATGGGAGAGAATCAGAGAACACAATACACTACCTTATAAGATTTTTCAGTCAACCCAGAAGCTAGTTGGACAACAAACAGAAACACAACACAGCAAAAACCTCCTTTGTCAAAAGACTCAAAACCACCAATCTGCACTCACCTATCTTGTAATGGTCATACCCTGTAACGGTATAGTAGTACGTTTACATCACCAGTACATGTACGGCATGCTGCCTAAATGCTGACAGTGATACCAACTTGTCTCAATCTCAATCTCCGTGCTACTCTGACGCATGCCAGAGTGGTCGTCGCCGGCCATGCCCATGGACCGGAACATCTCGTCGAGCTCTGTCGTCGCCACAGGTCCACACGAGCTGCTGCTGGTTTCTGCAGACCGCTGGCTCACGACGACGTCGTTCGTGCGGCCGGTGACCATGTCGTCGTCCCTGCCGGAGCTGCCTCCGCCGGCATCAATAATGCGCGTGTCATCAACGCCGCCGCCAGTAGCATTGTACGGCAGTCCGGTGGTCCAAGGCGGCGGCGGCACTGGTACCGCGCTAACCTCGGCGTCGCGCGGTCTCCATGGCGGCAGAGGCGGCATGCTGCCGAAGAGAAGTTGGAAGCGTTTCTTGAGGCGCGTGTTCCAGTAGTTCTTGACGCCGTTGTCGGTCCTGCCGGGGAGCTGCGCGGCGATGAGGGACCACCTGCTGCCGACGGCGGCGTAGAGTGCGCAGATGACGCGGTCCTCCTTGGGCGAGAAGCTGCCGTGCCGGACGCCCGGGCGGAGGTAGTTGAGCCACCGCAGGCGGCAGCTCTTGCCGCACCGGCGCAGCCCGGCCTTCCGCGGCAGCGCCATCCAGCCGCCGGCGATGCCGCCTCCGTGCCGCTCGATGTAGGACCGCAGCCGCTCGTCCTCCTCCTCCGACCACAGCCCGCGCTTCACCGCCGCCTTGTCGCAGCACGGCGATCGTCCCATTTTTCCTGCAGCTAGTACAGAAAACTGAATGGGACCTGCAAAAGGATGGGGATGTATATATATAAACCGCTAGAATGGGTGATGTGTATGTAGGTTCATCGAGGAATACTACCTGCCGATGGAGTTTGACTGCACCATCGCTTTCGTGTGTGTATGCCGACTACTTCGCCCTTTATTTGTGAACTAATATATTCGCCATCATGCAACGTGTGGAAATGCAAAGCATTGTGCGCGAGCTTATATTCGAGGTGATTGAAATATGGCAATGCACCTTTCTTTGCAGATAAATCATTAAAGTCCTGCTATATTCGAGGTGACTGAAATATCACTTCCATTCAAGCGATAGGTACTGGCCATCAGATGAGCAGAGGACGCACAAACCTGAAGCAATGTGGACGAACAACACATCGTCTGAACAAAGCCGAAATCCCAGGCAACCGATAGGAAAAGTGAATCTTGAGCTAGCTGCAAGTGTTCCAGGCCCAATGGGCTCCTGACCTAGCTCCCCTCTCCTAGCCCCTTCCCCACCGCCGCCACCGGCGGCGCCGGCCGTCACCCCGGCGCCAGCGCCCGCCCGCACCTCCTCCCCACCCTCCCCACGCAGATTCATCCATTCCCCACCCCGACCGCATCTCCTCTGCTTCTCGCCTCCTCGGCAGCAAACCCGCGCGAAGGCCAGTGGGCCGCGGCCGTTGCGGGCTCGGGCGCGGCCTCCCCGTGTGCTCCCGCCGCGGCGCCCCTACCTCTGCGTCGCGGACCGGGCGAGGACAGGGGCTCGGCTGCCGCGGGCGCAGGCGTGGGCGCGCCACGGCCTCCATCCCCGACTTCAGCCCCGCGGCCGTCCCCCTCTCGTGCTGGGTCGGAGGGCCGCGCCGCGGGCGGCCTCGCAACGCCAATGGCCACGCGGGGGCCAGCCTCGCCAGTGACGGTCTCCTCCCCCTCCCCTGCCACCGCTCCTCTGCCGGTGGTCAGGGCTCTGACCCCTGCCGTCATGGAGGAGGTCCCGGAGGAGGACGATGACGACGATGACGGGGACATGGGCGGAGGAGGTCTCGGCCTCGACGCCTTCCTTGTCAACCCCTCATCGACCACGGCGGTGGCCTTGGCAACCGCGCCCTTGCCGACCGCGACGGTCCTGCCCGAGATCACGGCGAGCTTCCTGGCATCGTCGACGCCGGCGCAGGCCACCCAGCCCCGCCGCCTGTCCGAGGTGGAGGACGACGGGGAGAGGATGCGGTATCCCCTAGGCCGCGGCCGGTGGCGGGTGCCGAGGCTTCTTCGCCGGCCCCAAGGTCCTCCCTTTCCCCACATGCGGCCCCCTTCGTGCTAGCCTCGTGTGGGCGTTCCAAGCACTGGCGATGGGCGGACAGCGACGACGACGCGTCCGGTGACGAGCAGCCCACGTCCTACCTGGCTGTCGCCCGTCGCCTGCCGAAGCCTTCTACCGTGGCTCCGGGTCACGGCTGGGCGACTGCCATGCCGAGTGACCCTCCATGAAGGCAGAGGAAGCGCCGCCGACCGCGTCCCCAGCTGGTGAGCGGCATTCCTGCTCGGCCATTGGAGGGACGTGCCCCCAACCGACAGCGCCCCGGCCAACGCGGGTGCAACGGGCATTGCAGCTAACGAGGCTATGCTGGAGCAAATACCCGTCCACCAGCGTCTGGGGTCAACGCGTCGTGCGACCGCTCCGGATGCTGATGGGTGGCAGCGAGTGCTCCCCCAGCATCCTCATTAACTAGAGCCATCGTCGCGGCTGCAGCAGTGACGGGGGGCGACCATCGGAGGACAGTGCTTCGGACCACGGTAGTTCCCGGCATACGCCAATGGTCGCTGCTTCATGTGCCTCGCGACGGGGCACCAGGTCGCCACCTGCAACCTCCCTTGGCGGTGCCTCCGTTGCCGTTGCCGTGGCCTTGGCCATGTCGCCCGGGATTGCAAGAGGCCGAGGCACTCCGACGACGTAGCCAAGCGCGCCGCTCGGCTAGTTGTGTACCCGCGGCGGGCGGGGACGCGGCCCAGCCTGACCACTCCCAGCAGCATGGCGAGGGCCACGCTCGCGCCAGCACTGGCGTTGCAGGCGGAAGAGGAAGTAGGAGTCCGGCAGCGCCACCCAGGCTTTCAAGGTTTGGCGGTCTCGGTCTGCTCGCCTCATGGCTGGAGCATCGACAGAGCCTCAAATCGATGGCTCGGGCCATGGATCATACTCTGTAGATCCGATGGCCACTTGGAAGGACGTCGCCTGGGCCGTCATCCTCGAAGGCCCACTGCCTCAGCTCGGCAACGCGCTCCTGCCCACATCCGGAAGACCGGCCCCGGAGACGGTAGCCACCCCTCCGGTCGAGGAGTGCGCCTCCCTGGACATGTCTTCAGCTGATACGGAGGCCAACCAACCTACCGGAGAGGAGTATGCCACGGAGGAGATCTTGGTCGTGACGGAGGCGACGCCTGTCACGGAGGCCACCGACAACCTCCAGGGCATGCCGACCGCAACAGAGGTTGGCTGCTAGCAGAGCAAGGCACGCCACCTCCATCAAGGTGGGAGTTGGTTGAGCAATGGATTGCCGCCGCCACCACCGAAAAACACCGCATCTGCAGAGCGGCGTTTCCGAGCGTTTGCCGGCAAGGTTAAGATGTCAAAACCTGCCGCCATTCTCTGGCGGCCTTCACCCATCAAGGCTGTTACGCCCTGGCAGAGGCCGCTACAGAGCCGATGGATCGCTGCGCAAAGCCATTCCCGACTACCGGTGTCCAAGCGTGGAGAGTACCTGATCCTCAAGCGCCTCGGCCAGATCTCGCCAATGTCTGAGTCCACGACGGCAAACAAGTTCAACCCCTTATTCGGGGACAGTCCGAAGGATGATGACTCCGAAGGATGACGAGGCTCTCAGGGAACTCTTCCCTGACAGATGCAACGTCGATGCACGCAAGAGACGTCGCCGTGCGCCACGCGCGTGGGCTTGAGCTAGCCATGGATACAGCCATGTGCCTCGGTTGTTTAGTTCAGCGAGTAGTAGGATAAGCTAGAGATCTTTGTGGGGTGTGCGCTTATTGTAAAATCAATCTTGAAAATCGCCTCGGTTGTACTAAACTTCTCTTCTTAATTAAAAAACGCGCAAATCTTTTGCGTGATTGAGAAAAAAAGTGAATCTTTAAATGCTAACTGGATCTAACAGGACAAATACAATTACCATAAATAATCACAGTATAATGTTATGAACGAGATTTACCTTATATTCTGTTACGATGATGAATGAATTGCCTTCTGGCGTGCTGGTGATGAGAGAGTTGGCATAATATAAGATACGACGTATGAAGATGAAAATGTGTTGGTAAAAGCAACCACAAATTGTTACCAAGCATCCACACTAGAAAGTAAGTTATTAAAGCACAAGTAAAGCTAAGTAATACACTCCTAGTTCTAAATTCTTAGATGTTCTAGCTTTTCAAGATAGATAATTTTTACTACGCGTATAATAAAAGTTGTGTATTAAAAAAGTCAGGACATCTTGTAATTTGAAATAGAGAAAGTAAATATTCAATACATTAACTGTGTGGGCTTTCACTACAGAGCTTTTGTGCTTTGTCTACTGTACCTTTGACGCTTGGCAAATCCGCAGCAGGCTCTACCGAGCATTGCCCCTAAAGTTTTGAAAAAGCTAGCCCATATGCATGGTTTTAAGACAACACATGTGAAAGCCTAAAATATAATAATGCTAGGTAATCTTCAAAGATGATTGTTACCTCTTGGGCTATCCTACAGAAGTAGGATTTGCAGATACAGTTATAGAAGTATCACAACAGTTGACGCAGGTGGTCAAGGATATTTTCTCTCAGACACATGGGTGACGGTCTAGTTTACGAATTGATAGTCATTAGAATATACCAGGTTTCTTTTCTCTTTTTTGGCCGTGTGCTTCATTGCAGGCAGAGGCCGGAAGTTGCCTCTTTTGTTTTATATTGACTCGATGTACTGCTACTGAGTTTCAATAAAATCTTCCTTTATAAAAAAAAGATGATTGTTGAAAATCAACAAATAAACACCATGCATTATATATATTTCTACAGTGGCCTTGAAGGGTTTTGTAGAGCACTTTGAGGGACCAGAAGGCAGTTTTTTGTCATTGCACACGGATTTGAGCGTGTTCATTGTGGTCCACGACGGAAGGGTCTTCTCCTTTGTCTTGTTAGGTCAATATACTCTGTTTGGCACTCTACTGTTCACGACTCGAACAAAAGGAAAAAGACTTTATCATACTTATGGCTTGCAGATTTGGACCGCTCCGATCCATCATTTCACGGCGACTTTTCGCTGCACATATACCTTTTTTAGAGTTCATTCAAGAGTAAAGCCCCGGCTATATTGTATTAGCAAGGACCAAAGCAACGTTTACAGCATTCAGTTTAAACCCCATCCTCTGGAACGGACACCCTCAACCAAAACTCATAAAACACAGAGAAAACAGCCAACGAAAGCCTCAGCAAAACCGTAAACATTCCACTAAAAAAGAGCACCCGCACCCAGAATCTTTAACCAGTTTCCAGATGAACAGGCCGGCTTCTTCCATATTCATGGATTTACAGAAAAATGACCCCACATAAGCATCCAACATCTAACATAAAAGAGCTGTGGTCGATCTTCCAGAATTTATGGAATTGTTTTTTTTTTCTTTTTATAAGTCTCGTTGAATCTTGATGAGTTGAATCCACCTACCATTGACTTCGATCATACAAAAGTCATATGTATATTTATTTGCTTGAAGAAGACTAATCAACCAGTAATTAATTGATCGATTTGTGCGTATATACATATAATATGTAGAGAGATGCATGGGTAGCTAGGTAGTTAGGTAGGTACATATATATTCAATAAATATTATTGCCAATCATCGCATCATAAACCGTACAAATTTCTACGGACACTATAAGTCACAAACTTCTAATTGGAAGGAACTGACCAAGTGCTTAGCTTAGACCAGTCTCTTTATAGATAAAAGCTTGTTACTTTGGATTGAAAGAAACTTATCATACTACTTCAGATCACATCACTTCGCCGCCGGAATTAGACTCGCCAGCATATCCAATGCAAATGCTCAAGAAATAACCCCGTGTTGGCTGTTGTTCCAAGGGATTCTGTTTGCACACGTTCGCCCAATTGCCTCCATATCACATACACTAGATATGATAACATTAATTATGGAGTACTTAATAATCCACAGTTCGTCGTTAGACTAAAAACTGAAAGGGGTTTAATTTCAATTTGACTGGAAGTACTCAACTTTTGTGCATGACGAGCCTAGATATATATGCTGACGGTACTTTTATAGCCTATATATACGATCTGAAAAAAATGGAAGATAAATTTTGTAAAGTTTGAGAAAAACATAGACCATCTGCCGAGGAGATCGAATGATGAAAAAAATAGATGATACTAACAGGAAAATATTAGAATATTTATATATATGTATATATATATATATATATAGGACCCATAGCTATGTTTTTTCTATTTTCTTTAATAAAAAGTAATTAGGTAGTCTATTGAATCTGTTCACATCCCCGCGGCATTGCAAAAGACTGTCATTGTCCAGCTCATCACTCGGGGCCTTTGATTCCACAACGACGCATGGAAGAATTATCTGTTGTTGAATCCATATAGGCACACACCTATGCCAATAAGATGAATGTTTGATTGGCTGGTGTTCTAGTTTGCCACACCTAATTAACCTTTGGCAAACCCTGGCTGACACAAAAAGTGCGGTGAGGAAAATTGAAGCCACACTTGTGGCAATGTTTGGCAAAGAAATGAGTCTATGACACGTAGGACGGGTGCTAATAAGAAAGTGCCACACACCAATTATGGTTATGAACTAAACAGGTACAACAAGCATGTTGTGGCAGTAATTTTTTTACTGGATTAATCTTAATCATTAATGAGCTCTGACTACCATGGCGTTCATTTGTTGTGTTGTACGAGTTTTGTCTTGGATTGAACACGAAGCATTGACATGACCTACAAAGACATATATACGCAACGCTGTATGACGATCGACCCTAATGTGTTGAAAACAAGTTTAACTATTCATCAAGTTGAAAATTTGACTCATGTAAGCACATTTGCCGCCGCCTGCTGTGCTAAGTTTTTCTTCAGCGATTTAACACAGGAATAGACTCGTTGCGGCTCCCTATACTATACGGCAAGCCTGATGCAGGCACAGCAGCTGACCAAGTTTTGTATCTGTGATGTTCTGAATACCGATGACAGAGAAACCAGATGTTGTTGTCGTATATACCTGGCTAATAATGCAACAGTTTATTTATTATTATTTATATATTTTCAGTATGATGGAAATTAACATGTCTCTTCAACATGGGCCATTTGCATATGCTCCAACATTTGAGGCCCAATAATCCAAGGCAAGGCCGAGAAGACGTTTGGGCCCAGTCGAGCAAGGACACCCAAGGGTGGCGTACTGGCGTGGCCGTCCGTCGGTTTTCGTCGGCCACCGCCGCGCGCACCACCTGTCCGGCTGTCACCACTGCCATGCATGCAGAGCTCACCAAGAATAGCAGCAATGCCCTGCTACAAAAGGCATCTGAAACGGCTGCGAATGCATTGATCGACCTGCAAGATGCGACGCCACGCCACGACGACGATGCTAGCCGCCGTGCTCTGCCTGCTCCTCTTCTCCGGCCGCCTCGCCGCGGCGGAGAAGACTTTTGGCCGAGGTGGTGGTGGTGGAGGCTACGGCGGGTCGGAGGCCACGCCGCAAGCGGAGGCGGGTGGAGGTGGCTACTCCACCCCGACCGAGCAAGCACCATCCACGGGCGGTGACGGCGGCAGCTACTCCACCCCGAGCGAGGCGGCGCCATCCACGCCTGCCGCTGAGGAGACGACGCCGACCCCGGCGTCGGGAGGCGGGGGTGGTTACAGTGCGCCCGCCGGCGGCGGCGGCAAGCTGGACCCCGACGGCGACCCGGAGGTTGGTCTGACCGAGAAGGCGATCAAGGAGATCATCGACGAGCACAACCTGTTCCGCGCCAAGGAGAAGGCCGGCCTGCCGCCGCTGGTGTGGAACGCGACGCTGGCCAAGTTCTCGCAGCAGTACGCGGAGACGCTCAAGGGCAACTGCCAGCAGATCCACTCGTCGTCGCCGTACGGGGAGAACCTCATGGAGGGCACGCCGGGGCTCACCTGGAAGATCACCGTCGACGGCTGGAGCGAGGAGAAGAAGAACTACCACTACGACTCCGACGCCTGCGACGCCGGCAAGATGTGCGGCCACTACAAGGCCGTCGTCTGGAAGGACACCACCAGCGTCGGATGTGGACGCATCAAGTGCAACAGCGGCGACAACATCATCATGTGCAGCTACTGGCCGCCGGGGAACTACGACGGCGTCAAGCCATACTGATCTAATCTAATCTAACAATTAACAGCAACACTTATCCATTATCCATGCATGTATGCAGCATCAGTCTGCTTTTGTTTCTAAAAAATAATAATTTTCACCTCGATCACCCCCATAAATATATTTACTCTCTGATCTCGATCACTTGCGCCTCATCAGCCTATAGTATTTTTATTCTACAATTGCTGAATCATCATTTCTAAAGTTTCTTGTTTGCTATGATTTTCCTGAGTTCAACCTGAAAATGAGGCACTGAATGAATGAAACATGGAGATGGGTACTGAACCATCGCAATTCTCTACTTAAAAAAGAACATCAATCGCCACTGCATTGCACCGCTTCGTCATTATGGGCAACGACTAAAAATTCAGTTTACATAACCATCGACATGCATCAAAAAGAAGTTTACATAACCATCAACACATTGTGAGTTGTAATCAATAAGATGTGCCTGAACTGTTAAAAGGAGTACTATATTATATAAAAACAAGCAAATACAAAATGTCGCTTCCATCGTCCTCCAACAACTAAGAAAGGGCATTGATACTAGCTAATCGGGCAATCATCTCGCTAGCGAGTGCCCTTGCCTTATTTACACATTTCCGGCTGCCGGTGCCTTGCCTGGAACTGCAACTTGAGCATCAAGGTGGGCCATGGCATACCTTTCAGTGTGCTTGCCCTTCCATTTTAGTACCATATACAGCAACCCTCCAACCATTGGCGTCACGTAAGCAATTAAACCCAGGGATGCCCATTTACTGCAGTTCTTTATGATAACATACACAGCAACAATGTAGTATGCACATATCAACAGAGGGCCAACATTCTACACCAAAAAAAAAAAGAAAGAAAAAAAAAACAGCGGGAACGACAATGTTAGACATCGTCATGAAAATGGAGAAACAAATGACGAGATTGGAAAACATTTTAATAAAAATGGTACTAGCCAAATATGGCCACATCATATGCCTGCAATTAACAAGTGACAAGTTCAATTTCAAGCCAGCTCTCCGTTCTTCCTTGTATAGGTAGAAAGCAGCAGGTAAAAGCAAATATGATGTCAAGGAAGAAGATCGACAAGGGCATTGTTGTAAAAAAATTGTACATAATTTCATATGCAAAACGAGGACAATACATGCAGTGGCACGTATCTAATAATTGACCAATTAATAAATGGAAAATCCATTTCCATACACAAACAATTCACTTTATTCAATCAATGGAGCATCTCTCATCGACCACTGTCTCCAACGACGAGGAGGGGGGCTGCCGGCTGCCGGATCTAGGCCCCCGTGGGCGGGATCTGGTGCCTGGTCGGCCATGGCGGGCCGGCTGCCCCCCTCCTCGTTGCACGGCGCCTGCTGGTCAGCCATGGTGCTGCCCCTTCTCGCCTGGCTGCCCCACCGCACCCCCCTCCCGCGGTGGCTCGTCCGGGCGTGTGCCTTGGCGGGTCCCGTCCTGGGTGGACGACGGCGGGCGGGGCGCCTGCCATGACCGGGCCTCCTTGGTCACCGGCTCACGGCGAGGCCGCACTGGTGCTTGGCTCCTGCTGCTGGGCTTCGTGCCGGGCGACTGGATCGACGTTGGAGGACTGGGTGCCGGTGGGTGGTGAAGCAGGCCCGTCGGGCTCGGCCGGGCTATGCCTGTGCTGCGGCCGGCTTGCTCGGGGCTTGGCGTTGACTGTGCGCCTCATGGTGGAATGGGTGAAAGCTCAGCCTGCTTCGGCTAGGCAAATGACGGTGACGCTTCGTGCGCCATTCAGCTCCCTGGGGCATCGTCATTCATCCACATGTAGCTGCGCAGGCTTCAACAAGTTCTGGGCTTTCTGTCCTGCCTTAGAAACCTCTAAGGCCAGCGACGGTGGTGTCCGGCTCCTCGGTCGTCACTCCCTTCCTGAAGGCACCGTTGAAGAATCGCCTACGGCTCTTCTCCATGCCTCCACCTCATCACCGTGTTGTGCCTGATCGTGCCTTGTTTTGCTCTCCATTTGGTTAGTACTAGTGGTCGGTGTAACTGCAATTGTCTCGGGCGGATGCTTGCCGCCATGTCGCTTAGGCCCCTTCTCATGAAGATGCCAGCTGCTGAGAGCGTCGTGGCCCCACCCACAGATGCTTTGCTAGCTGCTGAGAGCGTCGTGGCCCCACCCACAGATGCTTTGCCGCGTTGATGGTAGTAGTATGTTGTTTAGGCCCCCTCTCTGGTAGATGCTTTGCTGCTGAGAGCGCGGTGGCCCCATCCACGGATGCTTTGCCACGTTGATGGTAGTTGTATGTCGCTTAGGCCCCCTCTCTGGTAGATGCTTTGCTGCCGAGAGCGTGGTGGCCCCGTACGCAGATGCTTTGCCGCGTCGATGGTAGTTGCATGTCGCTTAGGCCCCGTCTCTGGCAGATGCTTTGCCGCATCGATGGTCGTGGTTCCGGCGGATGCTTTGCCGCCATGTCCGGTGGATGCTTGGCCACCGTGGTCGTCGATTGTGCAGTTACACCACCCTACTACCTATCATGTGTTGAGTCCCCCTTTTTATTAGGTACAGCTAATTGTGGTTTGTTAGTGGAGGTCCCCCCCTCGCGTTTTCTTGTTGTATGTTTGTGCCTGTGGAATTCACGGGTAATCTATGGATTACTTGTGATCTTCTGTAATTTCCCACTTCTCTTAATGAAGAACATGCAATACACGCTTTCGAAAAAATAATGACATCACACAGTGGTATGTATTGTCACCCAGCGACACTTTAGGTGACAAGGGAAGGTGAGTTAGGATATGTGTATTTTCATCATTGAGGGCTTATTTTTTACTACACCCTAATACATCTCAATCCACATGTATTGTGAGGTATTGGAGTGGATGAAAATAGCTAAATATTCAAACCGCCCCCCCCAACACACGTGGATTGGGCCCGAAGAAAAAACATTATGTGATGGGTATGCCTGTGCCAACTTCAAGATCTGTCGGCTCAGTCCTTTAGAGGTGCTCATAGGATACGGTTTACGTAAGTGTATTCATGGTGAGTGTACATGCGTGTGGACGTCTATGTTGTACCGTGTATTCTAAAAAAACTGACAGTCCTTCTATATAAGAAAAATGATACTTTTTGCAAACAATGAAGTTAGTTTTCTTATCCAAGTAGGATGTAATCCCTAACTAGGACTGCGCAGGGGCGGGGGCGGGTCGACCCGCTAGAAAACACAATCGAATCCTAAACTAAAATTGTTATGGTAGGGTCATGAGTCCAACCCCATTCGCTTGCTCTACGGCTCCCCATCGCCCCCTCTACCTTCGTGTCTGCAACAACTGGATCTAGTATGTTGTCATCTGGATGTTAGGCAAGGCAAAACTATATAATGGGCACTGGCTCCCCAACCTATGCCTCCTCGCTAGTTGCCTCCCACAATCCTGATCCCTCCTGTTCGTCTCATGGCCTTCAGTAGCCGATGACTACATGACTTTCTACTTCTCCCAGCCGCATCATGGTACAACTTGTCTAATGAATTTCATCTTATCCCATTTAAAGATGTCATGATTCCAGAAAACTCTAACATTGTAGTTGCACAATTCTCTTTTGAATTCAAGAGTGATAGAGATTAAATCATGTAGTTTGGCGCCTGATTCTGAAGTTTGCAAAGATCGTACCAAAACAGTTCACACATGTTTTGTTACTTGAAAAGGAGTAGAGAAAGAAAGCAGGATAGCAGTAGAGTATCATGTTAATTTGATGTCTCATCAAATTTTGTTAAGGTCACTAATGATAACCCATGCATAGCCATTTTGTTTCAACAGATCAATGTGTGATTTTTATGGAAGATAGGGCAAAGCTCTATGTACTGAAGTGTCTGAAAAATAAGTGCCAATAAAGACAAGATATGTTAATGCATTACAGTTCATCTATATTGGTCGTCAATTATTTGCACTCTAGCTAGTGTTGTTCTTTCATTATATGCTTGCAACCTTTAACTTATTTAGTTATTTAGTGTAAACAGCAGTATAGTAGAAATAATCCTTACCTGCTGTTTACGTACTTTTAATGAAGTACGTATTCATTTACATTTTCTGCGCCCAAAGTCTGTTTTCAATTCTAATGATTGTAGTTTACAGCTATATATGTTCTTTATTTGCATTACATATAGTTCCTGAATCCTTGTTGAGTCTGGTTTATTATGACACAATGTAACACAGAAATGCAATTTGCCATTCACAAAGAACCTGATAAATATCTAGTGTTATATTACTAATTTGCACTGCTTTGGATTTGATAATCTGATCAGTGTTTCTCAGTAAAAAAAATGACATGTGTAGCTCATACAGGTAAAAAATGCTGCCCATTAATTATTGCCAACAATTAAAATGTCTTCAATCAATCGTTCTACTTAACCTGGACGTCTTGTGTACCTGAAACACACATTCTGTTTTTGCAGGAAAATTTCAACCAGAGTGAACCATCAATTTATTTATGTATTTTTTATTATTTTTAAATAGGAAAAATATCTTCTAGATCCCAACAGGGTAAATCTTCCTTATGAGATCTGACTTGCAAATCCTATTAGATCTAACTTGGAGGTCTAATTGGCTTCAGACTAGATATTATTGGTTTCATTCCTTTTTTTTTTTAAAAAATCTTTCTAGGCGACGAGAGGAATAAATAGAGAAGAGGTTGAGCTTACGAAGCAATGCTCGCAGAATGCAGCCGAAAGAGGCTTGCTGGTGACCGCCGGCTCCTCGGCTGTTTTGGCCTTGGCCTTCTCCATGACGAGCTCTGCGCCGTCTCCATCGTCGCCGCGCGCCGCCCGTGGAGCCTGACGATGTGCCGCGCCGCCGGCGATGTGAGCGCTAGCTAGGGCTAGCTGGGACTGGGAGAGCTAACAGGCCAAGAGGTGCTGGTGGACGACACGTACGATCGTGAGATAGATCATATGGTGGGTATATAATATAATAACCACCACCATGCATGCTTGCCTAGATGCTAGGGAGTGCTAGCAAAAGAATAGGATCTCAGGTAACAAACTAGCCTATCTAATTGACTGATTCAATCGTGCGAGGGCATCATGTCATGGTCCGGGCTTTTGTTACGGAGAACCGGAAACTTTGGAGCAATATTTGGAGGGTACCACCAAAGAGGAAAAGATAAGGTTTTTGCATGGAAAGTGGCCAAAGATATCCTTGTGACGAAGCAAAAAAAAAAAAAAAAAAAAATTCAGCACACATATGTGGTAATGGGATAGAATCGAGCTACCATGCTGTTGTGATATGAAAACCGAGTTATCTAAAAGCAGCAGAAGCAATTTCTTCCCAAAATAAGCTACCACGCAAGTCGCAAAATATTAATGTACATTTGCGTAGCTTTCATAAGCTATTAGCTTTTGTTTTTCTTTTTGTCCGAGATGTGAAGGGCTTTGCTATATTGCTAGTACAGAATACGATACAGCGATTTGCCATGCAAATATTGTCAGTTCAATATATACAATGTAGTATTATATTTATTGTCCCCAATTTCAATAAAAAGTTTGGGTGTTATCGGGAAGAATGGGAAGCTTTCTGTTGTTTGCTCCTTGGAGCCCTTGTTTGCCTAGTCTTCTGCTTGGTTCGTTAAAAAAAATATGTCTCATTCTAGAAGAAAAATATACAGTGTTTGTGTCAGAGAAATACAGAGGACTTTGTGGCGTCTCTGTGGGCCCGTAATCCAGCATGGACTACAAGCAACACATCCGAAAGGGCCCGGCCCACTTGGATTTGGACCCACTTTGCCATCAGGCGTGCCTCGTCCTGTCCTGTCCGCCGGCTGCTCGCTCACCGGCGGCGGAGGGGAAGAAGGAAGGGCGTCCCGGCGCTAGGGTGGTGGCTGATGCTGGTGGGCTGCCTCGGCCTCGTCTCCGTCTGGTTCGGCTTCTTCGACATCTGGGCGCTCCGCGTCGCCGTCTTCTCCCAGACGGAGAGTGAGTGCCACCCATCGCAGCCTCCCGCTTCACTTCTTCCCCCTGCCTCTCGTTCTGTTTGACAGGGTGTGGGTTGGGTTACGGATCTCATCTCACCGGGTCGCGGTTCTAGCCTGACCTGTGCCACGCCTTCTCGAGGAAGAGTTGGAGATCCAACAAGAAGAGGCCTCTGTGTCACCTTCCCGCGGGATTCGTGCGTTGAGCTGGAAGTGCGTCTGGCGAGGACAGAGTATGGCCTCTAATTTGATTTCAATAGTACTTGGTATATCGGCAGAGTGCATTGTGCAGCAACACAACCATAGTATCAATCACTGATTTCAAGCTCGATTTTTCGTTGCAGAGTGACTAAGCTGGTGTCTTTATGCATCTGTGCTCGTGAATATATTGTTCCTGGAAAGACACAGTGTGACAAGCTTAAGATCACACTTGGTTCTACCTATAAAAAAATGCGTTACATGCTATCCTTAGTGATGCAGCTCATTTTAGGTTGAAGGACTGGTCAAAGCCACACAACCGCATTTCTTAATTTATGATTTTGTGAGGCTCAGATGCTTACTTTTCTTTCTTATACTGAATCTTGATGTCCTCGGAGAGTCAGAGGCCAGTTGCTTCTTAAGAGAAACAAAGAATGTTTCCCTATCCTTACTGCAGAGTGTTTCCTGGTTCATGACTATTTGATTCAGATCACTGATCATCACCGTGGAAGTCAGTTGTGAGCCTTTATTATTTTAATGTAGAGCTCTGCAATCCTTGTGCTGACACCATAGAAGTGAAAAAGATGTCAACTATATAGGCATTGTGGTTATCAGTTAATAAGTACACATTGGTAGTTCTTAGGTGCCCCTAAGTTTTGCAAGCACTGTATGGTCTACAAATAATGAACTGCTCTTTTTGCTTACATATGCAAAGAAGCAACTTTGTATCTGGAATCGTGGAAAAACTATTGTAAAATTCTGGCATATTTGACTTTGTTATATCTCTTGAATGTTCAACGACATGAAATCACGAGTTACTATTACATTTTTTTTTTTGACAAGTGAGTTACTATTACATTTGAATCCAGATTCATTTCTCATTTTACATTTGTTAATATATCAACCGCGTCGGGCGCAATGGAGGACGCCACCGCCGTCCAGCGCCCGCTGCCGCCGCTACCCGCCGGGGGCTGCGGCCTCGCCGTCAACCCCACCGCCGCCGAGTACGTCCACGGTGCGTCGCTCTGCCTCCCATCCCTCCCCCTCCCCTCGTCAGCTTCCGTTCCGTTCCGTTCCGCCGCCTGCGGTTTTGTTCGCCGCGATTAAAGAGTTCCAGTTTCCAAATTAAAGAGTATATGATATGATACTGCTGCTACTTGTTCCATACACAGTTCGTTCGATTCTTGCCAATGCCACTGCCACCCTATGTCTCTGCTCCATTTCAAATGCGCTTGTTTGGGTTGACGATGCAGCTAGCATTTGTCCGCCCATCCCAGAGAATAATGCACAGTTCCAGTTTCCAAAACATAAGTGTCCTTGAAACAGATTACCGTTACTCACCACTCTGCGAAATCTTTTCAACGCAGGGCTACAGTGTCGTTCCCCCCGAGAAATTGCAAACCGGCAAGTGGAACATGTACAGGTACGTGCTTCGTGTTGTGATACGCTAAGGCACCTTTTTCGTAATTAATTCTTTCATTGTATTGTGGTTGGTATTCAGACACTCATATGCATGTTCTTGGTTTCAGTCTGCTGCTGGAGCCACTGTTTCGCGCAGTCATCAGGACCATCATGGTGAGCAGCCTATCCTGCCCACTTTTTCCTTCACTTGGTCATGTAGATAGGATAGTTAGGGTGCCTATGTGTTCAGGTGCCTCAGTTTGTTTGGGCTCGGCACCTGTCACTTCCAATTCCAGGGCACTACCTCTGCCATTGCTCGCACCACCTGCGCCCGTGGTGTGGCTGTTGAGCTTTGGGCCATCACGAGCTGAGCCAAACCAATTTCCCCTTTGAATGTGCATCAGTGCTGAGTAGAGCTTGGTCGAGCACCTTGCCGCCGGCAACGCTTCAGCTGGTTGAATCGACCTTGCCCCTCTGTACGCTTTGCTCTGTGTCCCTGTCAGGAAGGAGACATGGATTAGATAAGAAAAAATTAGTAACGTGGATATGTGTTTGTCTCTTTGGGAAACTTAGAAATTTCAGTTTAATACACCAGCCTTTTAATTGCACTTGGATTAAAACAGGCCAATTTTGCAGGTACAGCTCTGCTTCCATGTTTACCTTAGTTACCGGACCAATCAAGAAATGATTATAATCGTAAAAAGAGCTATGCTTAGATGTTCAGGAAATTTTGCCATTCTTTCGCTACCTATCCTACTAAACTACTGTCCATGCCATTAGTTCTCCACTCTCTTGCTCTAAATGCTGATTTATGTAAATGTGCAGTGTCAGGTTCTGCTGTTGCAGATGGTGGGTTTTTCTTCTTGTAATTGCTTGGTGCTGCTCAGCCATCATTCCATTTAGTTCATTCCAAATTTTCCTATTCTGGACCATGATTTGGCTGCCAGCTTCCTTTGGATTCAAGCATGCATATTTACTGGTTTGTTTGTGTTTACTTCATCCTAAACATTCATCATCTGATGCATAGTTACTTAAGAACATAGTGATGAACTTGTTCCCATATGTTCCTGTGTCTTCCTAAAAGTTGCTTTTGATTTTTGTAGGATTAGATAGAGTATCTGCATGGTGCTGTAAGCTTATATATTAATTTGGCCTTCCAGTCTTTGCTTGGCCAGTGTTCCTGTAATTGATGGCAATGGAAATGCTGCAGGACAAGCATGACTCCAATTCCTTAGTTTTCAACCTAGAAAAATGAAAATTGCAAATATGTTAAACCAGTATAGACGTCTGCAATATCTATCTGTGCTTCCACACTTTCCATTATTTCCTACTCATGTACCATTCGTCGTGTTTTAGATTCCCTGTATGCTAATTATGTACATATTATTTTTGCAGGACTTCAAGGACACCATTTCATCTTCTAAGGTTGTGTCCATGCACAATGCACACCACAATAATGTGCTTTTGTCTTATGCACAGGATAAATGCGGCCAATACAATCAAAATTTACAAAGGTTATTTCCTGTTTATTTCCTCTGCTATGCAAATATCCAGTTCATAGATGAATGGATTAAAGTTTTGAAAAATGGTCTTTCTCCTCATTCATGTATTTCCAGGACTTGAGAATAACGAAAAAAAGTACATCATACATGTGCAAACAACATTGAATTGTTTTCTTCTTGTACCCTGCAGGATCCCTTTTTCAGAAAAGAGTTGTTTGTGCAAGGTTTCTCTGAAAGGTGAGTGCTTCTATGAATTGTATGCATGTACCGGACCTTTGGAAGGTTATTCTGATCTTTTATTATATGCACGTCAATAATCTCTCCACATGAAGAAAATATCTGTATGCAAGTCATTCCGGAAGGGATGAATAGGTTTGGTGGGTTACTTTTTTTAATGTTGATTTGGTGCTGAAACTGGAAATGTTCAGAAACACCATAATTTAGGCATGTAATCAGTTAGAACTAATCTTTGTTTCTGTACAATGATGTGCCTCAGCTTCTTGTCAGTTTGGACCTCTTATTTGAGAGGTACGGCTTCTTTCTGCCTTAAATATCATACTATGTACATATATGCTTTTGTTTGTGGTTGTGCAGCATTGTCTGTATTCTGTTTAAAGTTCTGTGCAGTTGAGGGTTATTTTCTTAGATGTTTCGAAGAATAGAGCTGAAATCTTAAGAAAAAAAACAAAAAGAAATCCTATGCGATGTTTTTGTAGGGTAATTTTTGTAGGGTAATTGCCGTCATGGGAGCCGTGGCGGCGACGGCTCAAGAGCATCACCGGCGGGTCAGCAGCAGAGGCCGTCGTCGATCGACGGTGACCACTCCAACTACAAGCCGATCATCTGGCTACGTACGTTGATGGGGCATTCGTTGATCAGATTCAGATTTTAAGCGCTGACGACGATCCTTAACGACTGTATACAAGAGTAGCATACGTGAGCTGTCTCTAATCTTAATAAGACTATCCAAATTAAAGGACGATCAGCAGGGAGGTTATTAGAAAGAATCTGTGTCATGATCGATTATTTCTGACTTCTGAGTCATATATCGTCCATCACTTCCTGTGGCAATCTCAATAATTCGTGGGCGTTTCCTTGGACTGCTGCCTGCATTACGTACTTGTTACTGATGAGTGGGCGTGTTTGGATCTTTAGGCCTAAAAATAAAAATTAACCAGAGTTTCTGCATGCATGGTGGTTACTCTAAGGTGAAACGGCAGTAGTACTACTACCTACACCATGCATCGATTCCATTTTCTACTGCTCAACGTAAGTAATAATAATCGCCATATATAATGACCATGCATAATTATTAGGCTTCACTGACTATTACTTGAGTTGTTTAAAGGGTTGAACTATAATGATTGGTCTAAGCAAATTCGGTTCCATTTAGGCGTTGTCAATTACATTTATAAATGAACGATGACCATGCCTTTTATGGTAGTTGGGAACGGTTGTACTGGTTCTCCTTGAGCTTGATATGAACCAGTAGCTTGCCCGTGCGTTGCTATGGGATAACAAAATTTTTGTCCTAAAAATACATAGATCGCACGATAAGATAACAACACTACGACACTTAATCCAAAAGGAAAAGTTCGTCAAATTAACGGTCACCAAGAGAGCGCGGCGTCGCAACATCACCAGCTCTGTTGTATAGACTTTCCGTAATATGGCTAAGATAATGTTTTACATCAAGAGGAAGAAATCTCCGATATCTATTTGTTTCATGCAAATTGCAATTGGGGAAGTTTACCATTTCACATTGGAATCAATCCAATTGTCGGGTACCTGGAAAAGGGGTACCCTAAACCCCCCACAAATCAAGCCTATAATCCCCTCGCCAAAACAAGGCCCAACGCTTGGGCAAACTCGCACTGGACTGGCCCAAACGAGCCACACCCTTCCGCACGTACCCCTCGACGTGAGTGACGGAAGTTCGCCCGAGTGGACGACCCCCCGTCGAAGTCCGTCCGAGCGGACGACCCCCCGTCGACCGATACTACCCCTCGATCCACCTACTCCCCGTATGGGAGACAGCGTATTTAATGCATCCCACCAACTCCTGCCTAATCGTATGGCTACATCAGTGTCACAGGGACCAGGTACAGCGGTCGAATCCTGCTTTATCGCCCATCCCTAAGAAGTGCGGTGATTTGTCCGATACTGCTACACCTTACCGAGCACTGTTTGTAACACCCAGAGTCCAAACGGCTCAGATTCACTCTGCACGCTGAGCAAACCACACCTACCACCATCCCACTTAAGCTTTCGTCCTCGCTTCGCTTAAAAGGATTAATCTGGGGATGGTGGGATGGACTCTAGAAGCCTTATATGTTGGTCTATCCCACCTTAAACAACCAAGGTGGGACTAAACTCTCCACAACATCTCATAACAACCACATAGGGCACTATGGGCCAAACGGGCCGGGTGTGACATACACCCCCCTCAAAGAACTCGACGTCCTCGTCGAGCCCAACATACCCACAACCGGGCAAATAATGACCAGGAACGTTCTCCTCTTGGCACACGCAACCGTGCACCCAGTGCCGGCACATGTGCCAAGCCGTGCACTCTGCAGAGCCTACACGCGCATGAACCCCCATGTCCAGCCCCTGGCCTGCACGCGCCCATTGTCGCGAAGGTCGGCTCCGATACCATTTGTAACGCCCAGAGTCCAAACGGCTCAGATTCACTCTGCACGCTGAGCAAACCACACCTACCACCATCCCACTTAGGCTTTCGTCCTCGCTTCGCTTAAAAGGATTAACCCAGGGATGGTGGGATGGACTCTAGAAGCCTTATATTTGGTCTATCCCACCTTAAACATCCAAGGTGAGACTAAACTCTCCACAACATCTCATAACAACCATATGGGCCACTATGGGCCAAACGGGCCGGGTGTGACACTGTTCCATCTTCGACGCCCCCTCAACACGCTACGCGACAACCACCAGCCTTGGATTCTCTAAGTCCGATCTTATCCATCCAACCACTACACCCGTGGCTACCCCTCGACCGGGCCTCGAGCGTCATCAAGCTACCCTTCGAGCCAGCCATGATATCTTCGGTCAACGCTCCAACAACTCCCGACGCGATGTACACAGGGATCCGCACACCCTCTACAGGAGCTCGGGTCTTTCACCGACCATTACCGGCATCATCGTGACGCACCCGAAGGACGACCGTCGACTCCGAGCACGTCGCTACAGTGCAAGCCATGCCTGGCGCACGCCTCCACAGCAACTGTGACACGATCGGCGTCAAACCCCTCGATGTCATCGCCTACGACAGCATTAGGGGTCCTGTACACCCGTGCCTCTCCTTGGCCTATAAAAGGGGACGCCGGGAGCTAGTTTAGGGGATCCGGACCCAGGTCGAACATCCGAACAGATCAGACATGCTTAGCAGCTTCTGAGTTCACAGTTAGCAAGGCATAGGCATAGCGCTTCTCTGCTTAGGTCTTGTACTCGACCCCCCTCATTTCCACTGTCTCGCTTGTATCCACCCCTGTACAAGCACTTTGGTGCAGGATAATACAACTCTCCTCCCCCAGCTGGACGTAGGGCCTTCTTTGCTCGAACCAGGATAAATATTTGTGTCCATTTGCACCAACCATCTCAATTAGGGAGCACGCAGTACACGATCACTAGTTGGTCTAGGACCCCTGGGGTCCGAACACCGACAGTTGGCGCACCAGGTAGGGGGATCTGCATGTCACAACCGCTTCCCGCCTCTTTTTTCAGATGGCAGACTTCGTACCACCGCTTCCGTTCGGCACGATGATCTGGTTCGGGAGTTTGGAGTTCATGTCCTTAGGCTCTGACCATGACATGGTCCTGTTCTCGACCAAAAACCTGAGCGGAGGCAGTCCTGGGACTCCATGGCTGGCCCCACGCCGGTCTCATCATCACGCTTCCCCACCAAGGAGAAGGCGTGGCCGGCCCATCCACCGCCGCCGCTCTGAGACGACATCCACTCCAGCCTCCTCATTCCCGGCTAAGGACACAGGCTCCCTGGTTGGGAACCTGGCAGACCTAAGCCTAGGATCGGAGGAGGAGTTGGGAGGCCTCAGCAGCGACCCCGACTTCATCTTCACGACGTGTTCGCTGAGGAGGGCGAGTACGACCTCTCCGGCGGGCGCGGCCTCATCGTCACTCGACTTGCTACCTCACGAGCTATTTGTGGCTTGTCCCCGATTCCCGTTTGGCCTAGACAACAGCACCATGATGTACTCCGCCGCCGTGCGTTCTCGTCTCGGCGTTCACAAGGACCGTCCCGGGCACCTCCTGTGCACCACCTTGCATTTGGAGACCCCCACGCCGAACCCGGAGTGTCCGAGGCCGTTAAGTGATCCCAGGCCGAGGCGCTACACCCTCAGCATGATGCGACGATAGCTGGAGGAGGAGTGCCATGGACAGTTCCCCGTCTTCTACTCCGGCTGCCCCGACTCTGACTCCGACTACTACGACCCCACGCGGGAGTGCTTCAACATTGACGAAGGCATCGCATCGAGCGGCGACACTGCTGACCTCGCGGCCATGCCCACACCTACAGCCACAGCTGGCAGCGTCCTTGTCTTGGCAGGTCAGGAGGAGGAGCCGCCAGCTGCACTAAACGACATGCGAGCGCCCCAGGACGCCCACGACACCCAGCTCGCACAAGTCCGGGAGATGCAGGCCAAGCTCAACGAAGACCAGGAGCGTCTGTGCCAGCTCGAGTGAACCCTCGAGCAAGAGCGTGGACATCCGCCTGGCGGAGGGGCTCGAGCTAGTGCCCGACAAGTCCACCAACAAATCAGGGGGGCATGCGATCGAGCGTCCCTTCTTCAACCGAGCCAGCCAGAACGTTGTCGTGGCCACCATGCTTCTTCGCAACATGCCGGCCCCCTTGAATCTCGAGGCCCGTCACATCCAGCAAGAGGTCCAGGGCCTCCTCGAGGTAGCCGCCGCGCAGCAAGCCGAAAGCTCGGCCACGAGACGTTGGGGCGCGGCCTCGGGGCAACCCCCCAAGCCCTCCCGACACGAGAGGCAGGGCTTGGTCCAACAAGCGGACTCACCTCGACTGAGGAGGGCGATCCCCATCCGCGAGCTTATCCGTGACAACTGCAAGCCTCAAGATGCACGCCATGACATCAATGGGAACCGTAGACGCAAGAGCGGTGATGCCGAGGCGCGAGGCTACAGCGCACACAGGGGTGGGCGTATGATAGCGACGAGGACCGGCGTCGGTCCCCTGATCCGCCGTGCCCTCGAGTCTTCAGCTGAATGATTCAGAGCACGCCGTTGCCGAGTCCCTTCCATCCCCCACAAGCCTCGTCAAGTACAATGGTGAGACTAAGCCCGAGCTATGGCTTGCCAACTTTAGGTTGGTGTAGACTATAAGTCCATCCTTGATAATAATATTAGAAACATGTGTTGACATTTCTAACCACCATTACTTCAAAAAGGTAACCCTTGGCCCTTAATGGGTCAGCCTAGGTAATGCAGTCTGGTAATAACAGTTAGAAGTGCCGGATTGGCCTTTCTAATCATCATTACTTACGATATGCAAAACTATGGCACGGCGCCAGGTGCAACAAGAATTACAATCCTTAAGTAATGATACTTAGGTACGCCAATTGATAGTTTAGTAAGGAATTAGAATAAATCTGCAAGCGCACAGAACTATCATTGTAGAATTTCAACCCGTGAGTATTCAGGGGTGTCGTATTTATAATTTCCCGTAGGAGGGCAATATGCATCAAGCGTGGTGTAAACATGATTACTTATTAAGTGCAATGGTAGGCATAGAGTAAACAGGAATAAGACATGATATTCAAGATAGTGGACACACATCAGGGTCAACCTCGAGGATAAAAGAGAAATAAAGAATGAAAGAATATAACTAAACAGAGCAGGAATTTGGTCATATATAACTATGCAAATAACTGTTAGTAGATCATCTAATTAGTGAGTCTAGTATCAGGACTAAGTCTAGGATGATAGGGAGATCCCCGCAGCTTGTCTGCCAGCCGATAGAGACTTTATGAACTCCTACTCAATACTCGAATGTGGGGGAATAATAGGGATGGACAGGGCTATCACCACCTGCCCACCTACCCCTCTGCCCGTGGGGCACCGACATATCCGCCGATCTCCACATACCCGAGCACCATGCCCATGTAATTGGAAACAACTCCTAACCCCCGCGGACCCCAACCCTATGGATTAACAGGCTAGGTTAAAAGCAACCAAGAAGGCACGACGAACCATCACCTCATCCCTAGTTCTTCCTCTATTCATACTAATTCGATGAATGATGAAGAACAATGATGAACAAGTCAAGAACATAATACATAAACTATATGCTAGATCATATATTATGCTCATAACATGATCACAACTATACTCTAGTTCATATGCATGATTATATAAGTATGATGAGAACTTGCTCATGGAGGAAAACCGACTTGTATTCATACCAAGATGATCCTTTTCCTCTAAGGAGACAAGCTCTCCTTGATAGCTCTTGCCTTGCTCACAAACTACTAATACTACTCTAAAGATACAAGTGAGAAGTGTGAGGTGAATGACTCCAAATGATGTGTGTGTTTAGAATGCAGGAGATCCCTCTCTTTTATAGCCAAACTAGGACGGTTCGGCCTCCACAAATATGGAAGGAGATGAAACCGCCTTGGGCGAACCACCTTGAGCACTGCCTGACAAGGCTGGTCCCGGGAGGGCCCACTGGGGGTGCAGCCGCCCCTGGGACCGGCCGCCCCCTGGTGGGGCCAACTGGCCACCGCCTTCGAGTGGTCGGTTCCTCCTTGGGCCTGGACCTCTCCCATGGTTATGATCAGGCCCAAGTATGTACCGAAGGTGGGCTCCTTTGTATTCTTTGTTTGAGCATTTGGTGAATTCATCTTTTGCCTTTTGCGCTTTCTCCATTATGTGGCGTATTTCCACTTGTTGCACCTTAAACCTGTAAAACATGAATACTAGAGGTACAAGTGGAACTTTGTCAGTAGTAAAGGCATTGTGCTAGAATATGTCTATCTTTCTTCTTTTTAGACTAAATTGGCGGTTTAGAAATGATCCATAAGGACCACCAACAGTTGGCATGCCAGTTGGGCGGAGCGCACGACGCCCACGCCATCATCCGACAACTCCCCCTTTTTTATTGGACACCACTCGAAGGTGGCTTGAGGAGCTTCCCTCCGACCAAATCCATGACTGGTCCGACCTGGTCATGGTGTTCAAGGAAACTTCAAGGGGACCTACATGCGGCCCGGCAACAGGTGGGATCTCCGGAGTTGCAAGCAGAAGCTCGGGGAGTATCTCCGTAACTTCGCCCGACGCTTCTCCAAGCAGTGTACCAAGCTTCCCCACATCGCCGATGAAGATGTGACCCTAGCTTTCATTGCCGAGACCACCTGCAAGGACCTAGTACGGGAGCTAGGGCGCACCCTACCCAAGACAGCCGACGAACTGATGGACGTCGTTGCCAACTACGCCGTCGGCGAGGAGGCAGTTGCGCCTTCTTTGATGAAGCCCAGGGCAAGCGTGAGGCCAAGCCCGTGACCTCGAAGCTTGAATCAGGGCACCAAGAAGGGTGGCAAGAAGAAGAAGAACCAGCGGGGCAAGCACGAGGATGCCCCTGATGATCACATCGCTGCCACCGAGCGCAAGAAGCCTCGAGGCCCCCCCGAGAAGGGTCTCTTCGACGAGATGTTCAAAAAGCCCTGTCCCCATCACAAGGGACCTGCCAACCACAACCTCAAAGACTGCCGAATGATCAAGAAGTACTTTGAGAGTGTGGGCCTTGGGAAGGATGACAAGAAGGAGGAGCCCAAGGACAAGGGCGGCGACAAGGAGGACGGCTTCCCCGAGGTCTATGATTGCTACATTATCTACGGAGGGCCCTCGACTCGGCTCATCCCTCGACAACACAAAAGGGAGCATCGAGAGGTCTTCTCCACGTGGGGCGTGACCTCTTGCTACCTCGATTGGTCCGATACGGCCATCATGTTCGACCATGAAGAACATCCGGACCACGTCCCCATGCCGGGGGTGTACCCGCTTGTCGTCGACCCTGTCATCATCAACACTCGCCTTTCCAAGGTGCTCATGGATGGAGGCAGCAGCCTCAACATCATCTACACAGAGACCCTCGACCTCCTGGGAGTCCTGAGGGAGAAGCTCAGGCCAAGCACCGGGGGCTTCCATAGTGTCGTGCCGGGGAAGAAGGCTCACCCCGTCAATCGCATCGACCTCCCCGTCTACTTTGGCACTCCGGCCAACTTCAGGAAGGAGACACTCACCTTCGAGGTAGTCAGGTTCCATGGCATGTACCATGCCATCATTGACTAGCCCAGCTATGCCATCATTGACTAGCCCAGCTAGCCCAGCTTCTCACAATGCTGGGACCCAAATGCGTCATAACCATTGGCCCCTCCTTCGAGCACGCATACGACTATGACGTCCAGTGCGTCAAGAACAGGGAGGCCATCGAGGAGTCCACAATGCTGGTGGTGACCCTAAAGACTTTCACTACCGAGCTTCCCGACCCCAAGCGCCACGCTGGCAACTTCGAGCCCATCGAGGACACAAAGAAGATCCCCCTCGACCCGAGCAGCTCTGACGAGGGGGCGCTGATCATCAACGCCACCCTCAGCGACTAATAGGAAGCCGTGCTCATTGACTTTCTCCGTGCAAATGCTGACATGTTTGCATGGAGTCCTTTGGATATGCTGGGCATACTGAGGGAAGTCGCCGAGCATGCCTTGGAAATCCATGCTGGGTCCAAACCGGTGAAGCAATGCTTGCGCTGCTTTGACGAGGAGAAGTGCAAGATCATTGGAGAGGTCAACAAGCTTTTGGCGGCCAGGTTCATTAAGGAGGTTCGTCATCCCGAGTGATCAAGATGAAGGAGTCTGACCAGTTCGCGACTTCCTTTATCACCCTCTTCGGCATGTATTGCTACGTAACCATGCCCTTCGGCCTTCGAAATGCTGGGGCAACGTACCAACGATGCATGCTCCATGTCTTTGGCGAACACATCAGGTTGACAGTCGAGGCCTACGTCGACGACATCATGGTCAAAACTAGAAAGGCCGACGACCTCATCAGTGACCTCTTCATCGCGTTCAAATGCCTCCGGGCGAAGAACATTAAGCTCAACCCCAAGAAGTGCGTCTTCAGCATTCCTCGAGGCATGCTCTTGGGGTACATAGTCTCATAGTGCAGAATCGAGGCCAACCCCGAGAAGGTCTCCGCAATCACCAAGATGGGACCTATTCGAGACCTCAAGGGTGTCCAAAGGGTCATGGGCTGCCTTGCGGCCCTTAGTCGCTTTATCTCTCGACTCGGATAAAAAGCACTACCTCTGTATCGCCTCTTGAAGAAGTCAGAGCATTTCAAATGGAACCCTAAAGCCGAGGAGGCCCTCGCCAAGCTCAAAGCCATGTTGACCTCACCTTCGATCCTCGTACCTCCACACCTAGCCGAGCCACTCCTGCTTTATGTCGCTGCAACCACCCAGGTGGTCAGTGTGACCATAGTGGTGGAGAGGGCAGAGGAAGGGCACGTCCTACCCTTCCAGCGACCGGTTTACTTCATCAGTGAGGTACTCTTGGAAACCAAGGTCCGCTACCCACAGATCTAGAAGCTGCTCTACACCATTGTCCTCATACGACGCAAGCTCCAGCACTACTTCCTTGGCCACCCGATAACCGTGGTCTCATCTTTCCCCCTCGGGGAGATAGTCTAGAACCGGGAGGCCACTGGGAGAATTGCCAAGTGGGCGGTCGAGATTATGGGTGAGGCCCTCACTTATGCGCCATGAAAGGCCATCAAGTCCCAGGTGTTAGCAGACTTCATCACCGAGTGGACTGACACGCAACTTCCCCCTGCACAGACAACTCTGGACGATGTTCTTCGATGGGTCGCTGATGAAGACGGGAGCAGGTGCAGGCCTACTCTTCATCTTACCCCTCGGAGTCCACCTATGCTATGTAATCTAACTCCACTTTGCCGCCTCTAACAACGTTGCAGAATACGAGGCCCTTGTTAATGGCTTACGCATCGCCATCGAGCTCGGGGTTCGACGCCTTGATGTTCATGGTGACTTGCAACTAGCCATCGATCAGGTCATGAAGGCCTCGAGCTGCCATGACCCCAAGATGGAGGCCTACTGTGAGGAAGTTCACAAATTAGAGGACAAGTTCTACGGCCTCAAGCTCAACACGTCGCCCGACGATACAACGAGGCCATGGACGAGCTGGCACGAATCACATCGACTCGAGGCACAGTCCCACCCGATGTTTTCTCGAAGGATCTCTACGAGCCCTCGGTCGATCTTGGTGCCGGGGAAGGAGTTGCAACACAGGCGGTTGTTGGCGGTCCTTAGCAACTAAATTACAACATCATTTCAATATTAAAATAAATAGAAGGTAGGGATTTTATCTAACCTTTCCACGAGTTTTATTGTATATGTGACATGCAGGTCTGACACGTGAAAATGCACAAAATTCACAAGAAAGTGCACTACAAGGAAACATATTCAAAAAAGGCGCAAACCAAGGATAAATGAGAAAGCCCACCTTAACACCAAACTGGACCCATTCATAACCACGGGAGAGGTCCAGGCCCAGGGAGCAATTGACCACCCAAAGGCGGTGGCCAGCGAGCCTAGCCAGGGGACCGACCGCCCCCTAGTAGGGCCTCCCAGGCCCATCCTTCTCAGGCGGTGCTTGGGTCAGTTCTCTCAAGGCGGTTTCACCTCCTTCCAATTGAGGAGACACCCGAACCATCCTATGGAGCTATAAATTGGTGCCCCCACTCCCTCCAACAACACAACTTGATACAGTAGAAAAGAAGAGGAGTGGTGCTACATTTTCCATTAGTTTAGCTTCTAGCTAATTAGTCTAGGGTTTGTGAGAGAGAGGCTAGAGTTGGGGAAGTAGAAGCGGGGTCGAAGCAGTTCTACCCTCGGGTGGACGAAGTGCCAGACCTGTCGGCTCTCACTCCAACTTATACCTCTACAACCATCTTGCTACTTGAAGTAAGAGGTTTGTGTTACATTCTGGTTTTGATTCATTAAGTAAGTTACTTTCACAAAGCTACTTGTTTGTGGGAACGTCGCTCGTCCTTTGGATGGGTGCTCTAGTAAGAGGACTCCTGATAGAGACAGAAGTTCCTGGCCATCGCTAGAGTAGTAGTCGCCTTCGTAGACGTGGTGTCTAAGTTAGAGTTGTCGGTTACCGAGAAAAGGGATACCCTAAACCTTCTTTGATCTCGGTTGAACCCTGAAGTTTACTCTCAGATTAATCTCGCGCGACCAGACCGTACATCCTTGACCCACCGGGCCCATCGGCAAATACACACTGGGCCGGCCCACAACAGAGTACTGCCGCAACCCTCGACAAATCACTGGCGTCACCATCTGACCCTCGACAAAACGCTGACGTCACCGGCTGATGATCGCTCGAGATGGGGGGATCCCGCGTTAAGTGTCGAGGCTCCGACGGGACGGGCGTCTCGATACTTCAAGGATCGAGCCCCCCTCGACCCACCGACTCCAGGTGCGTTCGATAGCGCATTTAATACAAAAACTACCTAACCTCGTCAAATTGTATGGCTATAGCGTCCGCACAGTGGTCCGTACAGCGGTCGAATCCCGCTTTACTGCCCATACTGAGGACGTGCATCGGTCTGCACGGCACTATTACGCAGTACTCTGTGCTGTTAGGTAGCTCGAGGCCCCCCTCGACGTGCTACGCGACAAACAACCGACATCGGATTCCCTAAATTCGATCTTATCCGCTCAACCACTACACTCGGGGCTACCCCTCGACTAGGCCTCGAGTACGCATCGATGCCCTCCGGTCAACCTGCATCGACCTCGAAAGCTGCGCCAACAACTCCTGATACGACCCCAACAGGAACTCGCACGTCCTCTACAGGGGATCGCGTCATTCACCGGTCAGCAACCACATCCCCGAAGGACGCCTGTCAACTCCGAGCCACGCTACTATAGAACAAGCCATGCTCAGCGTACGTCTCTACAGAGGCCTCGAGTTGACCACCACGACCCACGACGTCACCACCACGTCATCAAACCAGGACATCTGTACCCCTGTGCCTCCCCTTGGCCTATAAAAGGGGACGCCAGGAGACCCAATAGGGAAAAAGAGGAGAACAACTCCAAACAACGATCTCACGAACAACCGAACACACGCCTAGGCAGACTCCTAGACTCGGAATAACTCTCCTGCTCTGTACTCGACCCCTCCCTCGAATCCTCTCCTTCACTTGTATTCGCCCCTGTACAAGCACTTAGGTGCAAGATAATACAAATCTTCTCCCCCCGCTGGACGTAGGGCCTTCTTTGCCCGAACCAGGATAAATCGCTGTGTTCTTCTTGCATCACCATCCGGACGGGTTACACACATACGATTACTCGTTGGCTTAGGACGCCCCCGGGTTCCTAACGTCGACAGTTGGCGTGCCAGGTAGGGGCCCCTGTGTGTCAAACCTCCTCGTTCGGATGGCAGACCTCGTATCATCGCTCCCTTTCGGCTCGGTGATCTGGTTTGGGAGTCTGGAGTTCATGTCGCTCGGCATGAGCCATGACATGGTCCTGCTCTCAATCGGGCACCCAAGCGGGGGCGCTTCAGGGACTTTTCGAGGAGCCCCGCGTCGTCCTCACCACCACGCTTCCCAATCAAGAAGGAGACGTGGATCGCAGGGCGGGCGGCGCCGCCGTGCGACCACGGTCGTCACATCCTCTTCGTCTTCGATGGATGACTTGAGCTCTCTGGCCCGGAGGCTCCCGCGACTACGCGTTTGGCCCGACGTGGGGCAGCGCTCGCCAGGGTTGAACGCTTCTCCCCAGACGAATGCTCCCTTCATGTCTACGGCTCTCTTGCCCCATGAGCAGTTTGCCGCCCGACCGGCACTGCCATTTGGGCTCGACAATGCCCCTTCGACATACTCCACTATCGTGCGCTCGGGTTTCGGGGCGGACAGGGAACGGATTGGCCCCCCCACGCGCAGCAGCGCGCCGGGAGGAACCGGTTAACCCTTGCCCACATGGCGCTTGCCCTCACGCGCTTCGAAGGTGGCTGGAGGTGGAACAATTTGGGCGGACCATCGTGCCTTGCCCGCTCTACTCCGACTCCGACTATGACCCCAGCTACTATGATCCCACGCGAGAGTGTTTCCACGTCGACATAGTCGCCGCGTCGGACGACGACGACGTCGATCCCGCAGAGACGTCCACACCACCAGCTGCAATAGGTGGGCCCCTCCTGGTGGGACAGGAGGAAGGACCCCCTGCCGCGACCAATGATCCGTGCGATTCGTAGGGCGCCCGCGTCGCCCAGCTCGCACAGGTCCGGGAGCTTCGAGCCAAGCTCGACGAAGACAAAGAGCGACTGCACCAGCTCGAGCGTGCCCTCGAGCAAGACAATCGGAATCCCCAGGCAGAGGGGCTCGGGCCCGAGCACGGCAAGTACAGCGGCAGATTGTGGGCGCGGATACGGTTGCACGTCCCGCCTTCAATCGAGCCAGTCAGAATGTCGTCGTGGCAACCATGCTTCTCCGCAACATGCCGGCCCCCTCGAATCCTGAAGCCCAACGAGTCCAACAGGAGATCAAGGGCCTTCTCGAGGTGGCCGCCATTCAGCAGGCCGAAAGTTCTGCCTCGAGGCGTCGAGGTGCGGCCTCAGGGAAACACCACAAACCCTCGTGGCATGAGAGGCAGGCCTCGAACTAGCCGGTAGACTCCCCCCGCTCGAAGGGGGCGGTCCCGGACCACGATCGCGTTCGTGAAAACCGCAAGCCCCGCGATGCGTGTCACGACATCAACGAACACCGCAGACACAAGTGCGGTGACGTCGAGGCACGAGGCTACAGTGCTCATCGGGGCGGACGCTACGACAGTGACGAGGACCGACGTCGATCCCCAGATCCGCCAGGACCTCGAGTCTTCAGCCATGCGATTCGCAGCACGCCGCTGCCTAGCCCCTTCAGACCCCCAACAAGTCTCGTCAAATATGATGGTGAGACATAGCCTGAGCTCTGGCTTGCCGACTTCAAACTGGCGTGCCAGCTTGGTGGGGCCCTTGACGACAGTGCCATCATTCGACAACTCCCACTCTTTCTCTTCGACATCGCACGACGGTGGCTCGGGGAGCTTCCCCCTAATCAAATCTGTGACTGGTCCGACCTGGTCAGGGTTTTCGAAGGGAACTTCAAGGGCACCTATGTGCGTTCGGGCAACAGGTGGGAACTCCAAGGCTACAAACAGAAGCCCGGGGAATCTCTCCGCGACTTCACTTGACATTTCTCCAAGCAGCGCACCGAGCTTCCCCACGTCAACGACGAAGAGGTAATTGTAACAACCCAAAAATTCGAACTACAAAATTTTTCGACAAAACCCTGAGTGATGTGGTGCGACATGTCATCATCTACCCCTTACATATGCATCAACCCTAGCATGTCATGCATGGCATTCATATGTTGCAAGTTAAATAACATCTCATAACAATGCTCTATGTTCGCTTGTTACATTTTAATGTTTCGTTTGTTTAATCATCATGTTGCATTAAAAAGAGTGAGTTGGATTTTTATTTGGTTTATGTGTTGATTATTAAAAATGACAACATAATATTTATTTTGACAAATAAATATTAAGGGAATAATACCCTAGAAGTATTTGGGCCATGTATGCTCACTATTCTGTAACACAAAATAAGCACACTGCATATATATATAAGTATATATATAAATATATTTGAAAAAGAAAAAGAAAAAGAAAAGAAGGAGACCGGCCCGAGCAGCCCCGTCGACCCGGCCTGCATGCGCTCGACCCTCCGCTCGAACCCCTGCTCGTCGCTCGACCCTGCGCTCGTCGCTCGACCCCGCGCTCGCCGCTCGACCCTGCGCTCGCCGCTCGACCCCCCTGCTCGCCGCTCGACCCCCCTGCTCGCCGCTCGACCCCGCGCTGCGCGGCCCAACCAGGCCGACGGCCCAGCAAGAGCCGCGCGCGTCCGCGCGCCGCACCGAGCCTCCGTTGCCAAGGAGTCGCTGACGATGGGGCCCCGCAGTGGAACCCACGTGTCATCGCGCCCGCTGAGGTCACCCGACCGGCCGTGCGTGCTCGCGTCAGCACTGTTCCCCGGCGTCGCTCCTAAGCAACCTCTCTCGACCGCTCGATCCAGTGTCGCCCCGCATCGACGTGCGCCCGCAAGCCACCTGGACCGACCAGCCCGCGTAAAGTTCCCACGGCCGCAGGCAATATTCTCTGCGCGCGCGCGCACCTGCGCTGTCGCCGCAGTGGAACGCTGCCGCCATAAAGAACCTCGACACCCAGCGTTACCTAGCCCCCTCTCGCTGTTCTCTGGACCCAATTCGAACCCCAGCAGCTGACTTGGACATCCCTTGACCGCTCGATCAAGCAAAGCTGTGATCGGCCGTCCGTCTGCTACCTACCACCGCGTCCGCCCTATAAAGCAAGCACCCCGGCATCCTAGGGTTCCCAGATCGCCGCCACCGCTCTGGTGGAACCCCATTCCTCTTTGCCTGCCTCGAGAGGAGAAGAGCTGAAGGGAGGAGGAGGGAAGGAGTCGGGGAAGAAGAAGAAGCCGCCGCCGGAGTTGGGGAGGAAGACCGTCGACTCGGAGCCGCTGCTGTTGCGTCGGGAGCAGGAAGGAGGAGCAGTACCGCGAGCCGGAGCCGCTTGGTCTTGTACCGCACCTCCATCTTCTTCGACCGTCGGTGAGCACCGCCATCGCCGCCCTCTCGAACCCTCCGCCGTGCTGTTGGCCATGGCGCTCCGCCGTGAGCGCGTAGGCCCAGGTCACTACCGACCTCACTGGACACACCCGCACACACACACGAGACTAGCCGAGCCCCTCGGACCACGGCATCGGGAGGATGCCGGAATGGAAGCCGCCCAGTTCATCGCCGCGCGCCAAGCTCCGCCGTGGCAAGATCACCCAGTCGCCTTTCTGTTGAGCCTCGACCTCCGTTGTTTCCGGATCCGCGCTCGCCTTGATGAGACGGACCCCGTGCACACCCTAGCTCTGCGTTTGCCTCACCAGAGCATCGACCCGAACCACCTTGTCGTCGACGTGTCAGTACGTTGCCGCTCCAGAACGCCGTCGTTCACCGTCGTTCCTGCCACCATCGACCACCCTCGAGGAGCAGGAAGAAGTCGGGAAGCTCCGCCGTGGGAGTTGCTGCCCGCGCGGACTCCGCCGTGTGTTTTGGTCACCGCCGACACCTCGAGCAGGCGTTGCGTGACTCCAACCGTCCGTCGACGCCACCAATTGGAGCTGTGGTGACTCGGTGTGAAGTGTTCATCGGGCACCGTCGCCATCGAGCCACCGTGTGCCGTCGAGCTCGACACAGAAGTGAAGCTGTCGCCCTGAAGCCCATCGACGTGACCGTCGTGAAGTCCCGAAGCCGATGGGCGGGTTAATGGCACCGGAGATCCTTTGTGGCACCAGGAATCGAGGGTTCTTCCGCCGCCAATCGTCGAGGAAGAACTCCGCGTTCGAGCCGATCTCGTCCGAGACAGATCACGCGCTCGAACCGATCCGCGAGTTCGAGCCTTCGACAACCGACCCTCGAGTTCGAGCCTTCGACAAACCGAACCTCGAGTTCGACACTTCGAAGAACCGACCCTCGAGTTTGACCCATCGGAGGACAGACCCTCGAGTTTGACACCTCGACGCGTCGACCCTCGAGTTCTACACCTCGAGCACCGTCACCCTCGAGCGCTGTCCGCCATAGAGCACGTCGCCGGAACCAAGCTCCTGACTCGATGACCGCCTACGTGTTCGCCTTGACGACCCGAGGACGATGCACGAGTTAGCAAAGTCTTGGAGCAGCCCTCGCCGGATGTTTAACCTCGCCATCACCGCCCGAGCCCCGCTGTCGAAGCAGAGCAGTTTTCCGCCTTCGAGCATGCCCTCGAAAGCAGTACCCCTCGAGACCGTGTCCTCGAGACCGTATCCCTCGAGACCGTAACCCTCGAGAGCGAGCACCGTTGTGGGAGCAGAGCTGTTTCTCCGTCTTCGACAGTACCCTCGAGACCGTACCCCCCTCGAGACCGGAAACCTCGAGACCGCATCCTCGCGATCGTGTCCTCGAGACAGTACCCTCGAGACAGTACCCTCGCGATCGTGTTCTCGAGACAGTATCCTCGCGACAGTGCCCCTCGAGAGCATACCCCTCGAGAGCGTAACCTTGAGACCGTAACCCCTCGAGCCCCTTTCTCTTTTCAGAAAATGGTTAAATCTTTGAAAATTCATATCTAATTCATACGAGCTCGGAAAATTATGATCCACATATCCAAATTTTCTATAAATCGAGCCCTATCTATCTAGGCTATGTTTGAGTGTATTTGGATCTTCTATTTTGCATTCGTTCTTTGTGCTAATCTATAGGGGTCGCTTCCGCGACCGTTAAATCTCGTTACAGGCTCGAGCGAGGACAAGCTTGACGACAGTGACTACCAGGAGAAGTCCGACAGCTACGTCAGTGAAGGTGCCACACACCACCCAACCTCGTAGATCCCATTACGCATGACAATTATAGTATGGCTAGTGCTTTACATTCATGTTGCTATAATGCTATGCCCATGCTAGGACTGCATGATAGAGTATTTATTTGATGAGCCCTACCTTGTTGTAAACTATCACCTGCTTACCCGCTGTTATGATAGCCACCTGCTTATCTGCTATGCTTATAATTTCTATACCTCACTCGCTTACATTTTGATGCGACGTGATGAACCCGGGGAAGGCCTGGAGGGTGCCAGGCTGGATGTGTGAGTTGATGCTTCAGATGAGCATGTGAGCTGATGATGTTGTATCCGGGTTTGGGGTGGAACTTACGGCAGGGAGTAGGGTGAGGGTTGAGTCGATCGAGCCGGGATCTACGACGAGCTTTTGGAGCAAGTCTTGCCAGGGAATGGTTCTGGACATTCCCATGAGAGGAGCCTGTGGCGGGCTAACTGAGATGTGATGATGGTCCTTGGGTGTGATCCTCGGAAAGGTGGAGCCCGGGATGAAGGTGCCGTGGTAGCACGTTAAAGATAAACCCTGATGAAGATATCCCGGTTTGGTCAAATCTAGGAACTGTTGCGCTGGTATCCGGACCTAGGAATCTCTTGCTTTCCACTCGCTCTCCATGGGGGGGAGACGGCCGAACCGCTGGATAGGTCGATGCCACTACTGCTAGGCGAGAAGTGATAGGAAGGTATATGCATGGGATGGAGCTAACACCCTACCGAGACGATCATGGCACCCCCTTCGGGAGTGGGTACATGGCATGGCATCCTCTTCGGGAGCGGATACATGCTCTCTTCACAGTTCCAGTGATCCAGTGCTGGATGGTAGAGTGGCATCGCCTATGGCAGTAGGCGCCCGGAATCTGCCTAGGTGCGCGCGTGCATCGATGATGGTTATCTGGTGGATTAGTGAAACCTCTGCAGAGTGTATGGTTGATCGATCGATACATATGCCGAATCTTCGGCTATGGACCTTTCCTATGTTTCATATGCACCGGACTAGTGAGTGGAGTGTTCTACCTTCCTCTGAGTGTGTTTTCCGGCCGTGAGCCAGTTTGAGGGCTGCGGGCCGCTGAGGCAAGCCAAGAGGGAGTTGGCTTGTCGACCAGAGTCTGAGAGGGTGTTGGAGATGAGATGAGATGATGCTACAGTTATGGATGAAGATGGATGATGGGAATGGGTTTGTGTTTAAAACTTATTTATTATACTATTGTTTTATATACTTGAACATTGCATAGGAAAACCCAGCCTTTATAGGTTCCTTTTGAGATACCCTTATTTTGCACCCACTTCCACAAAGCAATGCATAGGGTGGGAGTGTGGCCAGTACAAATCGTACTGAAAATTTGGTTTCAGGTTCAAGGAGTGAGTACTCATCTGGGGAGTACAGCGATTGAGGGTTTCGTGCCTACGCTCAAGTTGGAGAGAAGAAGATAGCTTCCGCACCTCAAGCTTTTATTGTTATGCTGCATGAACTCTGATTCTGCCCTGTGGCGATGTAATAAGTTATTGTAACTCCCTCTATTTGCACTCTTTTGTTCGATGTATGGATTATGGATTCAACTGTTATCGGGTAATGTGATTTAAATGGTCATATTACACTCCGACACTGTGGATTTCCCTTCATGGAAATCAAGGTCGTTTCAGTAATCCTGGCTTTCATTGCCGGGACCACCTGCAAGGAACTGGTCCGGGAGCTCGGGCGTACTCCCCCAAAGACCGCCGACGAATTGATGGACATCGTGGCCAACTTTGCCGCTGGAGAAGAGGCCGTCGGTGCCTTCTTCGACGGTGGCAAAGGCCAGACGCAAGCCAAGGCAGCCAACCCCGAGGGTTCGAACCAGGGCGGCAAGAAAGGGGGCAAGAAGAAGAAGAAGAACCCGCGAGGCAAGCGCGAAGATGCCCCCGACGACCTCGTGGCGGCTGTCGAGCGCCAGAAGCCTCGAGGCCCTCCCGAAAAGGGCCTCTTCGATGAGATGCTCAAGAAACCGTGCCCATATCACAAGGATCAGGCCAACCACACCCTCGAAAATTGCCGGATGCTCAAAAGGCATTTCGAGGGTACGGTTCGAGGAAAGGAGGAGAAAAAGGAAGAGCCCGACTACAAGAACGACGACAAGGACGATGGATTCCCCGTGGTGCAGCTACGTCGCTAACGACAAAGGAAAAATCTTCACCAACGCATGGAACATCAAACAGCTACGTCGTTTCTACCCCTAGAGCATCGATACCCTTGTACATTCTTGCATGTTTCGTACATTTTCGCATGACAAGTATAAGAAGTACTTTTGATTATAAGTTCAAACTTATTATTGTGCATATAAGAGGTAGCCTCGACTCTGCTCCCTCAGAGTTGAACCTCCCTCGGGGGCTAACAGGGGGGAACCCCCTAAGTTCCTAAAAAATACGAACGAATTTTCAAAATTCGAGCGTCTCCTTTTGCTTTGCAACTAAGTAGAAAACGCCTCAAACTCCCTAAGGGTCGAGGGCTGTCGAGCCTGGGGCTCTCCTACGCCTCAGGGCTACGGTACCCCCACTCACTCCCCCCTCGAGGGATACGAGCATGCGTCGAACACTTAGTCAAAAAGCAAAAGTCAGGTGATCAAAACTCGAGCGTCTCTTCTTTCCTACGCCTAGATACACTTCGCGACTAAGTAGAAAACGCCTCGAATTCCCTAAGGGTCGAGGGTAGTCGAGCCTCGAGCTCTCCTACGCCTCAGGGCTATGGTACCTCCACTCGCTTCCCCCCTCGAGGGATATGAGCATGCGTCGAACACTTAGTCAAAAAAGCAAAATCTAGGCGAAAGAAAACAGAGAAGGCTCGACCTTAAAATATCCAAATGCATTACGATAGATGCATAGATGTTTTAAAGGCCCTCGAAGCCACACTGAATATAAGTTACAAAAACTAACTTATTTACACGGGCACCTTCGCCCAGTTTTGCCCTACAGGCCTGCCCTACAGGAGTCTATCCCTAAATCGATGCCTTCTTCTTACATTTTTGCATAACGGAATGCTTTCGATCACAAGCTCAATCTCCTTATACATATAAGAGGTAGCCTCGACTCTGCTCCCTCAGAGTCAAACCTCCCTCGGGGGCTATAAGGGGGGGAACCCCCCGAAGTCCCCAGAAAACTCGCACGATTTTTCAAAACTCAAAAAGTCTATTTTCTCCCACGCACCTCGATATGTCCTAATACTTAGTCGAAAACACCATGCGAATGCCCTAAGCATCGAGGGCTGTTGAGCCAGGAAACCACCTATGCCCTAGGGCTACGGTACCTCCACTCGCTCCCCGACGAGGGGCATGAACATGCGTCGAATTCACTAGGTAAGAAACATTATCAGGAACGCGAGAAAGAAAAAGACTTAAAAATTGTACACGTCCTAAGTCTCGAGGTCCACTCTGCCTCGATATGCCTCGGCATGGGTCGATACTAAGTCAAAAACGACATGAGAAGGTCCGAAAGGTCGAGGTATGTCGGGTCGGGAGACCGCCCACGCCCCAGGGCTACGGCGTCTCCACTCGCTCCCCCCTTCGAAGGGCACGATCGTGTGACGAATTCGATAAAAGTAGAGACCCGACCAGGTAGTAGAGACAGGAAAGACTTAGAGTGCACTTAGACGTATACGTATGAATATAAATGTACATTAGCTCGAGGCATCATGACCTCGAGAAGAAAAGTTCACAAGATTTTTTACAAAGGCCTCTTTGCCCAGATCTGGCTCACAGGCCATCATCCTCAGGAGGCGGAAGCACCTCACGCTCGAAGAGGCTCGCAAGACGACCGCCAGGCTCTTCGGCAGCCTCGACCAACCCCATGAAGACGGCCTTGTTCTCCTCGTCAGTCTTCGAAGGGTCGCTGACGAAGCCGTGGGACACGACCTCCATGTCGTAGATGTAGCCGGAGCCGATGACCGCCATCGCCCGCTTCACGCCGACATGAAGGGCGCCCCGCACCTTCTCCTTAACCACGCGGCCAAGCTCGAACAGCCGGTCAAGGAGAGGGGCCCCATGGATGTCATCCACGGCTGATTCGGGACGAGGGACGCTGAGGCTATCACAGACCATGTCGAGCATACCGTCGAGCTCGCCGGTCAGCTTCACCTCGGCCGTGAACGACTTCTGAAGCAGGCCGAGGTCGCGATGAGCCCGATCCAGCTCCTCCTCCAAGGCTGAAAACAAACAAACAGAGTCAGTAACGCTTAAGAAAGAGGACTAAGGCAAAAAACCCCTCGAGAGAAGGAGGAAGACTCACCGACGGCGTGGGTCTCGAGCTTCGTGTGTGTATCTTGCAGAGCAAGATACTCGTTCGCAAATGCCTCACCAGCGCGGACCATCGACACGTTCTCCTCCTTGAGCTTTTCGAGGGCCTCGCCTGCCAAAATGGCATTCCACCTTTGCTCTCGCCAGGCTTCAGAAATCCTGGCGTTTTCGGAGACTGAGACCTCGAGCTCCTTCCGCACCTCTTTGAGGGCCGCGCCAACCCTTGCCAGCTCGTCGCTGGCCTTGGACCTCGCCTGCTCAAGGGCCCTCCTCGCTTCCTCCATCACCTTGGCCTCGGCCTCCTTGGCTTGGGCGGCCACTTCTCGGGCCGACGCGGTCTCGGACTTTGCCTTCTCGAGCTCACTCTGAGCGGCAGCGGCCTCCTCCTTCGCCTTCGCGGCCTCGATCCAGGCAGCCTCGAGCGCTGCTTATAGCTCGGGGATCTGGTTCCACTTGTCCTTGGCACCATGGATAAGATAGGACTTGATGTTCGAGCGCTTTCTCAGATCCTAAGAGCAAGAAGAACAAAGGACATCATCGACAAAGAAAACACACCCCGAGTTCCATAACTTCGAAGAAGCGTCCCCGAGGCGCTGGTGAAGGTTGTTGCTGACGAGACCAAACATTGCCTTCAGCGAGCTCTGAAGGCAAGAACGCTCCTCCTCGATGGCCCTCCAGCACTCGAGCTTGGCAGGGTCATCCACCTCCCACGAGGGAGCGTCATGACTCGTGGTGTCGTGGACGCGGATTGGCTCCGAGCCCCATCCCGAAGTCTCTGCTTCGGAGCGCCGCCGCGCCGCCTCCGCTCCGGCACCCTCCGCGTCGATGGCCGCGCCTGCCGAAGGTCGTTGCTCGGGCACCGCGGGGGGACACGGACCCTCCCACGGCACGATAGCCAGCAAGCCGGCCTGCGGCTCCTCCCGCTCAACAAAAAGGTCCACTGGGGCAGACATGGCGATGCTCGCCTCCATGACCGAATCACCCACGGGGGCCCCGCCTGACGGGGCCGCTTCGGCACCCCCGGACTCGACGACCCCCGACCTCGGTGGCGACAGGGGGGCATGGCGTCTTTCTCCTTCCCTCCGTCGATGGAAGCCTTGCCCTCCTCAGCCTCGAGGACGACGGGCGCCGCCTTCGAAAACCCCAGCCGCGAGTCAGCCAAGGGGCCCTCCGGCACGCTGCTTCTCGGCACCTCGACGGCCATCCCGGCTCCGGGGCTCGACGCCTCGACAGCCACCGCAGGCTCGGTGGCCGCTTCGCCGATAACCGAATCGACTCCCCGGGCCAACGCCGCGCGTGCGGCCTTGACCCATGCGACGACCCCCTCGTTCGAAATCAACGGGGGAGTCGACATGGCGCTCATCGCCGAAGGAACCGGGCCTGTAACCAGAGCCACCGTGACCGCCATCGCCTCCGCCGCAGCCTCCGTCCGAAGGCGCTTGGCCGGGGCGGGCCCCGCCAGTGCCCGCTCGCGCTTGAGCCTGTGAGAAAGGAAAAATTAGACGCGTGGAATCGAGACACGAAAGCTGCTCCAAGGTTGAGAACTTACCCCACCAGGAACCTTCCCGGGGTTCGTGAGGCCCCCGTCGACGGCCGCGGAAGGCCGAGGCCGCCGCCGATGCGGCTAAGGCCAGCGCCACCGGCCCGGCACCAAGGGCCGGGTGACTTTCGCGGGGCCCCTCCGTGGGCCCCTCAGGACCAGTGGCGCCCTGCGTCGGAGGGGCACCGGCCGCGACCCTCCGGGTCAAGAGGTGCTCCTCTTCTCCGCTCCAATCCTCCCCCGATTCCTCAGGCGAGGACCTTGCGACAGGTCCCACCTCTCGTCTCTGCTTAGCCGAGCGCTGCTCGGCCGCAGAGAGATCGAGGCTATGCATCCGCCTCTTCTTGCCCTTCTCCTCCTTCATCTTCTTTGCCGACGAGGCGCCGAGAAGCCCTGTCGGACGAGCCCCGAAATCTTCCCTAACGGGGGGCAGCGACAGCTCGTAGTTGAGCTCCCCCTGCGCGCAAAAGCCCAAAAAATGTAAGGTGAAAAGAAACAAAAAGAAGGGCTCGACAAAGTAATACACTTACTAGTTCGGGACAACTGGGATCCAGCCGCATCGGAAGACGGTTGACATCCTGCGCCGTGAAGGGGCCCGACACCGTGCCTCGAACCCTCTTGGCGACGCTCTCCAGCGTAATAGCCTCGGCGACCATCCGGCTCCCCCTGAGCTCCACTCCAGCGACCATTTGGCTCATGCGAAGCGAGCGCCGCATCAGGGGGAGCACCCATCGATGGTGGAAGGCCGAGACAACGACCCCGGCAGTCAACCCCTGCCCTCGAAGGGTCGCCAGGGCGTCGAGGAGGTCTTCGAGCCTCCCTTGATGGTCCCGCGCTGGGGCGCCCCAGTTGTGGGGACGCGACTCGATGACGCGCCCCGTGTACTGAGGTAGCAGCCCCTCGTCGTTCCTGATGTAGAACCACTTCGAAGACCAGGGGCCGTGGCTCGAAGTCAGGCCGATAGGGATGAAGTCGTCGGCCTTCCTCACGGCGAAGTTGCAACACCCAGCCCGCACCAGCCTCCGCACCCCCTGCGACGCGCTCTTAGAAAAGTACTCCGCCCGAAAGAGATGGAGCCAGAGCTCCCAGTGCGCCTCCACCCGAGGTAACCCTCGCAGACTGTGGTGAAGATGGCGGTGTAGGAGATCGCGTTGGGGGAAAGATGCTGAAGCTCGATCCCGTAGTAGTGAGTGAGGGCGCGCATGAACCGGCTCGGCGGGGCACCGAAGCCCAGCCGGTGGAACTTGACGAAGCTAACCACGTAGCCCTCCGGTGGGTTCGGCTCGCGGTCCCCCTTCGGCGGAACGAGCCATTCGGGCTCGTCCCTGTTGGTGATGGGGCGAAGAAGACCCTCCGCCACCAACCCCTCCAGCTCCTTCCTTGTCACCTCCGAGGGGAGCCACGCCGCGGGCTGAAGAATCTCTGGCGGTGCCATGGCAAGGGCACGGAGCTCTTCGGTGGACGGATGGCCCAGAAGATTTCCTATCTCCGCAGGGAGGCGAGCGCAAGAAAGGAAAGCACAGGGAGGCGAGCGCAAGGAAGGCGAACAAGCACAGGAAGGCGAACGCGAAAATGGCAGGAAAGCAAGTGAAGAGCAACGGTACGAAGGGTGCCTCCTTTTATAGGGGCAGAAGACCGACGGACGGCCGACGCTTGCCCGACCAGTAAGTCCCCGCATTAAATGCACCCAAAAGCACTCTCCTCTCGATTCTAGTGCATCGTGGACAGGGCCGTTTCGCATTCACCCTCTCGACTGCCGTCAACCATGGACACACGTCAAGCATCCGCAAATCTACCGTCATGCCGGCCCCACCACGACCACGCCGTTCCTACTCCCGCGACGTTACGGCCACGCCGCTTCGAATCTTTCCTTGAAAAACGAGAACTGACAGTTATCCTCCTCGAAATACGCTACAAGTACAGGAACTATCCACTAGCGCACCGCTCCGGCTTCTGCGTAAAAAGGCACGCGTGATGGACAGGAGGAGTTATCCAAAGATGGATCTTCCCGCGATACGGGATACGGGCCCAGGCCCTCAAAATCTCCAGGGAGCGAAGGCTGGCCCTCGAAAAGGGTTCGACAGCCGCCCTCGAGTACCGGAGTTAGGGGTGACCGAGGGGGCCGATGTGAATCCCTTGCTCGAGAATGAATTCTCAAGGCTCCCTCGGACACATTCAAGGCAAAACTAAGGGACCACGACGGAATCCCCTCGAGGGGAGGCATCGAGCCACCGGACCCGATCGAAAGGGTTTAGCATCCGCGGGACTCACTGTTTTGCTCGAATAAGAGTGCCTCAGGGCCACTAGTCAACCCCTATCGAACGGGACACGAGCTCTTACTTGAATTACCCGATAGTAGCTCACCTGAGACGTTGATGCTCGCCCGAGCATGGGTAGCGCAATGCTTCTCCCCCTCTACCCGGTCGAAAGGGCTCGTGAGGGTCGAACGAAAAAGACGAGCTCGTACCTGACCGGCTTCGACGTAAGAAGCTAAGGAGTGGGCTCACAACCAGGTGGCCTCGATGAAAGAGGATCCAACCACCCGGGGGCTCGATCATTCGAGCATGCATCGACCAAACAAAAAATAAAAGACCTCGGGCGAGTATTCTACTCACCCGAGGCCTCAGGGGCTACACCCGAAGGGTGTGCTCGCACGCACCCTTCGTAATACAACCAATACTCCAAGTCCATTCAACTGAGCCTCCGTGTAAGTATCAACACTTACACGAAGCCTCGGGGGCTACTGTCGGTTACCGAGAAAAGGGATACCCTAAACCTTCCTTGATCTCGGTTGAACCCTGAAGTTTACTCTCAGATTAATCTCGCGTGACCAGACCGTACATCCTTGACCCACCAGGCCCATCGGCAAATACACACTGGGCCAGCCCACAACAGAGTACTGCCGCAACCCTCGACAAATCACTGGCGTCACCATCTGACCCTCGACAAAACGCTGACGTCACCGGCCGAGATGGGGGGATCCCGCATTAAGTGTCGAGGCCCTGACGGGACGGGCATCTCGATACTTCAAGGATCGAGCCCCCCTCGACCCACCGACTCCAGGTGCGTTTGATAGCGCATTTAATACAAAAACTACCTAACCTCGTCAAATCGTATGGCTATAGCGTCCGCACAGTGGTCCGTACAGCGGTCGAATCCCGCTTTACTGCCCATACTGAGGACGTGCATCGGTCTGCACGGCACTATTACGCCGTACTCTATGCTGTTAGGCAGCTCGAGGCCCCCCTCGACGCGCTACGTGACAAACAACCGACATCGGATTCCCTAAATTCGATCTTATCCGCTCAACCACTACACTCGAGGCTACCCCTCGACTAGGCCTCGAGTACGCATCGATGCCCTCCGGTCAACCTGCATCGACCTCAAAAGCTGCGCCAACAACTCCCGATACGACCCTAATAGGAACTTGCACGTCCTCTATAGGGGATCGCGTCTTTCACCGGTCAGCAACCACGTCTCCGAAGGACGCCTATCAACTCCGAGCCATGCTACTACAGAACAAGCCATGCTCAGCGTACGTCTCTACAGAGGCCTCGAGTTGACCACCACGACCCACGACGTCACCACCACGTCATCAAACTAGGACATCTGTACCCCTGTGCCTCCCCTTGGCCTATAAAAGGGGACGCCAGGAGACCCAATAGGGAAAAAGAGGAGAACGACTCCAGACAACGATCTCACGAACAACCGAACACACGCCTAGGCAGACTCCTAGACTCGGAATAACTCTCCCGCTCTGTACTCGACCCCTCCCTCGAATCCTCTCCTTCGCTTGTATTCGCCCCTGTACAAGCACTTAGGTGCAAGATAATACAAATCTTCTCCCCCCGCTGGACGTAGGGCCTTCTTTGCCCGAACCAAGATAAATCGCTGTGTTCTTCTTGCATCACCATCCAGACGGGTTACACACATACGATTACTCGTTGGCTTAGGACAGCCCTGTCCACTCGTACCAGCATTCCACCATGTTCAGCCATAGAATAGCGCTGATACTAGTATCGCTTAGCAGACCAAGTGCGTCAGTGGGCCTGAAGCAGACAAGTAGTGGGAAGGTTATCTTCACTTAGTGTTTCTTGCCTTAATGTATCCTGTCCACCCAAGTTATCCCTCCTATCTTTTCTAGGGCCAACTAGCTAAGAGTCTACTAACATAAGTCGTTCCTTTGGAAAATTACGATACCCTGAATACTTCCGGGTGAAGTGCTACAATGGTACTTCCGTGTGCTTGCAGACTTTTTTACCGACGCTCGCCAACAAGCATTTCTGGTGCCATTGCCGGGGAGCAGTTGTCATTTTTAGTCTTTGAACCTAGTTGCCCGTGTATCCTTTGTTTTTACCATTCTTTTCTTTTACCTCTTTTGTTCCAATGGAGCAACCCACCATTTTTGAACTTTCTGCTCCCAAGGGCGAGTTTGTTGAACCTCCACAATCCGAAAGCCAATCACAGCTTTGAGTTATGAACTCCGCCCAACTTTTATAGCTATGGTTTGGGAACAAACCTTCTCAGGGTTAGATTACGAAAACCCATATCACCACCTAAGGGAGTTTGAGTAGATTTGTGTATGCCTGACCATTGCCGGCATGTCACATGAAACAATGCAGTGGAAATTATTTCCTTTCTCTCTTAATGAAAGAGCGAAACAATGGTATTCCCTCAACATCGGGAAGGTAGCTGGTGATTGGGAAGAATTGTGAAACAAGTTTTGTGTAGCATTCTTCCCTATATCCCGAATCATTGCCCTGCGTCAAGAGATTCTCAACTTCCAACAACATGAGAAGGAATCCATAGGTGCAGCTTGGGAAAGATTTACGATTCTAACAAAATCTGGCCCAAACTTGTCTATTCCCAACCATGTGCTCTTGGAGCATTTTTGGTTAGTACTTAGCAAGGAATCTGCCCTACAATTTGACACAGCTGCAGGAGGGTCATTCACACACAAAACCACAGCTGAAGGAGAGGCTCTTCTAGATCGCATTCTAGAGAACACTCCTCCGTTAGAACCCCTCCATGTAGAGCCGGAACTGTGTCACGAGGAAGTCTCTTCGGCTGAGGCCGAACCAGCGTTACCTATAAAAACACCCTCGCCCAAACCAGAAGATCCAAAGGAAGGTCTCCAACCTTTAGATCTTCCATGCTTTGATGATGATTTCTTCGATGATTATGGGAATGTCTCGAAGTATGCATGCAAAAGAAGCACCCATTTCCCTGTCACTCCAAAACCTTTCCTTGACTCTTTAAAAGAGTCCGTTAGGGAGTTGATAGCCATCATGAGTGACGAATGGACAAACGAGAGGGAGTCTTCATCTGAAGTAGTTTAGATTCGCTCCCCTTCATGAACCATCCATTGCGAAATCCAAGAGGATTGGGTGGAGATGTTGTACAACCCCACGGTAGGAGCAAATCTGATGTCCACGACCTTTGCACGCAGTCATCTGAGTGACAATCATTTTGCTCCTATGACCCTGTCCCTGAGAAATAGCTCACGCACGTGTTAGCTAGGACAAGGGTTGGTTCACAACGTCAATATTCAGCACGATAACATCGTCTTAACTTTAGATTTTCATATCTTTGATGACGTAGACTTTAGCTTGCTAATCGGGCATCCCCTGGAAAATTTCTCTCCAATGCAACCAGCACAGGGAAGTTGAACGCTATGCTGGGGAGGAATTCTTATTCCATACCTTTCACTCAAGCTAAAAACTCGGTGGCAGAACCTATTCCCTGTCTTACCCTGCCCGAGGAGGTTATGTTGGTTTCACCTTTTGAGCCTCCTGAGTTGTCCTTAGAAAAAGATGCTAACCTCTTTGTAGAAGAAGAGAACGACATAGGAGAAACCTTTGACCTTCCTAAAGAGGAAGTACCGACTCCACCTCCCGTTGAGCTAAAAACTCTGCCTGAAGGATTACGTTATGTCTTTCTAAATGGCAACAAAAGCACTCCCGTCATCATTAGTAGCAAGCTTTCAGATGAGGAGACAACTAGACTTATTACTGTTTTAGAAAAACATAGATCGGTCTTCGGGTATTCATTGCAAGATCTCAAGGGGATTAGCCCAACACTCTGCATTCATCGCATCCCTATTGACCCTGTGAGCACACCTTCACGTGAACCGTAGTGTAGGCTCAATAATGCGATGCGGGAAGTCATGAAAAAGGAAGTCCTCAAACTTCTTCATGCCAGGATCATTTATCCCATGCCACACAGTGACTGGGTTAGTCCTATTCAAGTGGTTCCCAAGAAAGGAGGAATGACGGTAGTTGAGAATGCTAAAAATGAGCTTATCCCACAATGTACCGTCACAGGATGGAGAATGTGCATTGATTATAGAAATCTCAATGCAGCAACACGGAGGATCATTTTCCACTGCCCTTCATTGATGAAATGTTGGAGCGGTTGGCAAAACATTCTTTCTTTTGCTTCCTTGATGGGTATTCTGGTTATCACAAAATTCCCATCCACCCTGATGATCAAAGCAAAACAACCTTCACATGCCCGTATGGAACATATGCTTATAGAAGGATGTCGTTTGGGCTGTGTAATGCGCCTGCATCGTTCCAATGATGCATGATATCCATTTTCTTAGAAATTATCGAGGAGATCATGGAAGTTTTCATGGATGACTTTTTGGTCCATGGAAAAACTTTTGATCATTGCCTCGAGAATCTGGACAAGGTTTTGCAAAGATGCCAAGAGAAGGACCTGATACTTAACTGGGAAAAGTGCCACTTCATGGTCCGTGAAGGCATTGTTCTTGGACACTTGGTGTCCAAAAGGGGAATAGAGGTAGATAAAGCAAAGATAGAGGCTATCGAGCAACTACCTCCCCCTATGAATGTCAAAGGAGTCCATAGCTTTCTAGGCCACGCTGGGTTCTACAGGCGATTCATCAAGGATTTTTCACAAATTGCTAGACCCCTGACTAGCCTGTTAGCAAAAGATGCACCTTTTGAGTTCACAGATGAGTGTTTGAAGGCTTTCAAAACCAACAAGAAAGCACTCATCTTTGTGCCCATCATCCAACCTCTGGATTGGACGCTACCTTTTGAGATCATGTATGATGCTAGTGACTATGCTATTGGTGCAGTCCTTGGCCAAACCAAAGATAAGAAGCATCATGCGATCGCATACGCCAGCAAGACTCTAACAGGACCTCAGCTTAACTATGCCATGACTGAGAAAGAGCTCCTCGCAGTAGTCTTCACCATAGATAAGTTTAGATCTTACTTGGTGGGAGCAAAGATAATTGTTTATACTGATCATGCTGCTTTAAAATATCTGCTCACCAAGAAAGATGCTAAACCTTTGTATGTTGCACGTACCCACGGGCAGAGGGGTAGGTGGTAGGTGGTGACAACCCTGTCCACTCGTACCAACATTCCCCCATGTTCGACCGTGGAATAGCGCTGATACTAGTATCGCTTGGCAGACCAAGTGCGTTAGTAGGCCTGAAGCAGACAAGTAGTAGGAAGGTTATCTTCACTTAGTGTTTCCTGCCTTAGTGTATCCTCTCCACCCAAGTTATCCCTCCTATCTTTTCTAGGGCCAACTAGCTAAGAGTCTACTAACCTCGATATGGCCCGCGGTTGGGCCGCATCGGGATGCTGTTAACCTCATACGACGTGAAAGGGCCGGCCACTGCGCTCCGTACCCGCCTCGTGACCTCCTCGAGGGGAAGCACCTCGAGCGACATCTGGCACCCTTCGAGCGTCACCCCGGGGACCATCTGGTCCAGCCGCAGGGGACGTCGCATCAAGGGGAGGACCCTTCGGCTGTGGAACGCTGAGACGACAATCCCGACGGTAAGCTCTTGCTCCCGCAGGGTCCTGAGCGCGTCGAGGAGGGAGTTCAGCCTCCCCTGATGCTCCTTCGCTATGCCGTAAGACCAGTGTTCTGTGCGAGATGCGATGGTACGCCCGGAGAAACTGGGCAGCCACCCCTCGTCATTGTGGACGTAGAACCACCGGGTGTGCCACCCGTCGTGGCTGGACGACAGCCCCGTCGGGAAGAACAGCTTTGCCCACTTCAAGGAGAGGTTGTAGCAGCTGACGCAGATGATCCTCCTCACCCGTTGCGACACCCCTTGTTGAAGTAGTCGGCCTTGTAGAGGTGGGGCCACAGCTCTCAGTGCGGCTCCACCCCTAGATACCCCTCACAGACGGCGGCGAAGATCGCCGTGTTGGAGATGGCATTGGGGGAGAAATGCTGCAGCTTGACCCCATAGAAGTGGGTGAGTGCCCGCATGAACCGGCTCGGCGGAGACCCGAACCCCATCCGGTGGTACTTGACGAAGCTGACCACGTACCCCTCCGGTGGGTTCGGCTCCCGATCCTCCTCCGGCGACACCAACCACTCCGGTCGGTCCTCCGAGATGACAGGGCGAAGAAGCCCTTCCTCCACCAACCCATCAAGTTCTTCCTCCATCACGGCCGATGGGAGCCAATCCTCTGCGGGGAGAAACTCCGGCGCCATGGCGATCGTGTGAATCTGCTCGGCGGACGAACGGGAGGGAAGGTTCCCAATCTTCGCTCTCTTTCTCTCTAAGCACTAACAGGTAGGGTGGCTTGGCTCTCCGGTGGCAGCAGTGATGAGAGAAGGAAGGCAAGGTGAAGGGCGAATGAAGCCCTACCCCCCGAATTTATAAGCAACGATGACCAACGGGCGGATTCGGCCGAGGGATAGGTAAATCCCTACATTTATTGTGCCTACCTACCGTCCCCCTCGATTTCTGCATACAAGGGGCACGTGCAGGATATTCAAGCTCTAGCCGTTGCACGTGTCCCTGAAACGCGTGCCCACCGTGCAGGCGCTGGCCGTCAGACGGGTCCACCATGATCGCGCCACACCGACTTCCGCCTAAAAGGACGTGCCTAGCAAACAAGAGGAGTTATCCACGGATGAAACTTCCTACGGTAAGGAACGTGGGCCCAGGCCCCTCGAAAATCTCAAGGGAGTGAAGGCTGGCCCTCGAACGGGGTTCGACAGCCGCCCTCGAGTACCAGAGTTAGGGATGACCAAGGGGGGCCGACACGAGTCCCTTTGTCGAGAACAAACTCTTGAGGCCCCTCGGACATATTCAAGGCAAAACTAAGGATCCACTTTAGAATCCCCTCGAAGGGAGGCATCGAGCCACCGAACCCAATCGAAAGGGGTTGGCATCCATGGGACCCATTGATTTGCTTCGATAAGAGTGCCTTTGGGCCACAAATTGACCCCTATCGAATGGGGCACGAGCTCTTACTTAAATTTCCTGATAGCAGCTCACCCGAGACGTCGCAGCTCACCCAAACAGGGGTAGCACGACACTTCTCACCCCTCCTCCTGAACGAAAGGGATCATGAGGGTCAAAAGAAAAAGACGGGCTTGTTCCTGATTGACCTCAACAAAAGAGGCTTGGGGGCTTGCCCACCATAGGATGGCCTCGACAAAAGAGGAACCAACCGCCTGGGGGCTCGACCACCCAAGCACACTTCGACACAAAAGACATAAAGCCCTTGAGGGAGTATCCTACTCCCCCAAGGCCTCAGGGGCTACACCCGACGGGTGCGCTCACGCGCACCCCTCAGAGAATGACCAACACCACAAACCTAGTTCTTGAACCTTTGCGTGAGTGCCAGCACTCACGTCGAGGCTCGGGGGCTACTGTCGGGTACCTGGAAAAGGGGTACCCTAAACCCCCCACAAATCAAGCCTATAATCCCCTCGCCAAAACAAGGCCCAACACTTGGGCAAACTCGCACTAGACTGGCCCAAACGAGCCGCACCCTTCCGCACGTACCCCTCGACGTGAGTGATGGAAGTTCGCCCGAGCGGACGACCCCCCATCGACCGATACTACCCCTCGATCCACCTACTCCCCATACGGGAGACAACGTATTTAATGCATCCCACCAACTCCTACCTAACCGTATGGCTACAGCAGTGTCACAGGAATCAGGTACAGCGGTCAAATCCTGCTTTATCGCCCATCCCTAAGACGTGCGGTGATTTGTCCGATCCTGCTGCACCTTACCGAGCACTGTTCCATCTTCGACGCCCCCTCGACACGCTACGTGACAACCACCAGCCTCGGATTCTCTAAGTCCGATCTTATCCATCCAACCACTACACCCGTGGCTACCCCTTGAGCCAGGCCTCGAATGTCATCAAGCCGCCCCTTGAGCCAGGCCACGATATCTTCAGTCAACGCTCCAACAACTCCCAACGCGACGTACACAGGGATCCGTAGGCCCTCTACAGGAGCTCGGGTCTTTCACCGACCATTACCGACATCATTGTGACGCACCCAAAGGACGACCGTCGACTCCGAGCATGTCGCTACAGGGCAAGCCATGCCTGGCGCACGCCTCCACAGCAACTGTGACACGATCGGCGTCGAACCCCTCGACATCATCGCCTACGACAGCATTAGGGATCCTGTACACCCGTGCCTCTCCTTGGCCTATAAAAGGGGGTGCCGGGGACTAGTTTAGGGGATCCGGACCCAGGTCGAACATCCGAACACATCAGATACACTTAGCAGCTTTCGAGTTCATAGTTAGCAAGGCATAGGCATAGCGCTTCTCTGCTTAGGCCTTGTACTCGACCCCCTCCTCGTTTCCCCTCTCTCGCTTGTATCCACCCTGTACAAGCACTTTGGTACAGGATAATATAACTCTCCTCCCCCCACTGGACGTATGGCCTTCTTTGCCTGAACCAGGATAAATCTTTGTGTCCATCTTGCATCACCATCCGAATTAGGGAGCACGCAGTACACGATCACTAGTTGGTCTAGGACCCTCGGAGTCCGAACACCAACACCAATTTTACACATAATAAATTCCTAGAAGCTGGCAGTGTATAGGCTCATTTTGTCAATACAAAATTACCTCATCAATGCTGAATCGACTTGCAACACCATGTCAACCATGGGTGAGATAGTTAACTGTAGAGGAACTGATAAATTGGCACTGATTGTTGAATAGATAAATCTAGGCTCCTAATTGAGATTCATTTTGTGCACTGGCACCGGGACACCAGGAATAGGTTACATATCGCCATATCGGGTGGGATCAGATCTGTATGCCGATTAGGGAAGTGATCATCTAGGCCTATAGATGTGGTCCCAAATCCCTCACTATTGAGTTCTGAAGATAATGACACCCCTTTTGTGGTAAATAGCCTGACCCTCCTAACCTAAGGACACATCTCTTGTTTGTACAACCACCTGGCCAATCAAGCCCAAAAAGAAGATCAGACCATAAGAAATAATGTTTAAAGAAAGGAATTTCAAGTATCCATGGCCTGTTTCAACAAATTAACATCCAGGAATTCTAGATAGGTATACATATCAGTTCAGTTGATCTAAGTTAAAAAGGGAACTTTTCTATATGCCCTTGTTCCAGATCTCTAAAATGTCACTGAGAAATGCATGCTCATCTGCCCTCTATCCCCATTCTAGCTCCGCAAATAATAGTAAAACCCCTATGAGTTAAGTCATATTGGACATCGTATTGGAGGAAAGCCCATGAATAAAGTGTAAGGCATCTAAAACATGCCACCACTGGATATAAAAATAGGAGGGCTGCAAACAGATGACCCATACAATAAAATTCAATTCATATATCTCAAATGAATATACATGATTTTGCAGGTTTGTTAGTTTGATTATGATAGATGTTCATGTGACATGGAGGGGCAGTATGCATCGGCCTGGTGTAGCTTTTGACTTTCAGAAACTAACCTGTGCACAAATGCTTGTTTTTTCAGCATGTGGCACAAAGGCAACTAAAATAGAGAGTGTATGAGTAGGCAACAATATATTAGCAGTGGAGCTTCAGTCAAGCAAAAAACAACATTGCAGGATCATACTGCCCCTTAGGTAGGAACCCATTTGTTTGCCACCACTATATATAGTCACAGAGACATTCTCACATGTACAACCTATTTTTCAATAAATCTAGAGGTTACCTGATCCTTCATATCAGATTCTTCAGAAAATGTCAATGGCTCCATCTATATTGCCCTTGCCATTCTATACCTATAAATCGCTTCTAAAAATTAGCTACTTTACCTGTCGCCTAGAAAATCCAGCAGACTAATAGGAAACATCATACAACAATTTGATAAGCATCCGCATAAGCCATACAACAATTTGAGCTGCAGAAATAAATCATAATATGCATTGCAATAACAGGAAACATGTCAAACAGCATACAAATTCCTATACATGCACAAGAATTAGGTAAGTATCCACATGAGGTACTATCTCATTACTGTCTGTAACCATATGTCATAGCATCTAGTGTTGGTAAAGCAATTAGTCCATGGTACTCACTCAGGAAATGTCATATGGGCAAACCTATATTTAGTGGAAAAGGTATAGACCACATGTGGGAAAAAATACATATTCATCAGTGAGAACTTACCCTTTCTAATTTGGTATAGACTCCATTCCATAAATAAGTCCTCCTTGGATGAGAGAATTTGCTCTCCTTTAATATCAGCATGTTATAGCATTTGCTCTCCTTTAATATCAGCATGTTATATGGGTATGTCGAATTCCCATATACACAGGCTCACGAATTTTCTGATGACCAGAAGATTTAACTATCAGTAAAGGGATGTAATTTCTATATTCTATCAAGCATGAAAGGCTAGAACTAAGAAAGCAAGTTCCAATATTGTCATCCACCCTTTGATTAACCTTTTCAAGGAAACTTGCATGTATCAATTATAAACTGAGCATTTTCGAATTTAAGGCACAAAACATAGGCACTGGGTTTTGTAGAGCAAAACATATTTGCCAAAGAGGAGGTCCAGTACCTTTAGAGCAGCACCATGAAGAGTATGATAGGTCCAATCCTCGGGGATGACACCCATGATTTAACAGGAGTAGTCAAGCTTGATAACATCAAACTCGATACCAAGTAATGGATGTAGTGGAGGCATTTTTCTTAGTAGCTACCAAGCAACAAAGCTACCTGTATTGCAAAGTAATGAGCCTGTTATAATTTTGACTGAATACCTGTTATAATTCATAAACCATACAATACAAGATCTAACATCGAAGGGAACTATACATATTATCCAAAAAGGCAACGCAAATCTATTGACCAAACCTAAAAAAATCTAGGCTACTGAAATGTCAAGGGCATGGAGAAGCCTCCACGGACAAATGAAATTTCCCTCACTCTCTCCATGCTCTAACCTTTTCCTTTCAACATTGAAAGCAACCATCATCACATATCAGTTTAAAAAAACTGTGAGCCATACAAAGGAATCGTGGTGAGAATAAAATTCATTGGTAGCTAATTCAAAGAAAAAGGGAAAAAGCACACACATAAATAAATTTCTGACTTAAATGTACATAGATTAGGCCTAGTAATAATTCATATTTACTCATGACAATTAGACAAGTACACAGATGATGCAGTCAATAGTTGGCTTTCGCAAACTCTATGAGTACAGAATAACTATTTAGAATTGTTAGATACTACTTATAAACATGAAATTCTGTTCACTTTACAAACATGAAATTAATTTACCTATGATGATTCGCTATACGTATAATTTCTGTGGATTAAGTAAATAGAAAATTTCTATAGTGGTGAGATTGGGGGAGTGCTTGTTTATGATCACCTAAACACATAAGGTAAATTACAAATATCCCATGCACCCCTTTCTCCTTAAAATGTTGCGGGTAGGTGTCATCGTGCTTACGCTAGGGCAAGGCAAGGGCCCCATCACTACGGAAAACAAAGGCTTTGCCGACTGCCCCGATCTTTACCGACTGCCAAAGCACGGGCAGTCGGCAAAGGAGCCCTTTGCCGACTGCCAGACAGGGCAGTAGGCAAAGCTTTCGCCCGGCAGTCGGCGAAGATCGGCAGTCGGCAAAGCCTTCTTTGCCGACTGCCCTAGAAGAGCCTAACGCTCGGCAAAGAGGGGCAGTCGGCAAATTTTGGCGGGCTCAAACGGCGTCCGTCGCCGTGCACTTTGCCGACTGCCCTGACGTCTGGCAGTCGGCAAAGATAGCTTCTTTGCCGACTGCCACGCCACGCACTCGGCAAAGTGACACGTGGCCTGGACTGGGCCCGGGCCTGCCTTCTTTGCCGACTGCCAAGCTGGGCAGTCGGCAAAGCTAGATTCTTTGCCGACTACCTATGACGTGGTAGTCGGCAAAGAGACTCTTTGCCGAGTGCCTGCGTTGGCACTTGGCAAAGTTTTAATTTTTTTTGAAATTTTGAGTTTAACTTTTTCTGTAGCCCAAGCATATTCTTTAAAAGCATATGTTTGAATTTAGGACCTTTTTACAATATTTTGGTATATTTTGTTTATTTATTTTATTTACTTGAATTTTTTTGCATAACCCAAATTTGAACTAGAGGTGCATGAAATAATGAAACGTAGCCATTTAAAAAATGATATTCATGTTGGAGAGTGTATTTTGAGGCCGTGTCCATAAACTCACCCAAAAGTTTGAACGGCTTCACATGTGGAGATGTCTGGGTTTTGGACATCCGACGTCACAACTTGCTCTAAATATTCTCAAATTTTTATCATAGCCTCTACATGCGATATCATGATATCTGGACAAGTTTCGTGATTTTCGGACTTTGTTTGGATTTTATGTAATTCAAAAACACTTATACCGTATCTGGATGGTCATGTTTTATGGACAAGCCGTTCAAACTTTTGGGTGAGTTTATGGACATGGCCTCAAAATACACTCTCCAACATGAATATCATTTTTCGAATGTCTACATTTTCATTATTTCATGCACCTGCAGTTCAAATTTGGATTATGCGAAAAAATTCAAGTAAATGAAATAAATGAACAAAATATAGCAAAATGTTATAAAAAGGTCCCAAATTCGAACATGTACTTGTAAACAATATGCTTGGGCCACACAAAAAGTTTGGATTCAAAATTCAAAAAAATTAAAACTTTGCCGAGTGCCACGGACGGCACTCGGCAAAGAGGCTCTTTGCCGACTGCCAGCCAGGGGCAGTCGGCAAAGAGGGCTTTGCCAAGTGCCCTTCCTGGCACTCGGCAAAGGTGTAAGGGCCCGCGGCCGGCCATTCCCCGCACGCGCCCCAACCCTAACCTAAATCCCCCGCGCCCCCAACCCTCACCCATGCCCACCGCCGCCGCTCGCCTGCCCGCGCTCGCCCGCTGCCGCCGCCGCCACTCAGCGCCACCGCTCCCCACGCCCGTGCGCAGCCGCCACCGCTCCCCGCGCCCGTGCGCGCGGCCACCACAGCCGCCCACACCGCCCTCCCGAGCAGCAGCGCCACTAGCCATCGCCACCGCGCCGCCCCTAGCAGGAGAAAGAGGAGGGAGGAAGAAGGAAAAGAAGAAGAGGAGGAAGGAAGAATAAGGGGGAAGGAAGAAGAAGAAGAAGAAAGAGAAGGAGGAAGAAGAAGGAGGAGCGAGGGAGGAGGAGGCAGAAGAAGAAGGGGAGGAAGAAGAAGGAGAACGAAAAGGAGGAGGAAGAAGAAGAAGGAGGAGGAAGAAGGAGGAGAAGGGAGGAGGAGAAGACGAGGGAGAAGAGAGGAGAAGGACCTTGATTCAATGACCGTCCACGTCATTTCGTTGATGACGTTTGTCTACAACGTCCTTCCCGCCCGTTGCCGGAGAAGAAGGTAAAGCTCTAGGTTGTCGGCCATTGTGCCGTATGTGTCATTGATGTCCTTCGTGCCGAGTTTGTGGATGTGTGGCTTTCATGTCGTATATGTGTTGTCGGCCACCGAGCCGGCTTCTTTCTTGCAGGTTTTGGAAATCTCCCCATGCAAGGGAGGTTCTGCCAAAATTTTGTACTTATAGTGTTGTTATTCTTGTCTTGGCAGAGCAGGTCTTGTCGGAGGGGACCCGGAGTACCTCGGCGATGCCGATCATCTACGTCGGCACTGCGAGTCTGCCCACACCGCGTCGCCTCGCCACTCCCTCGCTAGCCTCTCTCCACCGCCACCCTAGGTATAAATCACCTCTCTTCCTTACCGTTGTGTACTTAGGTCGTGTGATCCAGTTAGGCGTCTTCTGTCCGAAAGAGATACGGTCGGAGGTATGCAGGTCTTTGCATATCTGTGACCATATCTGTTTTGGATTGTCCATGTTTTTTT
>CM041646.1:1070068-1113949 GCA_023333625.1 Bothriochloa decipiens
CATCTATGCATCCATGGGTGGGATTAGGACATATCGTTCACCTATTAGATGGTAGGAATGCCGTGCAGATGCAAACTGGTTTTATTACTCACTTACGCATGTGTACGGAAAAGGATGCATAACCGTGAGTGGATATATACGGGCTTCACAGCTAAGATGAAGAGCGACGAATGGGTTAGGGGCACGTTAATTTCCTGGAGCAAGCATTTGGCCTGGCTGCTAAAGGGTCGATTCGGATGCCATGTCCCTGCAGCCAGTGTAAGAACTCAAAAATAAAAGTAAATAATGATGTTTTCAAAGATGTGTTCAAGAACGAATTTGTGGCAAACTATAAGAGGTGGATCATCCATGGTGAAGACGGTCGTATTAGAGAGGAGGAGGTGAGAGCACGCCTCGAGGAGTATGATGGAGATGTCGGGATTGCTGACATGGTGGTAGACTATAACGAGGCACGTGGCAATAAAGTATTGACGACTTGGACAGAGGAGGATCCAGAGGAAACTACAAAGGCGTTCTACGAAATGATGTCTTCGGCACAGAAGCCCCTTCACGAGAAGACAACAATGTCACAACTGGATGCCATTGGACGCCTAATAGCGTTGAAGTCACAGTTGAGCCTGAGTCGAGACGGCTACGATCACATGTTGGCAGTTTTGGGGAAATTTCTTCTGAAGGGTCACATGCTGTCGAAGAACACGTACGAGTCACAGAAGCTCCTTTGTGCACTTAAGATGCCATATGAGTCGATCCATGCTTGTCCTAAAAGGTGTGTCCTATTTAGAGAAGACCTTGAGGAAGCAATGCACTACCCAAAGTGCAAAGCCTCTAGGTATGTGGAGGTAGATGGTTGAGATGGCAAGAAGAAATAGTCTAAGATCCCTGAGAAGGTCCTACAATACCTTCCTGTCATACCGAGGCTCCAACGGATGTACATGACAGAGGAGTCCGCGAAACAGATGAGATGGCACAAGGATGGCAAAAGATACAGTGACAACATGGTACACCCATCGGATGGTGACGCATGGAAGTACTTCGATGACCAGCATCCTCACAAAGCAGAGGACGCTCGGAATGTACGTGTAGCATTGGCAACTGATGGGTTCAACCCGTATGGAATGATGGAGGCCCCGTACACTTGTTGGCCCGTGTTCGTGATACCTCTCAATCTTCCCCCCGGTGTTATGTTTAAACCCAAGAACGTGTTCTTGTTGCTGATAATACCTGAACACCCAGGCAACAATATGGGTGTGTTCATGCAGCCACTGTGGGATGAATTGCAACATGCTTGGGAAAAGAGGGTGCTGACGTACGACCGAGCTACAAAGAAGAACTTCACAATGCATGTGTGGTACCCATATTCAATGCATGACTTCCTGACGTATGGCATATTCAGTGGGTGGTGTGTTCACAGGAAGTTTCCTTGGCCAGTATGCAAGGCATCTGTGATGTTCACCTGGCTGAAGAAGTGTGGAAAGTTCTCTTCGTTTGACAAACATCATCAATTCCTAGATGACGACCATGAGTTCAGACGAGACATCAAGCACTTCACAAAAGGTGTTCAAGTCACCGACCCTATTCCTGAGATTATGAGCGGTGCCCAGGTCCTTGCCCAGTCAAAGACAATGGTGGTTTTAAAGGATATGGTCAAGAACATATGTGAACCCATATATCGGGGTTGACTAGGTTCCCCTACTTCAAGGACCTTCTTTTTTCACACAACATCGATGTAATGCACACAGAAAAGAATATCACCGAGGCACTCTAGGGTACACTCATGGACATAAAGGAGAAGTAAAAGGACAACGTTAAGGATAGACTGGACGTGGAGGAGATCTGCGATAGACTGGACGCCTACGAGAAGATGGTCTAGTACACCGAGGCAGCTCGCATGCGCCATGGTCCGACCTTCGATCCTGCCACCCAGCCCCTAGATACGGACGTCCTGATGAGGACGAGAGGAGGGAAACAACACGCCCAGTACTTTATTTCCCACAGCACAATCGACCCGGCCACCGTTCCCACCCTTCGTCAGGTTCGTCGATCCGACAGCACAACCTCCTCCGACGTCCCCATACAACCTCGGCAGCCGAGCCACATGCAGGCGTTGGCGGCGGTTCAGGTAACTTTAGTTTTATTCATCGTTCATTGGTTTTACATATGTACATTTCCTTTTGCATTGTTTAAACATCGAGGGTGTAACATTGCAGTCTGAGCTGGCCGAGTTGCGAGCCGCGCAGGAGACCTCGTAGGAGGCCCATCGGCAGGAGATGGCACGCCAGCTTGAGGCTGTCCGGTAGCAAATGCAGCATCAGATGCAGGAGTTTTCAAGCTACTTTCAGAGCATTCAGATCCCTGGTGTTGTCATGCCTCCGTTGCCTGCCTCGATGTTCGCTCCACCACCTTCTCCTGGCCCTATAGGGACTCCGGTGAGTATATATGTTTGTCCATTGTTTTGGCTTGTGCGGCCATCATGCAGGTACTAATGAGATCGCTTCTCCTTTGTGCCGGCACAGTCGGCAGGTTTGAACCCGACTCCTCGAGATGGCCCTTCTCCAGGCCATGGTGACCGGTTCTTACCCCTCAGCCAAACTTCCCGTGGTCTCCGGGTGGCATCCTTCCTGGGCCTACGCAGCACGGGACCTCCGCGTGGGCAAGCTGTCCTCCTCCGACTACCCAGTATGCGCACTCCGGGTGGGGGCACCAGTACCAGTCGTCGCTGCACGGGCTCGAGCCAGGACAGTCCTCGTGGTCTTCGTGGCCTTCACACCATGATGGGCATAGGGACGACGGGTCGCAGCACGAGTGAGGGCCTTTTTATTGATTTGTGAGACTTTGTTGGATGTTAGACTTGTTGGATGCGTTTGTTATGGATGACATGTGATATATATGTGGATTTGTGTTATATATGTGTAAATTTATGTTATATATATGTGTGTGTGATTTGCCTGCTGCGATATATATGGAAAAACAGGAAAAAAAAGAAAAAAAATTTCCAGCTTTGCCGACTGCTAAGCCAGTCGGCAAAGCTAGGCGCCGAGCTACACATGCACCAGCTTTGCCGACTGCCGACTGCCGTGCCTGGCAGTCGGCAAAGGCTGTTTTTAAAAAAATAAATAAAATATCTTTGCTGACTGCCGGCTCAGGCAGTCGGCAAAGACTTTTTTGAAAAAAATAAAATATCTTTACCGACTGCCATGTCGGCAGTCGGCAAAGAAGACGCCAGACGACACGAGGGTCGCTTCCTTTGCCGACTGCTGGTTTGGCAGTCGGCAAAGTCTTTGCCGACTGCCCTCCACGTGGCAGTCGGCAAAAAATTCTTTATCGTGGCTTTCTTTGCCGACGGACCTTTGCCGACTGCCAGCGTAGAAAGCAGTCGGTAAAGTCTTCGCCAATTGCTTTCAGGCCTTTACCGACTGCTTCCAGCAGTCGGCAAAGAACCTGTTTTCTGTAGTGCATGCCACATACGCACAGAGTGAGGAGAAAGAAGATAGCATGAAAGATATTTCTTACTCTAGTTTGTCTATCCTCGTTGGATAAATAATTGAGAGTTGATAAACTATAGGCGTCTGATTTTGCTTTTGTTTCAGGCAACAAACATCTAAATCCAACAATTAATCAACACTTATCCTGAACCATGGAATCGAACATCTTCTCTGTTGTTGCTAGTTTATCTTCACTGTCAGTCACATGCATGTACAATATAATAGGAAATGTGTGAACAACTATTTCAATAAATGTGATGTTTGTGACAAAGGTACACGCTGCAGTGTGTACCATAAATAAACTGACGGACAATGTCCGTAACCAAAACAATCTGTTTGCCCTTGAATTAACCGACCTACTGAGACCACACCGTTACCCCTACTAGCCCTGCAGGACAAAAATGTGGCCTTAGCTGCAGTGAGGTAGCAGCGCAGAGTATACAAGAAAAGAGTACGGAGTAACCATTACTCCTAGTAGCCTGCATGCAACCGTTCGTCTCATGAGAGGATCCATTCAATCAATCAGTCCCTTTATTTGCAGGCCGTTCACGTAGGCGCAGCCAGATTTGCTTTGCAGAGCAGAGCTTTCTCACGGACACGGTCGCTCCCCAGCTCTCCACCCTCTCCTCGCCTGGACCTGCCTAGCTACCACACCAACAGCCGTCCCGGTTTCTCCATTTCTCCGTCGGAGGATCCGAATGGGCCACAACCATCTCTTCGTCCTCTCGCTGGGGCTGGCTTTTGTCCTCACCATCGCCATCGCGCACGCCGGAGGCCATGCTCGAGGCGCCGCTGCCATCACCCAGCAGGTTTGTACACCTTCACTGACTACTAGTGACTACTGTTCGTTCTCACTCCATGGTTAGCTAGGCTTGAAGATCCTAGCGCTGCGCTGTGACAATGACATGCAGCACCAGCAGCGCATGGACGATGGTGTCGGGAGCATGATGATGAGGAGCATGGTCGGGTCGAGGCCGCCGAGCTGCGCGGGGAGGTGCTGGTGGTGCGGCGGCCGCCGCTGCGAGGCCGTGCAGGTGCCCACCACGCCGCAGGAGCAGGACAAGACTCGCCGCCACGGCCATGGGAGGGGCGGCGGCGGCGGCTCGAAATCAACAAGAGATGGCAGCAGAGGAGCGTCGTCGTCGTCGTCGTCTCAGCACCAGCTCCAGCAGCGGCGGCGGCGGCCGTCGACGTCGTCGTCCTACGACGACCACTCCAACTACAAGCCGCTCAGCTGGAGATGCAAGTGCGGCGGGGGCTAAGATAGCTAGCTTATTAGTATGGAGCGATCAGAGCTCATCGTCTTGTCTTGCAATGTGATGCATGATGCTCTTGCATGCAATCGCTTGCAATGTGGATGCGGATATCGTAGACGAAGAAGTAGCCTTGCTGTGTCTTGTGGCTCTCTCTCGATCTCCATTGCCTGTCTTAGCGACTTGTTAGTTTAATGAGGAGATGTGCTACCTAATCAATCAATCAATAAAATAGTGTTTTGCTCAAGGCACGGGTGGATTTGCTTTTATTATTATTACCATTATCAATTTTTGGGGTTTTGCTAGCTGCAGCGCGCTCCATGTCCTCGATATACTAGTACTGGCCCTGTTCTCTTAAATTTATCAGGCATGGTACGGTGGGTGTTTTTTACCTTTTTTTGTTTGGCTTTTCAGCAACATGAATAAACTTGTCTAGATACAAAATGTATTGTACTGTACAATTCTTTAAAAAAACTTGTAAGGAAATTTGAATTATTCCACGCTTAAAATTGCATCTGATCCTTTTGTAACGTGGGAGTATATATATATTGCTAAAAAGGGCTCTGTTTGGATAAGCTATACTTATTATAAACATCAAGAGCTGGAGTAGTTCTCCAAAAAAAAAAAAATCCGGCTAATAATAGTATAGCTTTTCCAGCTTTGGTGCTTGAGTAGTGTGTACTAAAACTTATAAGATGAAACTATAAGCTAGGTTGTTTGAAACTTTGAATCGGTTTAAAGCTTTTTTTTTTCAGCGGCTATATATCTAGCTAAAAGTGCTAAACTGGATCTACTATCTTTTTTTTTGAAAAATAACTGGATCTACTATCTTAAAGAGGTTCTGAATGGATAGATAAATAAAAGAATTAATGGATTACTTGAACTCGATCTCGTGTCATGCTGTTAGTGTTTGGCGGGAGACAAGATTCGGATCGGGGACTAGAGAGAGATGAATGCAGTGCAGTGCAGTGCAAGAGCAGGCGCAGCATGCAACGTCCTGTCTAGTCCAATGAAGGTCGCACCCATGAACGGCATGCATTTTATTAACTCTGCTTGCTTCGCCCCAAGAAAAATGACGTTACATGAAATTTTTTTAACTTTAACTAGTTTTATAGAAAATACATGTAACATTTATATTTTTAAATAAATTTATTAAAAGCTAGACTTAAATATCTTTCCGATAATACTAATTACTTAACATAAATATTTATATATTTTAATATATAATTATCGGTATTTTAAAAATATTAATTTTTTAAAAAATAAGAATGATATTTATTTTAAGACGGAATAAGCAAAACGCAACGCCTGCTACGAGGTTGCTGCAAAACGCCAACACGAGGAGAGCTCAGAGCTGGACTGGACAGTGGACACTGGACACACTGGAGAGCTCACGGCCTCACAGTGCAACGCAAACGCAAACGGCCGATGCAGAGCAACCGGCCGGATCGGATCGATGGGTTACTGGCCGGCTACCGTACTAGGGAATTGCACCACCTCGATCTCCATGCGATAGCAATGTTACTGAACGGACGGCTGCACCTGCTGGTGCACCAAGAGAGAGACGAGCCTGCACAAAATGCAACACTGAAAGGCTGCTGAAAGCTGCCAATCCACGGAGCCACATATAGGGTGGAGTAGGAGTATACGCATGGACCAGCTCCAACGACGACGAACACGGAACACACAGTGCATACTGCATAGCATAGAGAAGAGAGAGCCACTGCTGCCATGTGTTGTTTGTCGGCGTTGTTCCACGGGTGTGCATTGCAGTTGCAGCAGCGAGTAGCTCACGAGTACGTTCCGTCGTGTTGTTGCATGCGTGAGCTGAGAAGCAAGTGCGCTCCCAGCATTATCCTCAACTGCACTGAACTGATGGAGTATTCTTTCGCCAGCCAAACTGAATGAGTAGTAATTAAGATATATACTGTACATGATATAGTATAATCCTAATCGTATACACAGTAATAGTATATTTGTATCAGAGTTTCTAATAACAGCAATATAATGCACTCCCCGTAATATAGAAGCAGTTTAGCGTACTAAAATTAAATACGTGCACTGCATTCCTACTACTGGTACACTGCTGCTGCATCTGCACGGTACACTCAACGTCTGTTATTGAAACTTGCAAGCAGCTGCTCGATAGCCAGCCTGCCTGGGTCTGGGTCTCTCTCTCTTGGACTGATCCGGCCGGGTGCAGTGCCATTGCAAATTGCAAGAAGTCTCAAGTTCTGAAGCCAGTGGTGGATCGGAGGAGCTGCGCCAAGCCACCAGCCAGAGACGACGACGGAGAGGAGATAGATGATCCGTTCCGATGGATCTGATCCGCTCAGCCCGTAGAACAAGCTCGACGGATCAGCCCAGCCCAGCCCAGCCATCGTGGCTTCCGGTCCGGCCAGTACAGAGTTGGCGCCGGATCTGCTACAGTACAGTTCACTCGCCGCAGTAGCAGGCTAGCCTAGCAGCTAGCAGCACAGTGCGATATCGTACGTCCTGCCTGCGACCGCTGCAGCCGGACGCAGTCAATCTGGCAAGCGTCGACCTGTCTAATCCTATCAATGCAGACAAAGAGAGTACCCGCTAGCCTCTGCCAGCGCTGCTGCCTGGCTGGTCAAGTCACTCGCCCTGGCACAGATGAGGGCAGGCCTGAACACTGCACTGCATCGCATCTCCATGCACGCAGATGCAGCGGCCCGTGTAGTACGTCCGTGCCATTGCCATGCATGCTTGCTTGTTTTGACGTGCCTAGTAAACTCCACTGCACTCGCGCCACGATGCAGCATCTTTACTTGTCTAGGAAATCGGTGGTTTTAATCCATACGCGCATGGGCATGGAGTAGCTTCATGACCGACCATGGATTAATAATTCTATACTGTATTATTATACACCTACGAGTACAAGTCTAGTAGTTTTGAAATGAACATTGAGTTGGTCTCTCTCTGCATGTTCTTCAGTCCAAGATTCCAAATGCCATTTTCACCTTGACTTTACTTCATTCAGCTCGGGTTTTCCGCATTGCAATTCTAGAATATCTCATTCAACTCGAATTTTCCGAAAAAGGTCGACTTCTTGCTCAGGCATGCACATGCCCGGAATTTTTCGAGTAAAGTTTACCCGAATACCTCGTAGTATGCCACTGCTCACCTGTTTGATGTGATGTCCTTAAGCACAGACAAGACTGTTGCACCATCTTATATCTTTTTTTTAAGAGATCATCGGAAGATGAACTATCCTCACCCACTTGAATTTCATTACCACAGATTCCTACATTGCACTAGCTCAGGGTTACAAAATAAGAAAGACGAGAGAGAGAAAACAAACACCACATGCTGACTCCTTGCATATGCAACAAACAGATTGTGGCCCTATACAAGAAGCACGAGCAAAAGGACCAGCAGAAGAGAGTTGTGGTTAAGTTGAGAAGAAACCTCCATGATGATGCCTACAACTAGGAAGCGACATTGACGATGCCGTCGCTTTCGGCCCCAAAAGATCTAGAGCTAGGTACCTAGATCGAGATATCCTACATTTACCGATGTTCTGGGCGCCGGACGTGCAACCCATTATTGTAGATTATTTTGAAAACATAATGGTGCTAATAATCAACCTAAATAAATAGAACGTTGATGGTCTTTTTCACTAAAGAGCAAGAGGCAAAATAGTCATTTTCTCGTACCACTTAACCCTGTTATAAGTCATGAAACTGACGGAAGGGTCAAGACACTAACCAAAACTCAGAAGTGGGCCAAATAACCAAATTCGTCAAAAAAAGGACCAAGAAACTAGGAAGAATTAGGAAAACAGCCTCAAAAACGTTGCGATTAGGAAATTGACCCTTATTTTTTTGAACCGAGAAAAACAGCCTCAAAACAAAAAAAATTTTAGGAAAATTTTGTTAGGGGCTTTGCTACATTTCAGTAGGGCCAAGAAAATAATTTGCAATTTTTTTTTGTCCGAGATGTGAAGGGCTTGCTACATTGCTAGTAGAAAATAAGATGCAGGCATTTGACATGTACGTACATTGTCAGTTCAATACAATATCATGTATTATTACTTCTCAAAAAAAATATCATGTATTATCTGTGTTTTCTTCGATTTCAAATAATAAAATATGTCTCATTCCGGTGTTTTTAAGAAGACGCAGTGTTGATTATCCAACAAAATGAGGGAAGAAAAAGAAAAGAAGATGGAATGTTTGTGTCACACAAATACAAGTTCTTTATTTTTTAGTGCAGTCACCGGTCACGCAAATACGAGTGCTGTTTAGAGGACGGACTATGTGGCCGCTTTGTCGGGCCGTAATCCAGCATGACCCACAAGCCTAGTTAACGGAACATCAAAACGACCAGGCCCATTTAGTTGTCATCAGGCCTCACACAGCTGAATTTTTTTAATAATCTTTTTGGGTCCAGTCGGCCCTCCACCGGCCCAGAAGCCTTATCGGCGATCCAGCAGCCGGCAGTTATTTTTGCAATGAATTAAAAAAAAAAAATCTCTCACAGCCTCTAGTCCTCGTGCTCTCCGCCGGCTGCATCCACGCTGCTCAGTGTTCGCCGGTGGTAGTGGAAGTGGAAACATTCCAATTCCAACGGCGGGAATGGCGGCGGAGGGGAATAGGAAGGGCGTCCCGGCGCTAGGTTGGTGGCTGATGCTGGTCGGCTTCCTCCGCCTCGCCTCCGTCTGGTTCGGCTTCTTCGACATCTGGGCGCTCCGCGTCGCCGTCTTTTCGCAGACGGACAGTGAGTGCCTCCCTCTGCCTCTCCTTCCCCTGGACAGGGTCCGTCCATCCGTGTGGTGTGGGGGTACGGATGTCATCTCACCGGGTCGCGGGTCTAGCCTGATCTGTGCTGCATGTTAAAGAAAACTTTTCTTTTTCAGTCAGTGAGACTCATTCTGAGCCGAGCCTTATATAGAGTAAGAAGAAAGGATTTCGTCTTCGATTGGTATAGTTGACAGTATTCTGATAAGTTGACTTAGTGATGCAACTCATTTTTGGGTTGAGGGACAGGTCGAAGCCAAACGACTGCATTTCTGAATATCTGATTTCCTGAGATTCAGACGCTTAGTTTTATTTCTTATACTGAGTATTGATGTCCTCATCAGAGAGTCAGAGGCCAGTCGTTTCTTAAGAGAAACAAAGAATGTTTCCATGTCCTTACTGCAGGTGTTTGCTAGTTCATGACTATTTGATTCAGATCACTGATCATCGCTGCTGAAGTCAACTGTGGGAGTTCATTATTTTAGTGCAGAGCTCTGCAATCGTTATGCTTCCACCATAGAAGTGAAAAAGAAGTCGGATATAGAGGCATTGTGGTTATCAGTAAATAAGTGGATCATGGTAATTCTTAGTCTAAATTTTGAAACGGCTGTGTGGTAGTATTGTTACATAACCATATATATATATATACAAATAATGAACGGCTCACTTTGCTTACTTAGGCAAAGAAGCAAGTTTGTATCTGGATATTACATTGTGTTGGAACAGTATCAACAAATTTTGCTTAACTTTGCTAGCAGTTGTTCCTCCTAGATTGATTGATTCAGGCAGGCCTTGATACCTTAGCTGCACTGTCTTTCCTATAGGCAGCTATAAGCTTCAATTCATAATGGGTTTTGCTCTTGCAACATCTCTAAGAAAAACCCTCCTGCTAAGCTATTGATTCCTAGTTATGTGCCGTTATTTGTGAAAAAACTTGGCCTTTTATTTCTAGTGTGATTAACAAAACATTGTTTACATGCAGTGACTGATGTTCATGGCCGTACATTTGGTGTGTGGACTCTTCTGACCTGCACGCTGTGCTTCCTTTGCGCACTGAACCTGGACAATAGGCCTCTGTATCTGGCCACCTTCCTATCATTCATCTATGCTCTTGGTCATTTCCTCACGGAATACTTGATATACCACACCATGGCTGCAGCAAATCTGAGCACAGTTGGCTTCTTTGCAGGTACTAAGCTTTCCTTGTGAGTGGAACATTCTTTTCATTCACCTTTTACAAATTAGTTCTTCAGAACCTAATCAACCTTTTTACTATGCACTTGTTACAGTTAGATTGATTTTCTGGTACTTTAGTCGAAAATATTAATTTGATTTAGCTTTAGGAGCTCTACTGTTTCCCTATGGAGGCTTGTCAATTAAACTTTCTCAAGATTTTATCAGCACTTTACTTTTGCAGTTTTAGCAATGCAATGCAGCATCTATCAGTTCCAGGCTTCCAGCTTTCAATGTTGCAAAATAGCATTGGAGCTTGTCGTACTTGTTGCATACTTGCATGCGTAGCTTGACAAATGACTAGAATTAGGGACAACTAAAACTGAAATTGTGATGGAGTACTTTGTAATAATGCTCCTTGTGTCTTGATTGTTTGTTTAGCCACTCTGATCAGTTCTCTGATTTATTTACATAGGGACGTCAATCATATGGATGCTTCTTCAGTGGAATTCTCATGGGAATCCCCGTGGTTCCCATGCTGGGAAGCAGTCATGACTGATGCTTGGGTTGTTAGCTTGATGTGGTCTGGGTCCTCTGGCAGAAGGAGGGATGCAAGCTTGCTGGAAAGCCACCCGATGGCTCTGCGCCATTTGTACTTCACTTTTCATCATGTTGTTTCGTAGCGTGAGACATTTGTCCGACTGAGTAGGGAAAGTTTCGAACAGTTCTGCCACTGGTTAGGGAATGGGAATTTTTGAGCACTGAACTCTGACTGAATCATGTAGCCAGGAGCTGTAATATCATTCAGGCATACTGCTACCTGAGAGAGATGTGGGTGTATCATGTACTTTTGTTGCATCTGTATGAGCCAAAGGGTGTCTGTACTCTGATTTTTTTTTCCCCTATTGATGCTGCATGTTTTACTCATGAACAGTATTTTTTGTGTGAGCGAACAAACTGACAGCTTTGGAGGAGCGCATATATGATTGACGTTTCTTAATGACTTGTTTTCTAACGCTAGATGTGATGGGTGTTCATTCAGCCCTGACGATTGACGATTTCTTGTAGCTGTTGTCTCCCTCGCAGTTCAGCCTAATACAAATGTCACTTTAGTATTTGCTATCCTCCTTAAAAAAAATTATTTGTCATTCTTCTCCTCTGTCTCTCAAACGTGGGAAGGTTACTGATTGACTCTTTCAATATTTTTTTTGTTAATAAAAGAAACCAAATTTTATAAAGAAAATGATGCAATTTTTTGACAAAAAAGAATTTACACTTTGGGTTATTTTCAGAATGGCCGATTGGAGGGTTTTGGTCCATTCTGTATGTACATGCACACTGTAGCAGCCCGTTACTGTAGCAGTTTCGGGTTACTGCAGCACAGGCTGTTCACCGGTACTGTAGCATCGTGAAGCACTGTACCAGCCAGCGTTTAGTACCATACCGTGAACTCTGAGGTGAACTGACCAGCTTAAATACCAGGGCCAGGGACGCGTATTAACCTTCGGTTCACCGTTTTGAACGAAGCGAGGACAAAAGTTTAAATAGGTTTTTACGCAGGCGGGACCCGCTCCTCGGTAGAGTGGGCCTAGGCCGTGTGCCGGGACTGGGTTGTTACACCTAAGATGCCAACAAATCTCGTAGAGAGAGGTGCTGGATAGCAGGTAGAGGGGTTAAGGAGAGAATTGGGGTAAAATAGAGATACATGTTGTATTTTTGACGATTGATAGGATGGGATCAATCCGCCATGATCCTCTCATTTAAATAGAGAGGGTTGGTCTTATCCCAGTAGAAAATAACTTCAGATCATGATCTCCAAGTTTTCCACGACCAAAACTTGCCAAAACACGATTTAGAGACAAATCGGTTCGAAATTAGGCCAAGTCGGCTTATAGCCGACGGGACCACCTGGCTTAGTCGATTTTCACAGGGTCGGCTAGGCACCTGGCCGGTCAGAGTTGGACCCGGCTTAGCCATTTTGTCCACCCAGCTTAGCTGGCTGTGCAGTGGCCCCGGTCCTGCTAGTGCCGAAGTCATCTTAGCCGGCCTAGTGACCTAGCTAAGCCGACTGGATGGGGTGAACCGGCCTAGCTGGCTTAACCAATCAGCCTACCTGTCTTCGCCATGTGATTCTTCACTCCATTGACGACACCACTTGACCACGACTATGTCCAAGGCCATCATAACTTGTTCATAATACAAATTTTACCACTGGACATTTTTGAGTATCAACATATGCCCCCTATTTTCAGGTGAATGATGCATTGAACGTGAAATTTTTTTTCAAAATGCGACCAACCAGCAACGATGCCCATCACATCGGCTGGCCAGTGACTAAAGGTGATGTAAATATTGATCATTTTTTTCTAAGAACGATACATGTATCGGTCATTACTTGGTAGAGCACCTAGGCCTCTTGCCAGACACTTGGGAAATATTTTTTGAGGTACCTCTGATTGATTGCCTTTATGAGATGTTCACCTTTCATTGTCTTCAGCAAATATGAATTTCCATATATGACTTTGATCACTCTCAAAGGACCTTCCCAATTAGGTGACCACTTGCCAAACTAATTGCTCTTCGATCCAATAGGTAGTATGGTTTTCCACACTAGGTCTCCCACTTGGAATGATTTGCTTCTCACTTTCTTGTTATACGCCTTTGCAACCCGAGCTTTGTCCTTTTCAATTAAGAGCCTTCAATCTCTTATATATCTATCATCTCATCTATATTGTCCATCATCAGATCATGGTTCACAACAACAGATAGATCATTTTGTTTAACAAATCTAAATGCACTCAGATTCACCTCGACAGGCAACATAGCTTCTTGACCATACACCAGCTCAAACGGAGTAACTTTTGTAGCACCATGGTTTGATATGTGATATGCCCACAACGCTTCTGACAAAACTTCATGCCACCTTCTTTGACTTTCTTCAATCTTCTTCTTGATGAGCTTGATCAAAGTCTTATTACTAGCTTCAGCTTCGCCATTAGCTTGAGCATAGTATGGAGATGAATTAACCATTTTAATCTTATATGATTCGGCAAAACTCTTCACCTCTTTGGACATAAAGGATGTCCCTTGATCTATAGTTAATGTCCGAGGAATGCCTATCTGTGAATAATATGTTCTGTACGAACTCAATCACCTTCATATGTGAAATATTCTTCAAAGAAACCACCGCACACCACTTAGTAAAATAATCTGTAGCAACCAAGACATACTGATGTCCCTTTGAAGATGAGGGATAAATTTTGCCAATAAAATTTAGCCCCCAACCTCTGAATGGCCACGTTTCTATAACAGGATGAAGCATAGTAGCAGGCCTCCAAAGTGGTATGTTAGTTTTATTACCTACATCCTGGTAGATCTTGCAGTTCTAAAATAAAATGGTACCCTAGCCTAGTATATTTTAGATGACATGATGGTTTGCTTATTGTGAATTACATCACCAACATAGCATGAACTATAACTCATGAGAATATTACCAATTCTGGAAGCGGTGCCACAATTTGAGAGTATCCTCCGTAATGACATCTATATTTATGAAGAAAGTTCCATGAACTTTCCCATATTCAATCAGGGATGCTTTTTTAGATAAAGGATAGTTTATATTCGGTTTCATCTTTCAGTCGATAGAATCATGCCAATTATTACATAGACTAGCCCGTAGGCCACCACACAAACTAAATAAAAATCCAACTTGACACAAAACATGTAGGAGTACCCACGAAAAAAATAGCGCACTATTTTACAGCTATAGCGCCCTAGATAGCTTGCCACAAAGATTGCCCTTTGTAGCGCTATTGCCGCTATAGCGCGCTACAGCGCCGTAGCCTGCTATTTAGGTGCTAACCGTGATTTTAGTCTACATTTATCAAAAACTAATTCATTTCTTGTTATCCACACAGTCCAACAAAGTGTCGATGTTGTTGTTAATAACAATGTGTTTGTTTTTTATTAGCCCTCTTTGACCACCTATTAACAAGTTCATCTATACTTAGGGCGGGTGGTATTCCAAACAACATATGTATCGCTCGCCACAAGAATAAAATGTTGAATGTTTCTAGAAAATGACATAATGCACACTTCGTGTCACCATTCTAGCGACGCCTAACAAGGTTGTCCTCAGTTAAGACCACACCTTTTTTTTAGATACCACAAAAGAACCTTTATTTTTGTAGGAACTTTAATTTGTCAAAAACTAGGAGCATACCCCGTGCGTTGCTGCGGGAACAACTGATTTGGAATGATATTAAACTATTCGAGCAATCCTTATGAAGGAATTAACTATTACAAACTAATGTTAGTGGATATTATAAGTACTTGTGCTAGTGAACTTTAATTGAAAGTCTGAGTGGGATGCTGAGGTGGACACATTACATGTTGAGAGAAATACTATAGTGAGGTTTATCTATATCGAGCAATCCTTATGAAGAAATTAACTATTACAAACTAATGTAAGTGGATATTATAATTACTTATGCTAGTGAACTTTAATTGAAAGTCTGAGTGGGATACTGAAGTGGACATCTTGCATGTTGAGAGAAATACTATAGTGGGGTTTATCTATATAAGATATATAGATATCTTGTGAGACACTAATCCCATTATTAATTAACACACCATACTTCAATTTGACAGAAAAGCTTCCTAATTGATGTAACGCCCATACAAAAACATCCCTTTCTTCCTGTATGTTCACATCTTTTAAAGAGTTAACAATTATGTGCCAATCCCTTAGCTTCACACCCACCAAATTTTGGCTGAAAGAAATATTTTTTGGGGAAGAACTGAAGACATGAGCGACAAAGTCTTGTTACAATATTGAACAACACAGGGAATCTGTCCTTTAAAGGTTTATTTCCTAACAAGATGTCGAACCAGAATCGGGTTTGTGACTCATCCTTCACCTTGAAAGAACCAGACCCCATTCATCAGACTTTTCCAGAAGTGTGAGCCGGTAGGTTTCTTAGCGCAGCTTCCTAGGGTCTTATCTTTTATGTATTTGTTTATTAACAGTTCCTGCCACATATCGTCCTCATTTAGCAATTTAAATAACTATTTACTCAGCAGACATTTGTTTTGTATGTCCAAATTTTGTATACCTAAACCACCTGGTATTTTTGGTTGGCATAGTATTTTCCACTTGGCTAATTTATATTTATGTTTATGTTGGTTGTTTTGCCAGTAAAATCTAGATCTAAAGCAATCAATTTTTTCTAACACTCCTCTTGGAATTTTGAAAAAAGATATTATAAACATTAGTAAACTAGAAAGCATTGAATTTATGGGGACTAGCGACCCCCAATTAAAAGCATTTTACCTTTCCATCTACTAAGCCTCTTTTCGATTTGAATCTCTATCATTTGCCAATCTTTGTTATTTAATTTCCTAAAGTGCATAGGTAGACCAAGATATCGAAAGGGGAAAATTCCCAACTTTACATCGAAACAATTGTGAATATAACACTTCATGGTTCTTTGCTTTACCAAAACAAAAGATTTCACTTTTGTGAAAATTAGTTTTGAGCCCTGATAGTTGTTTGAAAGTACTCAGTATTAATTTCATATTTACCGCTTTCTCAACACATGCTCATAAAAATCACTGTTCATCCACATATTGTAGGATAGACAAACCATCTTGAATAAGATAAGGAATAACCCCTTCAACTTGCCTCATTTCCTTTGCTTTACCAATTAGTATGGCCAGCATGTCCGCCACTATATTAAATAGTATTGGCGACATTGGGTTACCTCATCGTAAGCCTTTTTTTCATGAAAGTACGGTCCCACTTGGTTATTTACCTTAATATTAACATTTCCCCATTGTGTGAATTGCTCCACCCTTCTGCGCTATTTTTGTGAAAACCCTTTCATTCTTAGCATATGTTGTAGACAACTCCCTTTTACCTTATCATACGCCTTCTCAAAACCAATTTTGAAAATTACCCCATCCTCTTTCTTTGAGTGAAGTTCATGAATCATTTCATGAAGAAACACTACACCTTCCATGATATTTCTACCAAGAAGAAAGACAGTTTGTGTTGGTCCGATAATTTTTTTGGGCTATGATAGATAATCTAATAGTTGCCACTTTAGTGAAGATATTGAAAGATACATTCGACAAATAAATTGGTCTGTATTGTTGAATCACTTTCACATCTTTCTGTTTAGTTAGCAAAATAATTTTTCAGAAGTTTAGAATGTCTAGTGGAAGTGAACTATGGTGGAAGTCCGTGAACAAAGCCATTATATCTTTTGTAATCAAAGTCCATAAGACCTGATAAAATTCTAGCGGGAACCCATCTGGCCCTGGTGCCTTACTATGTTTCATTTGGAAGACTGCAGTCCTCACTTCATCTTTGGTAAAATCGGTTGTTAATAAAAACTCATTTTCCACTACTGAAACCTGAGGAATGTCTCCGATGTGAAGCTCATCCATGGATATGGTAGACCTCTGATGGGTCAAAAAGTGACTTATAATAATTGGTAATATGCTTTTTAAGTTGAGCATCACGATTTATTATATCATTCCATCCTCTAGCTAGAAAATATGAGTTTTTCTATGCCTACTATTTTCCAACATGTGATAATTTTTAGTATTTGAGTCACCTTCTAGTAGATGTTTCACCTTAGTTTTTTGATACCATTTTAGTTCCCCTTCATGAAGTAATTAATTCAGCTAACCTTTTGTTTAACACATGTTTTAGATAAAGAATATCATCAATGTGTTACTTTAGCATGACAGGAATTGGCCAAGCAAATAGACATTGTTTTTTATGCATGTCAGGCTAAGTCTCATGTCGTGTGTATTACCTTTTCGAGTTTGTCTATCTAGTTGCAGTATTATCATTCTTGATAAATTTATTGTACAAATTATTTCAAAGCAAATGCTAGCCTTTGCCAGCTCAAGACAAATGCATCATACAGATTAGCATTTTGTTGAACAGATTATTGTGACCGTGGAGATTTAAACAAACGGAAACCGTAGGACACGGTCGTCCGGACGGCCGGACGAAGGGACCGAGGGAGGGAGTCTGTTTTCGTTACTGTGTGCATGTGCGCACAGCGCTTTAGATTTTTTTCTTTTTTGACTTCACCTTCTTTACTATTACCAGTATCGTGCTCGTGCGTTGCTACGGGACGGCCAAATTTTTGTATAAAAACACATAGATCATATAATAAAATAGCAATATTATAAAATTAAATAATAGCATTAAAGTGACATTTAATTTAAATAAACAAAATTTATGAAATTAACACGGTCACAAAGATCGTGGTGTCACAAACTCATAAACTTAACTATATAGACCCATGTCCAATATGAAATCAGGGAAACTTAATCTTAGCACTTTTGCTCATAACCATGCATAAAAAACATTTGAACTGAAGCTAACAGAGCATAAAAGCGGAAGGCAGTGGCTACTTTTATTCTGTTTTTCAAAGTCACAAAACAATGAGTGAGACAAAACAAAATCCATACTCAAGCACACAAACCACAAAATGGGCATCTATGATTCTTAAAATATCAAATGTTGTAATGAACTATTTTGACTAAAAATAAAGCTGATATATAAAGATCTTTGAAATTAATGTATCTTTCAAACTAACATGAACAAAGCCGAAGAAACCAATATAGTAAAAACAAATTGAATGTGTAATTATTTTTGGTAAGCTGCAATCATCTGTAATAAACAGAAGTGATTAATTAATTTCTCACGACAATCTCCAACAGCACAGCAAAGTGCTTAGCTGTTTTCTTTGTTGGTTCGTTGGAGCTGAATCGTTGTATTATCTTCCTTGCTCAGTAGTGAGAGCTGAAAACGGATTTCAATCTGCAGAAGACAGAAATCAAAAAGATTAGTTCATTCAACCATGAGTAGCACGACCACGGCTACATTTTTGGCCATGAGATAAAATGCGGACCAAAAGGTTTAGGCTTGCATGTTTCTTCTGGAGAAGAACTGATTTTCAAACTCTTCTCACTTTCTAACAAATGGGTCAGAACGTTGGAGATATCAGAAATCAGAAATAGACATGCTAACTTTTCAAGTTCTAGCAGTTCAAGCATAGTTGATCATGTAAGTAATTGAGATACCATACTTTTGATTCCATCGAAAAACATGTTCGTGTGCCTTTTTTATGTAGGATTAAGCATATCAGTTAAACATTGGAAATAGCTAGGAATTGCAATTGCCAGTGCCAGATATCTATGAAAGGGATTGGGTTGGTGGGACTTATGATTCAGAGGCACACATTTTCTTGTCACATCATAATTGTCAGTGGCTTAGAGGCTGCAGATATACTAACAATATTTATAAAAAGTGATTTGTTGAGTCCTAAACCAGTGGACATGCTTACAATTTTTATGTGTGACAATGAACAGTTAGAAACACCTAGTGCAATTGTCGGACCATGAACGGTAGGCAGGAGGGAAACTAAAGCTTGAAATGAAAGGCAGATGAGTATAGAAGAACGGGCAGCTAGCGAGCGTGATAGGCAGTGATATCTGATCGACAAGCTGTCCTCATCGGTGACGCGGGCGCTAGGTTTGGGCGGCGATGCCTGTACTGAACTCCCGTACGATTTATTATAAAAAACCTGTGATTCTTTGTGTGACGATTAAATGGGAACTCACCATCGGCGATGCAGGCCTCGATGCGATCAGATAGGAACTCCTCTCTCTAGTCGTACGGAGACTCCTGAGGAGGTGGCAATGAATCCTTCGACGACGTGCTTGACGGCGAGGTGCTGCCGCCCTGACCCGAAGCACAGGGATTGGAAACCGGACTAGCAAATAATTTAACCACAGACATACAGTTACCTTTCGAAGCTTGCTGCACTGCATAGGGAAAAAGTGAGATCGTCCGCTCAGGATATAAATTTCATATAAGTTAACTGCAAATGACATAGCAACTTCTGAGTTCACATTATCAAGGACTGGATCTGACCATTACCTAAAGATCTAAGCATACAAAAATATGACCAGCAAAGAAAATGAAGGCGTGTTAGAACGCAACTAATATTTCAGTGATTTGAAACATTCATCTAGAAATTAGGAACAACCATGCAAAATCACAACCAGCATCCCGTAAAGTTTGTGCTAGCAACAACCAAAACATCAATGGATTGGAGTGGACGACCTCTGTATATGTTCTGTATGTTCAACATTGTTTATAGGCAAGTAGTCCAATGCAACCAAAAAAATTCTGACTGCCGCCCAGGTATTCACTCCTGCCGATATCAGCAGTAGGCACGCACTCAGGAAGCCAGAGCCGGCCATCAGCATGTACGCCATCAGCAGGCCGGTAAAAGAAGCATACAGCCATCGGGACAAGGGAAACAACCAACGCTAGCCTCCACGCTCTACGGCGATCACAGCGGCGGCAAGAAGCACACATCCATCTGTGGGAAACGTAGCGACGGGAAAGGTAAAGCCAAACGAGGCCCAAGGTACTTCTAGCGGATGTGGACAAGGCAAATCTAGTGCCGGCGGTGGCCGACAGTACTCCACTACGGCCGCGGCAGGAGAAAATGGCTATTATAAAACTCCAATCGTTATGATTTCTCTCAAATAGGACTCTACACGTTTGTTTCTCTCTAATAGGACTTCAAACAATAACCATAAGCTATAATAATATTTTGATCCATTTTAATCTCTTTTGGACTCTAAGTACATGTATTTGTTCCTAAAGTGATATTTTTACCCCTCAATGTGTTTATTGCTGCTGCATCGTGGCTGGCTGGTCGCCTTGCCATGGCTGCCTACAGCGTGGCCATGGCCTCCATGTAAAGAGAGAAAGGAGATTATAAAATCAGATCAGAAAAAAGAGAGAGGAGAAAAATGAGAAGGAAAAAAAACCACGTGACTAGTACTCCTCTGCTTCGACACGAGATCTCTGGTTCACCTGCATCGTACAGCCACCGCCGATGCCTCTAGCAGTCACTGGCAGGTATGATGGAGGCGAGGCGGCGACATATGCCCTTATACGCCGCCCAAGGGAGCGAGCTGTGCTGACCCGTGCCCCGTACCTCTGATGCGCCGCCGCCGAGGCCAGCAGAAGCAACCGTTGGTGGGGTGGATGATAAAAGCCGGAGCTCGATGGGGAGAAGGCGCCTGCTTCTGGAAGTAGGAACGCCCGGCATCCAGGACAGCATAGGCATCGGCTTCCAAGCCCCTGCCGTGGCGTCCTGAGCGGCGGTGGCGTTGGGAAGGGTGGAGGGTGGCGGCGTTGGGAGTGTTGTCGAGCTGCGGCGGCGGGCTTGATGCGTCGAGCCAGATACAGGAGGGCAATATGGTCATTAGAAGAAAAATACATGTATTTCAGTATGTATTTGAGACTTAAAACATGATTAAAAGGCTGAAAATGTCATTATAGCTTATGGTTATTATTTGGAGTCCTATTAGAAAGAAGCAAATGTTTAGAGTCCTATTTGGGAGAAGCCACGACAATTGGAGTCCTATAATAGCTATTTTCTCAGCCGGCAGGAACCACAACAAAATAAGGAAGATCAATGGATTACGTACCTTGTCGCTACGTGGGCGGCGATGGTCTATGTCCGTGGCGTCGTCTATGTCTGCTGCGGTCCGCCCTAACACCACCTGCTGCCAGGCACTCGGAGACCCACGGAGGCTGCTGGAGGATGCCGCTGCACTGACCCAAAGAAAGACGGCGTCGGCGGAGGCGGCTCGGGGCTCCCGGCTGCGGACGACGAGCACTGGTGCGGTCGGCGGCCGGTGTCGCGGTCACGTGGAGTCACCGATCGCAGGAGGCGAGTGATACGATCTCCGGTTTCCAAATAATGCACGATTAGTGACACGGTTTCTATAAAAGGGACTACGAAGGGAGGGATCTATGGGAGGGGAAAGGGGTTACGGGAGGGGGAAGGCGTTTCTACGGACGGAGGGGAGAAAGTATCGCAGCACGCGGCAGGGCGACGACCGGAGCGGTGTTTTACCGCACGGTAAGTGTGTCCCTGTTTCACTCTTTTTATTTGTGTGGGAGAGGAGAATAATACATGTATGTATGTTGATCAAGAGTACAATGATTAAAAAACATCTCGTGTCTGTCTCCTCTTGCTCAGAGAACTAGACCTATTGCTATTTTATGTGCAATTGATATTATGGTTTGTTTCGATATATTTTTTAAATGTTTCAACATATATTTCTGGATTTTTGTGATAAGTACTTTTAGGATAGTTGTTCAACATATATTTCAGGGTTGAGGGTTGTTTCAACGTATGTTTCTGAGTTATTTTAATATATGTTTCTAGATTTTTGCAGCAGTCGTCCCTAGGTTATTTTAACATATGTTACTGGATCGTTTCAACATTTAATTATGTGTTGTTTTAATAGGTATTTCAGGGTGTATTTCAATGGATTTTTTTGTTGTAATAATTATTTTTGGGTTGTTTTAAGATATGTCTTACTGTTCCTTCAACAAATACTACGAGGAGTTTCAATTGATGATTTTTGGATTATTTTAATATATATTTATGCGTCGTTTCAACACGTATTTCTAGCGGGTCTCCGATTGGACATGCATGCAGTGGGTTGGCGCACGATACATGCATGTTGATTCACTTTTTTTACCGCCTTTTTCACTGTTAATACATGCATGCACGATGATCCAATAATACAGTGATCCAAAGCATCTCGACCTTGTTTCCTGTTTTGTAGAGGCTAGACCTGCTGCAATTTTTTTTGTAATTGATTTTTCTATCCTGTTTTTTATATATATTTTTAGGTTATTTTAATATATGTTTTTGGGTTGTTTTAACGTATGTTTCTGGGTGGTTTCAACAGTTATTCTAGGGGTGTTTCCAATAAATTATTTTTTGGTTGTTGCGATAGGTATTTCTGGATTGTTTCAACATATGTTTCAGAGTTGTTTCAACAAATATCCCCGGGTGTTTAAACAGAGATTTTTGGGTTGTTACAATAGATATTTCTGCGTTATTTGAAAACATATTTACGGATTGTTTCTGGGTTATTTCAAACTAGATATGCTGTACATCCAGATAAGATAAAAAAATTTAAAAAGTTTTAAAAATATATTCATATAGAGTCTTGTTGTGAAGATCTTATCAGGAGAAACACAATAATAAAATTGAATTTTAATTATGATATATGGTTTATGAGATATGACTTTTTTTTAACCAAGTGTATGTGTATGTACACAATATATGCATGCAAGAGTAGGGTGGAGGCAGCAGCCGCCGGCATCCAAACGTCTAAGCGCTAGCGCCCCCAACAAACAAATGCATGAGATCGACTTGCCTTGATGTAGATCCCACTCTCATGGTGCTACATGCCTATATTTGTATCTCGTGCTTCTTGGAGATACAACGTGGGTCAGACGGTGGCTTCTTTTCCTACGAATATCCCTTATCGGTAGAATCGTCCTATGATGTTTGACAGTAGACTCTCTATTTGTTTGTTTTGCTATGTAATACCCTTTTTAACAGTTCAGGTAACTTCTTGGTAAATGTTATGGTTTTGTAAACCGGTTTTTTTCCTCTTTCATAAGAAGCGCTGCAATGCGATGGGTGGTTATATTTTAGCAGAGAATTGCTATGGCTATTGATATATTTTAGCAGAATTGCAATTGTTCAGTATCTGTTCTCCATCTTTCGTACAGCAAGGTGCTAGGAACGGTGAACCATTTTTTGTCTCGAATGTATACTAATAAAAAAAAAATTCGTCTGGGAGCAATTGTTCAGTATCTGTTCTTCACCTTTCGTACAACACCTCCCAACTAAACGCTATCAGTTTTATGGGACTGCGGGATATATCTGCTATATGTGCCATCTTTGGTTTAACATAACAGGCCACATTTTGTCTAGTCAATTTGCTGTAAGATGATGGCGACTTCAGAGTGCTAAGATGGTGGTGATGCCATACTGACAGAACACTGCTAGCTAGTATTTTCTGCAAGTGAGCGAGAGAAGAACGAGAGCTTGACCACGCCGACCCACCTGGCCAACCACGATGGCGACCGTGGCTGCCCTCCCCCACTCCGATTCGGACGGCGGCTGCGCTGCCTGGCAGCTCTCCACCACGCTGATGAAGGACGCCTTCCCCCGACCTCGACGGCGGCCGCGGTGGTGACTGCAGCGGCGATGAGCCCTCCCACCCCGACCTCGGCTGCAAACCTCCACCAGCAGCGATGGAGGCGGTGCCCCCCTCTCCGCCCTGATTTCACCGCGATGGCGGCTACTGTCCACCCCACCGGTGGTAGTGGCGCCCCTTCCCTCGACGTCGCGAGGGGCCAGGGAGCGAGGACAGCGCGGGCTGAGCAGCGGCGGGCCGGCGGTGGTGTGTCTGTCCGTGCGAGGAGGGATGGAGGCGACACAGCCCCCGCGGTAGCGCAGTCCGCCCTCGCGTGACAGCCTTGGCGGCGGCGGCCCCTCCCCACCAGCAGCGGCAGCTGCAGCGTGGTGGCGGCGTAATTCATGGCGGGGCAGTATGTGTGATGTTCTTTGGTTTTGTCTGTTCGTGAGCAGTGGCGGAGCAGAGGCTCGTTTTTTTAGATAAAGGAAATTATAGTTTCGGCTTCAGTCGTCCTCTCACGAGAATGCATCAGGTCAAATTATTATAATAAGAAATTATAAAGAATAGAAACTAACAGAAGAGAATTACATCCCAACAAGCGGCTCGAGTAGTCCTGCGCGACACATGACTTGCTACGTGATGTCAATTCCACAAGAATAAGACTACCAATGTTAAGACACTGCCATCACACGTCTGTCAAACCAAGAAAGGGTACTGAAAGATCGTCGGACACCTACAACCATTGAAGACCTGGGTATGGAAACCTAGCAACAGCACGAAGCCCCTGTTACAAGTGCAATGGAGCGACCGTTCATGAAGTCTTCCAACCAGCGATGTCTCTACTGAGAAAACTGACATCCACAGACGCCATCATCGCTCCACCAGAGAATCGGAGATGGGTTTTCACCCGGAGAGATCCCCACGAACATGGTAGAACAACCACTGCTCACCAGTAGCCGAGCTGTTATGCCTCGATTAGGACCTCCGTCTTGAACTAGCCATTGTCGTGTTCGCCTAGGCCGGCTGCTACCGCTACTACAAGTAAGGCCGCCGCAATCCCACAGCACGCCAACGCCGTCACCGATCCAATTCGCCACCACCATCCCAGCCGGCGACACGGCCGGACCCCAGCAGCTGCCCCGGCAAATGAAGACGAACGACGTGACGACGCCTTCATGGAGGTGATACGCGGATATGCCACCGCCGTCAGCCCAAAAGGCAGGTTTTCACCCTCGTCAACCATCGTACCAGAAGCCGCCGATGGGAGGCAGACCAGCCAGCCATAAGACGACGTCGACCTCGCCGATATCGGCCCACTGCCACCACTCCGGAGTTGCCGCCACAAGGGCGACCAGCCTGGGGCGAGATCTCCCACCGTCGGCTGCCTCCGAGCCGCGCACGAACCGAGGCCGGCCACGGCCTCGCCGCCGCCCGATCTGGCCCACCGGTCCGCCGCCGACCTTCACCAAGGAGTGCCATGCCACCCCACCCTTGCCACCGTCGGATACGCCCCGCCCCGGCCATTGCGGCAGGCCTCACAGCCTTGCCGCCAGCGGCCCACTCCGGCGGAGGCGCGGCGCGAGAAGGAGAGGAGAGGAGGTGGCGGCGCAGGATGGATCCGCTGCCCGTGCCGCCCCGCATGGAGAGCGACGTAGGGGCCTAGGGGTTCTCCCGACGACTCGTTATGATCACGGAGCAGAGGCTCGTCCAGGCGGCTTCAATATTTTTGATGAATCTATCGTTGGACTTGATGCTATTTTCATCGTGTCATTTTTATCACTGCCAAAAGCAAGTGAATTGTAAAATAATTCTGTGCAGTGATCTGGTTTTGTGTAATTACAACGGCAATTCAGCTGGATTTGTATAAAGTGTTTGAATATGACAAATTAGAGTGTCGCAAATTACAGTGAAATGACCCAGAAAGCTTTTGGATTGGAAACGGAGATGGGTCCGTAATTTACGGAGCGCCGGTTGAGGCGATCGCGGAGGCGATTCCCAGCCCGACTCCGTTCTAGGCCGCCGCCGCCGGCGTCCTCGATCTGCTTGGCTGCTGGCCTTCGGTCTACAGCGTCCACGCATCGCTGCCAAAGGGCTGTCCGTGAAGAGATGATGGGAGCACTTGTTTGGGCAAGACAGAAGGTTACACGGAAGACGAACATCATACCGACCTTGATCTAGATTGCTGCTGACGGCGATCTTGATCTGCCACGCCGACGACCACTCGGTCCCGGTGTCCCCGCCCCGCCGCCAACCTGCAGTTGGTGACGGCCCCCGCAAATCGTCGGTTAGCCGTTCTTGGCGCCGCCGACCATAAATTACCGCTAGGGTTTGCCTTTAGGTCTTCCTTGGGTCGGTTTCCGTTTTGATGGTTGTGCTAGTGTCTGCACAGCACATCTAGGACGCGTTTGGTAGCGGGGCAGAAGGGTGGCCCAAGCCCCCTTGCTGCAGCGGCCCGTGTTTGATGCACCTGACCCAACATTGGAGTGCATGCAGCACGAGATCTAAAGCAGCTTGGGCCAGGCTACAGGGAAACGCCCACCCCATGGTTTTTCTGCGGCCTGGCTGCGTTAAGCGCCCACATGCTCGCTGTCATTACCTCCTAGGCCATCTTCTTGTTCTCAGCTCCCACTAAGACCGATGCAGGAGGAAGGAGCCGCTCAAGTGCGACGCAGTGGAGCTTGACACTGCCGCAGGGGAGCATCTCCGACGAAGGGGAACCCTCACCGGTGCGGCCCTCCACGGGTAATCTCCGGATAGACTCGCCGTCGTCGAAGGTCGAACCCTCCCCGACACGGCGCTCCCTTCCGCGTCCCGGGTTCCCGGATAGCCTCGCCGTCGTGTTTCCATGGCTGCGCACGGTTTCTGCCGCCACTCTGATGGCCGCAACTACCATCAGTACGTGCGTCTCCTACTTCCTCTGGAGGCGTTCGTCTTCGTTTGGTACTGTGGTTCACGAGGTGCTCGACGGCCGTCATAAAAAAAACTTGCTGCTGGAACCTCGCCGCCGTGTACTGGCATGTCCTTGCCTGTTTCTTCTCGATTTGCTCGGCCGATGTGGGGCTCCGTGGTGGCGGGAGGCGCGACGGCCTTGCTCCTGGTGGCAGCCTCGGTGGTGGACGGCACACGACGGCCTCCTGGTGGATTTCTTCTGCCATGCGACGGTGGTGCTCAACGTCCCACATGTGTTCGATGAAATGCCAAAGAGGATGTCTGAGGGGGTAACGTTACCATTGTCTAGGTGCAGGGTCACTGAACTCTTGCGTACAGGCAAACAAACATGTTCTCAACTTAGCCTGGCTCTGTTCGGATATGCAACCAAACACGGCCACCTGTACCGGTTGGACTCTGGCTGGCCATAGACAGGCCAGCCGGCCAGGCCTCCCAGATGCAGGGCAGCAAACACGCCCCTAGTGTTTGTGCCCCCTAAAGATCGCTTTGGCATCAGCAAGAGTGGGCGGAGGGACAGAGTGTGAACTGCCGGGGCTGCGGGCGGCGCGAGGCAGTTCAAGAACTCCAACATTTGGTGGAGGAAAAGAAGCCCGTGGTGGTCTTCCTAATGGAGACAAGGATGGGGGAGGAACGTGCTCTTGGTTTGCGACGGGATCTTGGCTTCCATAATGCCATCGTCATCAAATCTGAGGGCTTGAGTGGTGGTTTGGTGTTACTCTGGCGACACGATGTGGTCGTGGCAGAGTTGAGCAAATCAAGATCGCACATTGATGTGCTTCTGTCTTGCGTCAGACTGAGGATTTCACAGTTGCGGTTCACAGGTTTCTATGGGGAACCTAGGAGAGAGAGGCGCAAAGAAAGTTAGTACCTGATGAGGTTCCTACGAGCACAGTCTACTTCACCGTGGTTGTGTGTTGGGGACTTCAACGAGGTGTTGTCAGTCGAGGAACAAATGGGTCACAACGAGAGAGAGGCCTGGCAGATTGCTGCATTCCAAGAAGCGATGAGTGACTCTAGGCTTGCCGATCTCGGTTTCCACGGACTGCCATATACATGGGACAATCGCCAAGATGGTGATAGGAATGTTAAAGTTCGTTTGGACCGGGCTTTGGGTGACGATGGTTTTTTCTCTGCAATGGGGGAGTCAGAGGTGTATCATATCCCTTTGGCGGAGTCGGACCACTATGGCTTGCTTGTGGAGGTGAGGGAGCGGGTGTTGTCGGGGAGCAGGATCGGCCGGCGAAAACCTAAACCTTTTCGCTACGAAAATATGTGGAAGAGCCATGGAGAGTATATGGACTTTGTTACCATAACTTGGGATCCGGGTCCTGGCATCATGGATTTGTCTACAGCTATGGGAGCTCTATCCTCCTTGCAGACATCTCTTAAAGCGTGGGACAAGGAGGTGTTTGGGTCGGTTAAACAGCAGGTGAAGGACCTCCGTGCAGAACTTGAAGAAGAGAGAAATAACACCCTGTATAGAAGTGTGTTTCCTCATTATCTTTCTCGGTGAGAATTAATGGAGTTTTTTCAGAAATCTTCAAGCCAACAAGGGGAATTCGACAAGGTGATCCTATATCACCGTATCTTTTCCTTTTATGTGCTGAAGGTCTTTCATGTATGGTGAAGAGCATTGGACCATTATACGTCTCAAGAGGAGTGCGTGTGTGCAGAAACGCACCATGGGTTTCTCATCTGTTGTTTCCGGATGATTGTTTGATTTTTACTCAAGCTTCAAAAGTGGGTGCCGAAAGGATCGCAGATATTCTTGAGGACTATAACAAGGGTTCAGGACAGTTGGTAAATAAGACCAAATCTGCAGTCTTTTTCATTCCAATTGTCAGCAAGAATGTAAGAGGGAGGTACTTGAAAGCCTACAAATCCCAACTGAGGCCCTAGGAGAACGATATCTGGGCCTCCCTACGGCGGCAGAAAGAGGAGCTGCAGATGCTTTCAATTATGTGCCGGCGCGGGTGAGGGGTTTTGTTAGTGGTTGGGCAGAGAAAAATGTGAGTTGTGCGGCCAGAGAAGTTCTTATAATGGCAAATGCTCAATCATTTTCGACATATGCAATGTCGTGCTTCAAATTATCACCTGAGGTGTGCTGTAAACTCACCTCAACAGTGTCCAACTATTGGTGAGGAAGCTCTTTGGACAATCACAAGATCCATTGGCTTCGGTGGGAGAAGCTAACAAAATCAAAGGATCAAGGTGGCATCGGTTTCAGAGATTTCACCTTATTTAACAAAGCTATGTTAGGCAAACAAGGGTGGAGGCTTTTGATGCGGTCGGACTCGCTGTGTGCTAGGGTACTGAAGGGCAGGTATTATCCATCATTTGACTTCCTATCGGCGACCAAAAAACAGTGAAGCACGGCGACGCGGAAATCGATTTTACATGGGAGAGATGTGCTGGCACGTGGCCTCATTCATCGTGTTGGCCCCAGGAATATCAATGTGTGGAACGATAATTGGATTCCAGGCTCACGGCTGCTCTGGCCAGTGGCAAGGCTTGAAACGGCGATGGCGGAGCGGGTAGGAGATTTGTTCATTCTTGGCACACAGGTATGGGATGAACGGAAGGTGCGCAAATCTTTTATAGAGCTTGACGCGGCTGAGGTGCTGAAGATCAAGCCAAGTACGCGGCTCGAGACCGATGTGATGGCTTGGGCTTTCGAAAGACATAGTGTCTACTCAGTTCGCTCTGCATACAATCTTCTCAAGGAGGATCAGATGGCAGCAGATATGGCTACCATAGGTGAAACCGGATGCTCCGGGGAGGAAAAAGCATGGAGGGCAGTGTGGAAGATGACAGTTCCTCGAAAGGTTTGGGTTTTCTGGTGGAGAGTTTTACCAACTCACTGCCTTCAAAATCTGAACTAAAGAGAAGGCATGTAGCCGAAGAAAGTTTTTGCGAAGTGTGCGAAGACCCTGATGAGTCCATTTTTCATGTGGTCTTCGAGTGCACGGTGGCGAGGCACTTCTGGGAAGAAGTTAGGAAGCTGACAAGTGCTAAGATTCTAGCTCTTCACCCGTGCTCCTAGGCAACAGACGCTCACCACCACAACACATGCCCGACTGGTGATGTCGTGCTGCTATGTGGCTCCTGGGCATTATGGACGGGGCATAACGCACGCCGACATGGAAGGAAAACTTGGGATCCAGGTGCTACGGCGAGATATATATCTAGCCTGCTAGAGGATCTAGCCTCGCTGAAGATGCCGCCCCTGGTGACTAAAGCGGGAAGACAGATGAGATGGCAGAAACCAGAAGAGGGGCGGGTCAAGGTGAACACCGATGCTGCGTTCGACCTGGCCTCTTGCACTGATCGCGTAGGGGTGATCATCCGTGACCACCTGGGGTTGGTCCAGGGTGCGGCGGCTCGTTGGCTGGACGACGTCCCGGATGCTCTTACCGCAGAAGCTATGGCGGCCAAGGAAGGTCTAGAGCTGGCTCTGGAAAACGGCTACGATAGGGTAATCTTGGAGGTGGATAGTCGTGTCCTGAAGAACCTGCTCGAGGACGATGGAGGGATGAGATCAGCCATTGGCAGTCTTTGTTTTGACATCACGGAGTTAGGCAGGAGTTTTAGTGCTTTTAAAATTTCTTGGGTGTGTAGGGTAGCTAACTCGGTGGCCGAGCATTGTGCTCATTCGGTCTCGGTCATTGAGAGCTGCTTCTTTTGCTTGACAATGTCCCGGTTTGGTTGACCGAACTTGCCAATGCCGATTGTACTCCTGTCCATGTTTAATGAAGGCTCTGTGTTGCTCAAATTGCAGTGAAATACATGTTAACAAGCCGATTTGGAGAAATTATCTAATTACTAGTTGATTTCGGGAAATCATTGGATCATTACTACTCAATCAATATATGAATAAAATACTACTAGATTTGGAGAAATTATCTAATTATATAACTACTCGATAGATACTAGAAATTATCTAATTACTGGTTGATTTCGGGAAATCACTAGATTATTACTACTCAATCAAAATATGAATAAAATACTACTCGATTTGGAGAAATTATCTAATCTAATTATATAACTACTCAATAAATACTATGAATAAACAAAAATACTTGATTTTGAGGAATTATTACTTCTCGATACAAAACTATGAGTAAAATACTACTACTTGAATTACTACTTGATTTGGAAAAACCGCTGAATTATTACTTCTTAATAAAAATATGATTAAATACTACTTGATTTGGAGAAATTACCTGTTACAACTACTTGATAAATACTGTGAATACAATACATCTTGATTTTTGGAAATTATTACTACTTGATATAAAACTATGAATAAAATACTACTACTTAATGTACTACTTGATTTGGAAAAATCGATGAATTATTACTCCTCAATAAAAATATGAATAAAATACTACTCGATTTGGAAAAATTACTTAATTATAACTACTCAATATAAAAGACCATCTACAAATTTAACACGTCACTTGTCACAACACTATTGGCTGATAAAGTAATGAACAAACTGCCTAACTAGAAGGTCCGGAGGTCCGGTCCTCAAACCAAGGATGAACACAGGTTAAAATGACTATGACAAGATAATCAACAAGTAGACAAGTACAAATCTACTATAATTTCGACTTGCAGCCATCACTTGCAGTGATACTAGAACATCAAGTGCCCTTCGGGCGCCCTACCGTGATTTCTCTTTCACACCTTGAATTTTAGCCGGTTCATTAGAGAATTGCTTCATTCATCAATAGCAAAATCATTATGGCTAATTTCCTAAGAAAACATAAATGGTTTATAATCTTGAGTTGACAAAACACTACAAAGGGCATAGACAAGTAAATAAAACATATGAGGTCACAAAGCTACTTTCAGGGAGTGAGGCAAGACCAAAAAAATTGAAGAATCACTCGTTCACAACAGTTTTACAAAAAAAAAAGACCAAAGGTAAAACCAATTATCAATTATGCATATAATGAATTAACAGTACATCTAAATCAGTAGTCCTGTAGCCTCCAGTAGCAGCGGGCATTGTGGTCACAAAAGATCAAATCAGGAATTCAGGAGTACCATCATCAGATCAAAGTAGTCAAAGCCCTATCAGCAAGAATGACCTGCAATTTGGCACACCCAGCACATCAGAGCATGGTACGACATAGAAAATAGATGCAAACCAGAAGTTACATGCAATGGATCATTTAAATATATATATATATAATTATACTCATTTAAGCCTTTTATAACCATTGCCAAGAGTACATAATCTAATGCATGATAGGACACAGAGCTACAAATTCTAGGTATGACGAGCAGATATTTGTAGGACCATCTCTTCCCGGAGCAGGAAAAAGCACAACATATGGGGTTTCCAAAATTTATTATGCCATTGACACAAAAAAAAAAATCCAATTCTTGAGAACTTCGACAAGGCAAATCCAGTGGCAAGTTGGGGCATGCTGACACACAGCATACTTTCTACCATGAGAAGAGATTTCTAGTTATGTTAAGAAGTCTGAGATATGAAACATGCTGTGTTAGCAAAACCCGCAACAACAAAATGACATTTGTGTATTCCTCAGATGTGTGCGTCATACAGTTGCATGAGCTATGAGTCTTACAATTTTCAAAATGGATGTATTTTTTTAATGATGAAGAAATGTCTTACCTGACATCCCCATAAGATCACCAAACGCCTGGATACATTAACAGAATCAGGTCTCCCAAATTCCAGTTGTTCTTCGAATACTTTAGACCTATGATAAGATCGTTTTGTTTCTCTTGTGGTTTAGAATGTTACATTTGTGTACAAATAATTAAAAGCAAGGCAGTAATGGTATTATCTGAAATAGCAATATTGACCCGGCAACTGAAATTGCTGACAAAACTGTACACAAGCTTGTAACATAATCTGCAGGGTCATGCTATTGCCAAATTCAGACCTGTTCTCCAAAGTCAATGTTTTTTTTCATGTGAACCTTTATTCAGACCAACCTGCATCAGTAGTCAACTGAGAAGCCAGCCTCGACCCTTGAGGTAGCAGAACCATGTATCCAATTTGAACCTGACAAATCACCTGAGCATAATAAATATAACCAGATCCTCAATCATTTTAACACATTTGGGTTAAAATAGCAGTAAAAACAAATAGTTTAGCATCTAGCAACTTTACGTCAGACAGTATAATATGGTAGATCCAATAGACACCAAAAAAGGCAATGGCAGTATAGTATGGTAGATCCAATAGTCAGCATCATAATACTGCCCCTTTTGCTTTGATAAAAATTCCCAGATGACCCAAATACATTTGATATAGTACAATTTACTTCATCTACAATTCTCAGAAAACCCCAATCGTACAGCAAAAGAAATTCCCTTGTACCTCAGTTCAGTAAGAAAGTCAGGATGCTTGATTGGTTGTAAAAAATAAAAGTCAGGATGCTTGATCTTGAGCTCCATAGCTTCATGGTGCACCTTGATAGGCATCTCTCACCAGGTCGCAGACTACCTAAAACACCATACCAACACAAGTCAGTTGGATCCAATCCAATGCCACAAGAACAAAAAGACATGATGGAATGAGTGTTGGATTCAAGACACAGGATATTTCACACATAGCCCTTTGATTGCAAAGATAGAAATGTCTTGGTTACAATCATATGTCCCAACTCCGGCTCTTATAGGCTGTGAGCCGCCCCTATGACGATAGCATATTCTAACTACCTAAAGGTAGATACTTTGATCCCCTTCTAACATTACTTGGCTGCCAAGGTCCCTTGATCAACTTGGAAGCCAAGGCAGCCCTTCACCTACTCATACTGCTAAGGGCAAAGTAAGTTATAGGATAGTATAAACTATACTTAGAGCTTAACACATGGCTAACACTAACAGTTCTCCCCTTTAGCCTTGTATCCCTTGGAGGTGATGAGCTTCAGACCAATCCTTCTTCTCATTTCTTCAAACTTGGTTCTTCCCAATGATTTGGTTAGGATGTCTGCAAGCTGATCATTAGTGGAGATGTGGTCTGCCTGAATGCTTCCATCTTCCAAGCAGTTCCTAATGAAGTGGTATTTGATCCTTATGTGCTTGCTGCGCTCATGGAAGACTGGATTCTTAGCAAGTGCAAGAGCTGATTTGCTGTCCACCTTGAGCTCAACCACTTCCACACGCCTACCAAGGAGATCAGCCAGAAGCTTGGAGAGCCAGATAGCTTGAGTTGCAGCTGTAGTAGTTGCAATGTACTCAGCTTCACAACTTGACAAGGCCACTACCTTCTGTTTTACTGACTGCCAGCTCACAAGGTTGTCACCAAAGAAGAAGAGAGTGCCACTAGTGCTCTTGCTGGTATCAATGTCTCCAGCCAGATCACTGTCACAGTAGCCAATGAACCTGGCCTTCCCTGGTGCCTTGGTGTAGTGCAGCCCATAGTCTAGAGTCCCAGCAACATAGCGGAGAATGCGCTTGATTGCTGCTTGGTGTTCAGTTGTTGGCCGCTCCATGAACCTACTGACAAAGCCCACAGCAAAGGCCAAGTCTGGCTGGGTATGAACCAGATAGCGCAAGCTGCCCACCAATCTTCTGTAGTGGGTTGGATCAACTTCCTCAGCTGTGTTGTCCCTGCTCAACCTGAGCCTCTCCTCCATTGGAGTGTGGCTGGGTTGCAGGCTTCCATACCTCCTAGCTCAAGAATCCTCTTGGCATAATGAGTTTGCCTCAGAGTGATTCCAGTCTCATCTTGATGTACCTCCACTCCCAGGTAGAAAGACAGAAGGCCGAGGTCGCTCATGTCGAAGACAGTCTTCATCGGATCCGACGGCTTGCGGCCTAACGGGCGACGTGGCCCGATCCACTCCCCGTCTTTTGGAAGCAGGATTCCTATTTACGGATGGAGGGTGTTTCTGCAAAACATACAGAGACGCGTGTCGCCGCGTGAAGAAGCCACCGATGCCCGGAATTCTCACGTGCGAGCAAAGGGCAGTGGGTTTAAACCAACCCCGATTGTGCAGTTCAATTAGTGCTTGAAGATGCTTATTCTGCAACTTGGTGCTCTTTGGTAAGTCACCTGATACAACATCCAATATACCTGGGTACAGAGAAGAAAAACACAACTCACTGTTAACAAAAACAAGCAAGATTAAGCAACCAAACTAACAGCTTGTTCAAGCAGAAAAATCTATGTGATAAAACCATGGGATAGATGTAGTAGGGTCAATATGAAATTAATGAACAGTTTATGCATTACCTTCGGCAACAGATCTGGTTTCAGGAACAACATCCCCAGTTGCTATATTTACACGAGAAACAAAACTTGAATTCAACTCACTCATGGTCTCAGTAAATACTTTTGGTACTAGTGATTTGTATTCTTCAGGGGAAAGCAGTCAAGCACCTTCAAGCACCTGTGAGCATCACCATTTCCATATAAGAGCACAACGGCAAGGTCATTTTTCCTCAGAGTTTGTTAGAAAGCATAACTGTTTTTCTATATTTCTGCAGCTAGCTTTACCACACATTCCAAAACTTTGTCAAAGTTGTTGTGAACTGTAGTGACCTCTCAAATCTATCCTCAGCTTGCCTAACTGACTGTGGTGCTCCTACCATTCAAAGAAACATTCCTAAAGCCTCAATAAATGTACTTTTGGTACTAGATTTCAGGCCATATTACTCTACCAGGAGATCATGCAGTAGATGGAACATAGTTGGGCTCATTCTAAACATTTTGTAGCAATTGTTCCTATTTGATAGCTTTGTCTCTACCCAGTACCCACCGCAGTCCATTAATCAACGGTTTCCTATACTCAGCCCTACTGCAGTACGTGTCAATGTGATGGGCAAAAAAAAATGCCATTGGTCATGGCTTGCAGGTCTTCATCCTCAAGAAAAAGCTGACTATTTCATCATCACATGAATCTTCAGAACTGTCCCCATCCATTGCTGTTGCTGCTCCTTGACACTACAAATAGAACACAAAATCAGTCATAAGTAGCACTGAAACTTTGATCATGCATCACAAGTTCACATCAGACTAACAAATATCATCAGACATTACAGCTGACATAGTGCAAATGACAAACATAGTTGGAATGACATGGTTCAAATAACATAGTTCAAATACCACAACGATAATACAACATACTTAGTTCCATGGTTCAAATAAAATAGTTCAAATACCACAACGATAATACAACATACTTAGTTCCAATGACAACACTACTAGCATGAAAGACATAGCTAAAATGAATAAATTAAGACAAGAGGGTCTAGTTGTTGACATTGGCCATGTGCTGAATGAGATCCAACCTTGCTTCTGGAGGAGAGCCAATGAAGAAATCCATCTGTAAATCACTCTCGGCCATCTTGAGCAGTGTACCACAACACTGGGTTTGTTGGATCCACACCACATTGTATGGCCAACTGCTGCAAATGGTGGAGCTTTTCAGATCTTGCATTCTCCTTTTCAGCTTCTTGCATTCTCCTTTTGCTGTGCAAGATGCTGCTTGTAGTCCACAAGTCTCTCGAACAAGATGTTCCTCAAAACAGAAATCTGAGCTTGCTCGGTTATCGGATTGGCCATGGTCCTAACTGCTGGGCTCTTGGACTTGGTCTTCTTGCTGAAGGTAGAGCCATAAGTGCTTGTGCTGCTAGCTCTCTTGCTGCTGTTGCTACAAACTGGGGTCTGCACAATAGGTTCCTCGGCTGGCTCCTCCTCCTCTCCCTCATCCACACTGTCAGTTGCGCCAGCAACAAAGGAGGTGGAGCCATCGCAAACTACACCTCGGGACATTTGCTCCATCTCATTCATGTACGCTGGCCACCCTTGCTTCAGTTTCCTCCATTCTGGGTGACCCTGCAGAACTTATGTTTGTGAGCTATTTGATGGAAGCCTACAAGTAAGACATGAATGAAACTATGATTGGCACTTGCCTTGTCATTTTTCAGTCGTTGAATGAATCCCCAAAATTGTTTCAGTTGCCTGTACCTACTGCCGATCTGGTTTCTGTCGTGCAACAAGTTGGTTGCTACATATATTACGGTAACGGCAACAAACAAACAAATTTGCACAAGTTTTTTCTGTTATCGAAATTTACCGGGCCTTGAGGATTTGGAGGGATCTCGACGTCTTGTGCTTCGTTGACGTCGTTGTTGTTGTCCTCGACAGGTTGCGTCAGCACCCTTGCACGTCTCCCCTGGCGGCTGGATCCCGCAGCCGCGCCCGAAGCAGAGGTCCGCGCGAGCCACGAGCACCGGCGGGGAGAGGAGGCAGTGGTTGACCACGTCCACCACCGGAGAGTGACGACATGGCGCTCCTCCGCCGCCGCCCCTGCGAGGCGCCCGCAAGCCGAGGGTACGGCTAGCGCTGCAGGCGCGGACGGGAGGAGGGTCGCTGCTGGCTGCCGCTGAAGTCTCCACCTTGCAGGCCGGATTCTTGCTCACCGGAGCTGACGTCCATTCCCATCCGGGGAGCAGTGACGCTGCTGGATAGCGATACGGCGGTGGCATCTTAAACAGTGCCATCTTCCTCTCACATCAACTAGACTGGACGTATACTAACTGTGCCAAGTACGCTACTGCACTGACAGGTGAACTTGAAAACAGGCAGAGCCTAGCCTCTAAAGGAGTTATTTCAGATGTTAGTGAATTGGCAAGTATGCATTCCACTATCTCCAAAAAGGTGAACTTGCACTAAAGTCACTACAGTCAATGTGAAGGCCAAAAAGGTTGGCTAAAGTAATTGGAATTTTTATGTACGTAATTAGCCAGAAACTAATTCCAATCCACTCAAGTGCAAGGGATAAACAGATTGATTCATAATGAATATCAGTGTGAAACTTATTGGACAGCTTAAAAGAGATTAAGTGTCACAAGATAAACAATGTTTACAGACGAACAGGAAAAAGCAGTTATCTCACAGCTTAATAGAGGCGACACATCTTTATAGGATATCTACCCAGCAAAATTAGTTGACTAGAAGGTTATCAGCAAAAATATAATGATGGCCTTATAATGTAGAATTTGAATGCCTAAGCAAACTCAAAAGGTGGTTATAGTTTGTTTTCAAACCATTATCACCCACTTCAGATGCATATCCATCAACAAATGTGTTAAGTTTGAACATAACAGATCACATTATATAAAGATAACAGAAAAGCTACAAAACCAACAACACTACTGGAAATGTGCACAAAATAATGCAATACTTGTTTGAACAACAACAAAAAATTGACACAACGAACAACCGCCAACCTAGCGGCTGCAGCAACACCACATGCCTGGTTGCTATGCAACCAACAAAACGATGAGCATGCAAAAAATGGCAAAACATCACCTCGAACGGTCAAAATGGGGTAACATATAAAACATTAAAAGTGCAATCCACAAGAACTATTTCCAGCTCCAAAGCACTTTTTAGATGATGCCAGCTCCAAAGGTAGGGTTGTTGATGGACGTCTTATATATAGATGCTGCTTGTTAGCTGGCCTGGGATGCGGGGAATGGAGATGGGCCGAGCCGCCGAAGCTAATGAAAGAGTGCCTTGTCGTCTTGAGAATTTTTTTATTAATAAATTTATTTTTTAAAAAAATTACAAAATTAGTCTCCATTTTTAAAAAATTGCAGGTATAGGCCACCAGTCGCCCGTTGGAAGGGCGAAGAGGGCCATGTCGCCCGACCAGTGGGCGACTTGGCCGTGCACTGGCATGGGTGGGCCCCACGTCGCCCGGACGATGGGCGACGTGGCCCATGTCGCCCGGCCAGTGGGCGACTTGGCCCATGTCGCCCGGCCACGGGGCGACTTGGCCCATGTCGCCCGGCCACGGGGCGACGTGGCGCCGCTATATATAACACGGCCGGCCGCGGCCGGCCGCTGCCGGCTGGGAGAAGAGAACAGGAGAGGAGAGGAGAGGAGAGGAGAGGAGAGGAGAAGAGAAGAGGAAGAGGAAGAGGAAGAGGAAGAGAAAGGAAGAGGAAGAGAAGAGAAGAGAAGAGAAGAAGAGGAAGAGGAAGAGGAAGAGGAGAAGAGGAAAATTTTCGGTAAGTACAAAAATAATTTTATATATAATTATTTAATGTGTGTTATATTAATTGTTAGATAATATAATTAGCAGTTAAGCGATTAATATTATATTTTGGTAGTATTATTTATATTTTTATTTTATATATATTGTTAAATTAAATAGTTATAGTTGAAATAATATTAGTAATATATTACTAAAAAGGTATTTTAGCTGAAATTTTTAGATTACACAGATGTCGGAGAAGTTAGAATTTCAAATTTATTATGGAGAAGGAGAAATTATTCAAGGTGTACACGGGGTTGATCTGTCAGGATTTGCCTCAGTAACTAGATGGGTGTCTAGGGCAAATGAGAGAACAATTAGTGGTGTGCAGAATTGGTTGATGCGAATATTTGGGCTTGACAGCAACCAACATGACGTTAAGGTCATGGGTATCGTTAGTCGTGCTCGGGAGGGCACTTTTTGGGAGTTAGTACCGCTTAATGCAACATCAACATGGAGAAAATACGTCAACAAAGCTGTAGAACGTGGGTGGCCTCTAGTCCTTCTTGTTCAGGCATATACGAAGGAGGTTCATGAGGTACACGGTGTAGAAGAAGAAGGAGGTCCGAGCCATGACAATGATAATGAGGAAGATAATGAAGAGGGTGATCATCACCTGTCATCTATGGTACCGACGGGTGAAGCGGACGAAGGAGAGCGCATAGAACATATAGTTGAAGAGATGGCGATGGAAGATATGGAGAATGAGAATATATCTGAAACTGAGTCATCTGAAGATGAGAATGAAATTCCTGTCCCACTGGAGTGGAAGAGTAACAGTTCGAAGAATTTGATGATCAACGAAGGAAATTCTGTGCCGTGGGAATATCATGAGAATGAACTAGTAGAGGGAGGTATGTACAAAGGCAAAGATGAAGTGATGAGTGCCGTGAAGTACTGGTCTCTGTCAATGAAGCGGTCTATTGTAGTTGTGAAGTCCAACAAGAAAGTATATGATGTTAAATGTGTGTTTTCGGACTGTCCATTTAGGGTACATGCTAATGAGCAAAAATGGAGTACAATTTGGAAGTGCTCTATAGTAACAGAACATACATGTGAGTTACAAGAATTAGAGAAGTCCAATACTGCTCTTACATCGAGCTTCATTGCAGAGTACATGTATAATCGAATTGTTGATAATTTAAGGTATGAGCCGAAATCTATAGTGACTACTATAGAGGAAGATTTTAAATACACCATCAGCTATTCGAAGGCGTGGCGAGCGAAACAGAAGGTCATTGAGAAGAGATTCGGTTCGTACGAAGCATCTTATGAGAACCTACCAAGATTGTTAGAAACCATCAGACAAAGAAATATTGGTACATATTATGATATCATGGATGTGTCTGATCCAAAAGAGGCCGGAAAGTTAATACTTCATCGAGCCTTTTTTGCACTAGGTCAATGTATAATGGCATTTCATCATTGCAGACCTGTTTTATGCATGGATGGTACATTTCTAACAGGAAAGTATAAAGGTCAGATTCTAACTGCTATTGGTGTTGATGGGAATAATCAAGTACTACCAGTTGCTTTTGCTTTTGTGGAAAGTGAGAACACAGATAGTTGGTATTGGTTTCTGGAGCGTGTGAAGTTAGCAGTGGTGCAAGGGCGACCTAATGTTTGTGTCATACATGACCGACATGCCGGTTTGTTGAAGGCGATAACGGATATGCAATATGGTTCAGTGAAGCGTGATCTTCCTCCTCGATGGTCGGACATACAATCAAGATGGTGCATGAGGCACTTGGGTGCAAATTTTTTCAGCCATTTAAAAAATAAACACCTTATGAATATGTTTAAGAGGTTGTGCAATCAGAACCAACAAAGAAAATTCAATGCAATGTGGAAACGTCTTGATGAATTAACAACAAAGCAAACAGAAGAGTTAGCGACTCGTACGAATCAAGACCCGAATGATATGTCTGTTCCTCTTTCAGGCCTTCCAACAGATGCCTTGAGGAACGTGGTTCGGAGGTCGGGGTCATCAATCAGGTGCTTCTCAGATTGGATTGAGTATGAGCCAAAGGAGAAGTGGTCATTATTATATGACACAGATGGAGCGAGGTTTGGAATAATGACAACAAATTTGGCGAAGGTGTACAATTGGGTCATTCGAGGCATGAGAGGATTACCTCTTGTAGCAATCGTAGAGGGTATTTTGCATGGAACATGCAAGTACTTCCGTGAAAGATATATGGTTGCTTTTAATGCGATGTCAGATAATACATTGATTTTTTCAACATTCATGACAAATTACATGAAAAAAAGGTGGAGAAGGCAAGCTTGCATCGTGCACGTCCTATGGGCACAGCAGAGAATCGCTTTGAAGTTCTGTGTAGGGATCGGGGCCGTCGTGGTGGCAATCGAGAGAGAATTGCACAAGAGTGTGTTATTCGTTATAACTCATGCAGCTTGTTCGTGCATGAAACCGAAACTTCTACACAGGCCGTGCTCACATGTTATAGCAGCTTGTTCACTTACTAATTTGTCCCCGAAGTCGTATGTCTCATATTATTTTACGAAGGAGGTAGTCATGACAACCTGGAATGCAGAGATTTATGGTTTCGCAATATTTGGTAGTTTTACAAACAATTCTGGAAGTAACTACCTGCGGGGGCCCGATAAGGACAAATTAAGACAGAAGCCTGGTCGTCGTAAGACACGGCGCATTAGAAATGATATGGATGACTCAGAAGTGGGAAGACTGGAGCATCGGTGCACCAAGTGCAATGGCACAGGACATACTTACAAAAAGTGCACGCGTGCAACCACCACAGAGGGAGCTGCAGAAGCAGGACCTTCAGGGAATCCGCAAGACGGCCGGCGCCCTCGTGCACGTCGTGGATTTCGGAATCAAGGCGAAAATGCTCTTTAAAAAAAATAGTATGTCTGCTTTTTTTGATTTTTTTGTTTCATAGTATTAATTATATTTATGCATTATTTTTTTACATTATTAAGATATTTTAGGTATGGCGATGGATGAGGGACACTTGGAGTTGTTGGACGCACAGTTGGACCAGCGCCACCGGTCCTACTTGAGTGCTGTGACAGGTTGTGACAGGTGCTGAGCTACCTGTTCTACGGCCTAGGGTACCTCAGGAGTTGTGGCGGCTCGACGAGCGATGGATACCGAGGTATGCATGATAACACGTTCACTTATTTGTTTTACTCATACAGACGATTTGGTAATATATATTTATATATAAATGTTGTATTTGCTACAGGCTACGAGCAGCTGGTCTACTGCCTCTGTGTAGGCTTGTGCAGGCTAGTGCTGTTGAGGCCCCGGCCGATACGGTGACACGGTTCAACTTTGACCGTTCCTTACTTGCGGCATTGGTGGACCGCTGGAGGCCTGAGACGCACACGTTCCACTTTCCTTGCGGGGAGATGACTCCCACACTCGAGGACGTCTCCTACTTACTTGGTGTCACCACTGCTGGACAGGCCGTCAGCCGTCCAGACGTGGAGGCCACTTGGCGTGAGGACCTTCTAGTCCGTTTCGAGGGTGTTGTGCGTCGACCAGACGCTCCAGAGTATCAAACTCTTGCTGAAAACCAGCATCACGGGCCTACGAAGACCTGGCTCTTGCAGTTTCAGGTAAATAGATAACACTATGATATAGTTCATTAACATCAAATATTCATATGTATGTTAAATGAAATTTGAACTTCTGTTTTCTAATTCAGGCCGAGTATATCCACCCTGCGGCGGATGAGGCCACTGTGTCGAGGCACTTGGAGGCCTATCTGTTATGGTTGTTTGGTTGGATAATGTTCACATCGTCGCATGGGAACTCTGTCGCGAAGCACTTGATTCACTTTGCACGCGAGATAGCGGACGCACCGCTCGACGCCGTGCCGCAGTACAGTTGGGCATCCGCTATCTTGGCAGCCACGTACCGAGGTCTTTGTGATGCGTGCATAAAGACCGACCCGTCAGCTATCCTCTCTGGTTGTCCACTATTACTTCAACTCTGGTCGTACGAGCGGTTTAGTATTGGACGACCAGTCATGGATTTCTCAACTTACGGAGCAGGTTTGTACGGGGAGACGGAGGAGGACGGCCCTACGATGGGTTCGTTGTGGGTCCGGTGGCGAGTAAGTCTTCTATATCGCAGTTGAACCTGTTTCTATTTATTTTCGAATAAATTGCACCTTACTATTATTTTCTATACAGCCTACTTGGGCAAACATTCAGGTTCACAGAGCCTATCCTGAGTACATGGCGGCGTTCGACCAGATTAAGGCAGACGACGTCCGCTGGACACCTTACAGCATGGAGGAGATTGTCGTACGAGCGCCTAATGGGTTGTCGTCATTCTGCACGAGGGATCAGGAGTACTGGATGACACGTAAGGCTGTCGTTTTCGACATCTTTGTCGAGGACTACGCTCCTCACAGAGTGATGCGGCAGTTTGGTCGTAACCAGACGTTTCCACTGCCGGTGGCCCATATTGTTCCTCTTTCCGTGCACGGGTAAGTATAAGACAATTAATTCGTTCTGATTGAGTATTTAATATATATAGAAAGATAATTAATATGTTTTGAAATCCATAGTTACGTGCGGAGGGGTCTACCGGCAGGCGTTACTTGGTCCTCCCGTATACAGCCGTGGGTCGACGAGTGGGCCAACGCACTACATGATGTGACCTACGAGCCCAGACCGTTTTCCTTGCAGGCTTACGGGGACTACTTACGTTGGTATATTCCTCACACACGGATCAGAGTCACGTATACACCAGCGGAGCCACGGACCCACGTCCCCAGGTTGACGGACACGTACCCTGTGCACAGAGATCAGGCGTTGTCGTTGGCGGTACGATCTTTATGAACTTCAACCCACTTCGTTTAATATTTTTCTTATCGTAATTACTTCAATGTTCTCGTTTTGTTAATAGGCCGACATGGGTCACCGTATCACTGTGGATGGTGGATCGCTCTTGCACCGGTTGAGGGAGGGCATTCAGATGACCAGCTACGAGCTTACCGCTGCGGTCCAGAGGATGTACGACTCTGCTGCAAACATTGTCAAGTTGACGTCGTGCCGGCCCTGCGGGCGACAGCCGGATGTCGTCCCTCGACCTTCACACGTGACAAACAGGCCTGACGGACCGACGGCGCCACTACCTCCGCGGCCTACGTACCAAACAGGTGAGTAA
>CM041646.1:1118949-1244240 GCA_023333625.1 Bothriochloa decipiens
TTTTTTTCCCTTTCGCAATTCAATCTTCATCTCAGTGCTCACTTAGATTATATGCCCACCGACATGCATAGTTGGATTTCACCGCTACATTGTCAAGAACTTCACTAGTGCACCTTTGGATGAGATTGTGGAAGAAGTTGACGAGTTCGATCCTCCTTCAGAGGTTTTTGATGATCTCAAAACCTGTAAATCAAACTGTTTGGCATGCCCATTTAATTAACAGCCATGATTTAGGTGCGTGCTATAATTGAAGGGCAGTTCATGTCCATTAGGGGCCATGCTGAGCAATGTGGCCTGCCAGTACCTCCTAAACGGATTATAGCAACCGGTGGCGCATCTTCAAACCCAGCAATTCTCAAGATAATGGCATCTATTTTCGGTTGTCCAGTGTACACTTGCCAAAGATCAGGTATGCACAGCCCTTACTGGAAATGCACTGATGTGCCAGCTTGCATATAAATATTCTTGTCTCAGTATCCTTTCCTGCTCTGAAAACAATAGGGCATACCCAGTGCCGTAGGCTCCCGCACTGCGTGGTCTGGGGAAGGGAAAATAGCCAGTAGTCATCCCTGCACAAATGTGCAGAGACTGTGGTTTGAACCCTGGACCTCTTGGTCACAGACGATAAAGCTCTACCGCTTGCACCAGGGCCACCCTTCTCCTGCTCTGAAAACAATACGATGAACAATGACTATTCTACTTGTAATTAATCTAGTTGCTGTGCATGCTCGCAAATTCTTCTTTTCTATGCGAGTTTGCATTTTCTAAGTTGCTTGCTAACTCTGATATGCCTATATATCATTCAATACAGACTCTGCCTCTCTGGGTGCTGCTCTGCGAGCAGCCCATGGGTGGCTTTGTAAGCAGCAAGGCGAGTTCGTGCCATTCTCATGTGTATACTCAGGAAGATTGGATGGAACATCACTTGGCATGAAGTTGGCTGTTCCTTTTGGGGACTGTGAGGGAGACGCTGAGCTTCTGAACAACTACAAATTGTTGGTTAAGAAGAGGTTGGAGATTGAGAAGAAGCTCATCACAAGATTTGGTGGACCAGAGTGAAGCGACTGCTAGGTAAAATCTATCTGTTGACATACCTTTGGTAATTGGTAGCAGTATTAATGATAAGATTGGACTTTCTTCTGCACATGTGTCAATTAAAATTGAGTTACCACAGAAATTAGACATCGATCATTACCATGTAAACATTAAAAAATTATACATTAGCCTACTAGGACCAAATTCACAATTAGCTGAGTTTATCTATTCATTTTACTGATTCATTTTTATGATAATTTTAAGTCTATTCTAGCTCTTTTTCATTCTTGTCAATTTCACACTGCATTAACCCTATGCTGCTTGAGCACTATACTTGACACCGTTCAGAAATGGCTCATTCGCATTTTAATCATAGGATGTGTAGGCTGACTTCATATTGCATACTCATTCATCCCTTAAATGTCAGAATGCTGAGATGACACTTTGTCATGATGGAAACAGGGTTTCTTCACTGATGGAACAAATGCAAATGCCATGCATGTTAGTTATGCTGGTGAATGGCATCCTACTCAACATAGTGAGGTTGCAGCAAGGATGGCCACCAAATTTGCAAGATCTAGTTGGTAGCTACTACTGCTACTTACCACTGCAAGCAAGCACTGCTCCCACTTGTAAATTAGTGGATTCCTATTGCCACTACACTACACGTCTACACCTCACTCTCCTACATGCACCATGGCCACTATCGATGGCTCATGAAAGAAACACTCAAACACACCTAGATACCTATGCTACAATTTCCTTGAAAAATGACAAGCCCTATTGTTTTCCATTTGTAAAACGAAATTGTGGCTCTAATAACTGATGATGTTTTTTTTCCTTTGCCACATTTCATATTGCAAAATTTTGTTGTTCTAAGTGCTGAATATTTGCACCATGTGTGAAGTATAATCCATGATAATATGAACTTAAGCTTCCTGGGAGAAAAGGTTGAAACTGAGGTAGCGTCATGCTTTATGTTTCTTCAAGGATTAGAATAACCCAAATGAACTGAAATATGTTTACTTCGCATATATTTTTTGCCAAAAAAAAAAAGAGTCGCCTGATCTGGACTTGTGGTTTTTTTTTTCTGTAAAACTGAATGTATCAAAGAATCATAAGAAAATGCTTGAAAACGAAATTGTGAAAGTGACTACATGACATATCTGTGATTAGCAGATATAGTACAAAAAAGTTTTAAAAAAACACATCTTTTTTGCTTGCACTTTAATGCTTTACCTGATATGATATCCCATAAAATGGCAGCACTCGACCACAAAGGTGCTTTCTGGAGATCAAAAAGCATAATTTAGGTTTTTGTTGGCTCGAATCCCAAAAATCAAAAATGAAATCTCACGTGTCATCCGCACATTAAGGATAGTGAAGTAACTATATGATATAAGATTGGCTTCCAGCACCAGGGTGTAAGTGAAGAACCGAAGTTGCTATGAATTTACTAAACTTTTCATGCTGAAAATGCATGCCACCAGGAAGAAAATTTTTGAACGGTGTTTCCTAAAGTTTGTACGTAAACAGAACAGCTCCTGCTTTGACACGTGGACTATGTATTATCTTAATAGCACTGCCACAGTGGCACTAATTAAATCGACCTGGGTCCACTTTCCTTTAATAGGGCTGAGTCAACTTCCAATGCACTACGCTATCATTCCCTCCTATCATGCAGTGTACTCGCAGCCACGTCAATATCCGGGTCCACAAACAGAATCCAACTCACTTTTCAAGTGGAATGTACACTGCACTCGCGGCCAAAACCTTGTTTCATGAGCTATGGTTTCTCTAAAAAAAACAGAGAGATGGCATAAATGTGTTTGGACCATTGGGTGCTAATAAATGACATAGCAATAAAGCTAGCGACCAATAGGAGTGAACAAACCTAGGCATCCCTACCATCTCTACCACCTACAGTAATTAAGCTCAAGAAGCATAGCAACCTTCTCGTGATCATGATGCTTGAAGATATGATGAGAGTTGCAACAATAACAATAACAATAACCACAGTGTCAAGCACAACTCTTTGCAAATATTCTTCACCCACATAATCCCCATGTGTGTTAGATGGAGGTGTAGGCAGCAAGAGAAGTCAAACAACATGTTTTCCACAAAGACGGACACCGAAACTTCATGAAAAATGAGGATCCGCGTTAGGAGAGAATACAAACTCATCAAAGCTCGATTCCCAAGAATCCAGCAAACACATGGGACATCATGGAGAAAGGGACCAAATATATATGAATTAATCGAACTCAAATGAGCAAGGTGATCCCTTGCCCGCGCTAGGAGCTACTTCGGCGTTCCAGCCACAGTGATCAGTGACTGTGACCCACCCCCGACTATACTAGAACCATAGCGGAGAGCAAGGCGAGGGAACAATATTGGTGTGGGCCGTTGGTTTGGCAACCCGAAGGGGGCATCCATGGCAACAGCAACGGGCCCCTTGAAGCCCTCTCAAGAAAGAAAGGGTAATGACAATATAAGATCTTCACGAAATGTGGGATAGAGAGCAATAATTGTGTCTCAGCCATCACATCAAATCAGAGAATAACCTCAATTGCGATTACCAAGCGGACTTCAACCATTGCTTCTTCATACCTCCATTCATATCATGCAGTATTCTGGTCATACTAAGGTTTACCCCCACATGCTCCATCACTGCCATGGACAAGCTTCCTGCCTGAGTGTTTTTCCGTCCATCATAAATCCTCTACCACCCACGGCCGCTGCTGTATTTACTGTGGCTCCACATCGCCCCCTCAATCTCCACCTTATTTACTAGACTACCTGACTTCCGACCTCAACCCATTTTAAAGAGAGTTGCTATACTCCGGGTGTCTGGGCTTTTAGAAAAATTTTATTTAGTACAATTAAAAGAAAAACTCACAAGGCACAATTCACAATTTTTTCTATAGCGCCAAATAATGATAAATTAAATTGCATGTGGCCTAAATAGGAGAAATACATTTTCAAGTATAGCTACCAATATCTTTGCTTGAAAACTAATCTCCTAGACTTTAGATTGTATAGTCAATCAATATAATAAGCAGCATAAAACACCTAGCTACACACGGCTGCCAAAAGAACCAAGTCGTGCAGCCGTATTTCTTGGCATCGCTCTGAGAAAAACAAAAGCGCGTACACGAGAAAAAGAAAGGCTCCATGGATCCAAAGAGAAAGGAACATATCAAAGTAGAATGCATGCACCAACAATATATATTTGCTTCCATCCAAATATGATAAATTCGTATATATATAAGATATATATTTGTCTTTCCCGTCCACTCAGTCATCCGAGCATCAGATTCTGCTTAAACACCAAGCAGTGTGTATGTGATGAGTGACGACGATGCACTTGGCTACTACTTCAGGCCGGAGAAAGCACAGGACCCGGCCGGTAAAGCTGCCTAGCTATAGCTAGCTACCCTACATACATATATCTCTCCTAGTGCAAGCGCGAACAATCTTTTGCAACTTGCAAGCTTGTATGATCGAATAATCCCTTATGTAAATCATCATCGCCTCATCAATTAGTACACATAATAAACGGTGGCTTATAGTACGGCTAGTGTGTGCATGGGCATGGCACGTGTACTCCGTACGTTGTTGTTGCTCAAATCTTCGATTCAGTTCACTTCTAAGGCGGCGGAGCAGCATGATGATGATCTTTGTCGTCGTCCTTGTCGCTATCCTTGGTGTCCTTTGTGGTCCGGCCGGCCGGCGGCCCGGCCTCGGCGAGCATCTGCACGACGTCGGCCATGGTGGGGCGGAGCGCCGGCATGCTGCAGGTGCATCGCACGGCGACGCGCAGCGCCTGCACCATCTCCTCCTTGTAGGGGCTCCACGCGAGGCGCTTGTCCAGCGCGTCCGCCTCGACTCCGGCGGCCACCTTGCCGGAGACCCAGTGCACGATGTCCCTCGTGTCCCCGAACTCTGGCTCGATGGGCTTCCTCCCCGTGGCCAGCTCCATGAGCACCACCCCGAAGCTGTACACGTCGCACTTGGTCGTCGCCTTGGACGAGTAGGCGTACTCTGCGTTCGTTCCATGCAAAGATCGATTGACAAAATAAAAAAAAAAATTGAAAAGAAATCATGCACACATGCACTCCAATCCAAAATCTTAATTCCTACCTGGCGCCAGGTAGCCGTAGGTGCCGGCGATGGTGGTGGTGGAGGCGTCGCGATCACCGCCTCCCCCGCGCGCCTGCAGCACCTTGGCGATGCCGAAGTCAGCGACCTTGGGCTCGAAGTCGGCGTCGAGGAGGATGTTGGAGGACTTGATGTCGCGGTGGACGATGGGGAGGAGGAGGTCGTGGTGGAGGTAGGCGAGCCCCTGCGCGACGCCCAGCGCCACCCGGTGGCGCGTCGGCCAGTCCAGCAGCAGGTAGCAGCCGTGCAGCGCCTCCCACAGGTTGCCGTTGGGCATGTACTCGTACACCAGCAGGTTGGAGTCGGCGCCGGAGTAGCAGCAGTAGAGCTTCACGATGTTCTTGTGCCGGATGCTGCCCAGCGTCTCCACCTCCGTCCGGAGCTCGCGGTCGCCCAGCCAGTTGCTGGTGCTGCTGTCTCTGCTCACCACCGCCGCCGCCCAGTCCACCTTCCGCCGCCGCGTCGACACCCACAGCTTCTTCACCGCCACCAGCTCGCCGCTGCTGAGCTCGATCTTGTACACGGTGCCGGAGCCGCCGTGGCCGACGATGTTCTTGTCGATCAGCGCCTCCAGGATCTCGTTCTGGTCGAAGCTCAGCTTGTGGAAGCTCTTCACGTCGTAGGACGACGCGCTGGACCCCGGCGACGTCGCCAGCGCGCCGTCCTGCTCCGCGAGTCGCCGCGCCCGCAGCACCCACCGCCGCGCCAGCGCCAGCGTCGCCACCGCGCACACCAGCGCGCACACGACCACCACCCACACGTTCCCGGCGATCCCCCGCCGGAGGCTCGGCCGCGGGCACAGCGGCAGCGCTGGGTCCGTCAGGTTCAGCCGGAACGCCACGCACAGCCCTGGGTTCCCCGCCACGCTCTCCAGCAGGCCCTCCTTGATGAGCTGCAGCGGCACCGGCCCCGACAGGTTGTTATTCGAAAAATCCAGCGAGTTGGGCAGAAGCCTGCACAGCGACTCCGGGATCTCGCCTGACAGCGCGTTGTCCGACAGGTTCAGCACGTTCAGGGTCCTGAGCCCAGCGAGCGTCTCCGGGATGGACCCGTTCAGACGGTTTCCCTGCAGCGACAGCTGGTTCAGCTTCGACAGCAGGCCCACGGACGCCGGGATGGGGCCGGCGATGAGGTTGTTGCTCAGGTCGATCTTCACCAACCCCGACGCGCCGGCGAGCTCCGGCGGGAGCACGCCGGACATGCGGTTGTTGGACGCGAACAGCGACGTCAGGTTCGTGGCGCCGCCCACCGTGGCGGCCACGGGCCCCGTGAAGTGGTTGTAGTTGAGATCGACGATGGAGGCGTGAGGGAGGCCGAAGATGCCCGGCGGCACGTCGCCCTCCAGGTGGTTGTTGCTCACCCGGAAGCGGAGCAGCGGCGTGCACTCGGCGTACGCCGGCGGGATGGGCCCCGTCAGCAGGTTGCTCAGCACCAGGATGTACTGGAGCTTGCCGTTGGCGCAGGCGTACGGCGGCAGCGGGCCCGTCAGCTGGTTCTCCGACACCTCGATCACGTTGAGCTCCGAGTACCGGCCGAGGTCGGCGGGGATCTCGCCGGTGAGCTGGTTGCGGTACACGGAGAGGATGCGCAGCTGCGTGGAGTTGCCGAGCACGGCCGGGATGGGGCCCGTCAGGCGGTTGGTGTAGATCTGGAGCACGCGCAGGTTGCGCAGCGCGCACAGCGACTCCGGGATGCCGCCCGTGAGCCGGTTCTCGGAGAGGTCGATGTCGGTGAGCTCCGTGAGGTTGCCGAGCTCGGCGGGGACGCCTCCCTCCAGCTCGTTGTAGTAGAGCTCCAGGAACTGCAGCCTCAGGAGCCGCGCCAGCGACAACGGGATGGTGCCGGTGAGGAAGTTGCCGCTGAGCTCCAGGTCGGTGAGCGACGTCATGTTGCCGAACCACGCCGGGACGACGCCGCGCATGGAGGTGGTGGAGAGGATGAGCACGCGGATGCGACGCAGCGGGACGAACAGCGACTCCGGCGGCCGCCACACGTCGAAGCCGGGGTTCTCGTTGAGGTTCACCACCTCCAGGGTGGTGACGTTGGCGATGGACATCGGGAACGCGCCGGTGAAGAGGTTGTTGGACAGGTCGAGCACCCGCAGCGATCGCAGCGGGGACAGGTCGGCGGGCACGGCGCCCGACACGCCGGAGTAGCTGAGGTTCAGCACCTCCAGGGAGGTGCAGTTAAGCACGCCCAGAGGGAACCCGCCGCGAACGTCATTGTACGCCATCCTGAGCTCCCGGAGCGCGGGCAGCGCCCCGCAGACGCCCGGCGGGAGCCGGCCGACGAGGCGCCACGACGTGACGTCGATGACCGTGACGTTTCCAGAACGGTCGCAGGAGACGCCACGGAAGCTGCAGTAGTCCGGCGCCGGCGACGACGTGAAGTCCCACCACCTCGACATGCCCGGCCCCGGGAACTGCTCCTTCATCTTGGCCAGGTAGGCGGCCTGCGTGTCCAGCTCCAATGCCACAACGCCGCCGCCATCGCCGGACGCAAAGAAGAAGATGATGAAGACGATAAACCAGAGCAAGGGTGGAGGTGAAGCAGAGCAAAGAGTGGACACCATAGCACCAGCTGACCAACCAGCAGGTAGGAGATAGAAGACGAAGCTCGATCGTTCGTGTGCCTGCAAGCTTGTTGTCGAAATGGGATCTGATTGGAATGGTGAGGAGGAGCTGAGCTATCAGCAAGGGAGGGGAGTATATAAGTGGAGTGGGAATCTGTGGAGGGAATTGGAATTGCTGAATGCTGATGGTGATGATATAAAGGAGGGAGAGAGATGCATGGCTTTTGCTGTTGGGGATATATGCCCTGCCCCAGCTGCTCTGCTCATTGCCAATCACAACAAAACTGATTGGTACCTCAGTGCAGTGCACTCCAGTGAGCAACATTCTCCAGCCTCTTCTTGGGGGTGCTCTCTCTTCAGCTCTCTCTGTCTCTTGTGCAGGAATCTTCATTGTGCAGTGCTGCTGGTCAAAAAATGACATGCAGTCAGTTGGCCCAGTCAAGCCCAGTGCGTCCACTAGTCGTTCAGAATCAGAACTGAGAGAGACAGGGGCCTCATATGGCCATATGGGCCTGCGAACTGTTCAGCACACAGCTGACATTGGCCGCCTGTTGAATATGTTTTAAATTCATTGCCTATTATAAAGACTAATTTCTGACGGAACGAAGCAGAGGCCTGTCGCTGGAGGCTTGGGCCGGAGCATATGGATGATGAGGCAGGTGGAGCATGTGAATGATGAAGCAGATGTGCAGGTGGAGCCAGTTGATACTCATGATGATGAAGTTGCTGATGATGATACTCGGTCAAAAGGGGGCTATGGATCTTCAGCCCATCTTCTCAAAGAATGTAATTTGATTTATTATACTTTAAGTTGTGTTGAACAGATGGAGAATACTTATGAGCCAGCAACTTATTGTGAAGCCATGTTGTGGTGATCGTGAGAAGTGGATTTCAGCTATGCATAAGGAGATGCAGTCTGTTGAGAAGAATAACACATAGGAGGTTGTTACTTTGCCTAATGAGAAGAAGACCATCCGCTGCAAGTGGATCTTCAAGAAAAAGAAGGGTTTAACTCCAAGTGAACCTCCGAAGTTTGAGTTATGCTCAAACTTAGTTGGTTTAGTGGATTAGCCTAAGAGGTTATTTGGCGTCAGTGGTATTTTCTTTGTTTATGTTCAGGATAAAGGTATTAATTTATGCTACAAGATGAATTTGTTTTAAGATGCAGTTTGTGAATATGTTCTAAATTTATTGCCCATTATAAAGGACGACTTATGATGGAGCGAGCGAAGGCCCGTTATCGGAGGCTTGGGCAGGAGCAAAGCGGTGCGGTACATATACCCTGTGTTAGGGTTTCGCTAAGATCATTCTTTTGTAAGCCGCCGCACGGCATTGTAATTAATAATAGAGATGAGTGTTTACTATCTGGCGTCCTTAATTTTTTCTTTTCGTATTAGAGAGGTTTTCTATGTTAAATCTTATATCTCGCTGTAATTTACTCTTGTGTTTTTCGTCGTTTATCCGCCGTCGTTCGCGGCACCGCCTGCCCGTCTCGATCCGGTCCGGCCTGGCCGAACACTAACTGAACCCAAATGCGTTTCACACTTCCAGGCAAGTGATCAGTAAACCATGCTTTTTTTAGATGTGATCAGTAAACCATATTAGCTCACCAATTGCTGTCAATAGATTGACATATTGACATATACCGGGCGGCAAAGCCATGTCAACTTCATCAGTTTTCTGTTCAGAGTTGACATAGTAAAGTGTGTTTCTGTTTAGAGTTGACATGAGCTAGTGGTCATTGATAGACTACCGACACCATCATGCTAGTATATTATCTATGCATCCAGCATCCTGCTGAAATCTGAAATGGAAGGCACTGTGTTGGCCTGTTGGGGTGGAGAGGCATCACTCACTCAGTTTACTGTGAACTGAAGGCATAAAGGACAGTGCAGCTGAACTGCAGATCAACTTGCAGGCAGCAAGAAAACACTGTGCAGCTGCAAATCCTGCAATCTCCATGGGGGACAAGGACAAAGCCTGCCTCTAGTGGGTGCCAATCCCAATCATTGCTCACACTTCAGGAGGATTAGCAGCATGCTGAAAAATGTAAGGCCTCTCCCATAGTCCCATCTGCTCAAAACCAATTCTTTATAGCCCTCACAAGCAGTGAGTTAGAGGAGTGTAGTGTATTAGGCTGCACCAGAAAGTAGCAGCAATTAAAAATAAAACAGCAAGTGAGCGCTACTGCAGGCTCAGCTGCTGATGCTTCTTCTTCAGTAGTGGCCTGAATGATGCCATGCCTTATTTGCCAATGGATTGTTTGCAATGTGTACATACGCCAATCTGCATCTTTTTCCTGTTCAGCCAGCAGTGCTTTGCAGTTTAGTAACCGAATTAGTACTTTAGTTTGCTGTATTATATTATAATGTATTCGATTAATGGGCAAAAAGCCTAGCGGCACGCCTGCTGATAATTGTTATGCAAGCTTTGAGCTTGGATTTGGCTGAACGAAGACTCCATCAGTCAACATTATTCAGTCTCAACCTGGAATAATTAACAACTTTCAATGGAATTTAGGCACTTCACCATTAGTGCTACTAGCTAGAGCAACTGTAGGCATTCAGCACAAATTCTTTACTGCTATTTAACACGTCATGAGAACAATTCCTTCAAAAATGAAATGCCATGGGAATGGAATGCACACGTGTGCTCCAATATTTTCCATTTTATAATTTCCACAAGCGCCGTTGGGATAGAACCGAATAAAACTTCCATCCTTATTTATATACTGAAAAAAATATTGTCCTAGAAAGAACAGCATGAATATAGGAAAAGTCAAATTTATTAATTTCTTTTTCTTAATTTCTCTCTAAAAAAGGGAATGAATATATGAAAACAATATAATTTTCGTGGAGGAGGTGGTGGGTCCACGTGGAGGAATCCATGGTGGATAAGGAGTTGTGGCGGGAAGGTGGTGATACATAGATGCTCACTCAAAAGGTGCCGCGCACTTGTCATTAGATAAAAATAAAATGTAACTCACTGTGGTGGACATGAAAAAGGAGACAATGACAAGTCCAATTTTTTTTTTTTTGAAAGAAAAATATTCCCCTAGTTCATCATCATGTGTTTCTCGCATCTCCTGATTGGCCAGAAGCATTATTAGGTTTACAACCACATCAGGCCAATCGTTGTAAAAAAACAGTGCATAATAACGACGTACGGTTCGCCACATATGTATCGAAAAGAGCACGGCTGATTATATATCCTCACTCAGTTAATATAATCCCATCTGCAGTGGCTTGACCTGATAAAAGGCCTCAGTGACTTGATAAAAAAACATCATGGGTTAAACCATTCATCATTATCCATGGAGCCTAAATTAATAGCAGCATATGCTCTATTGCTATTTGCTATAGTTGATTGTTTGCCAATCATCATGAATCTGAAGTATATTGTGTAAAGAGTTTAGTCTTGTAGCAATCTGAATTATGATAGTTTATGCTCCTTCAGGATCAAAATAGTCTCCTTTACAATATTCAAAATGCTACTGCCGCCATATAAAAAAGAGTGTGATTTTAGATCTAGTCAGAATCAAATTATGAGTTATGATTTCAAATAGGTATATACTACATTAATATATATTTCATGATAATTTTATATGATGCTCATGTAATTGATATCATAAATATTAGTACTTATTTAATAGAAAATTTGGTTAAACTTGATATGATTCGATTTGATTGTGTACTATAGCTAGAAGAATTGCATTCTGTCTAGGACAATGTGAGTTATTGTTGTTTAATGGCTTCTAGGCAATTTATACTACTTTTTTTGTGGAAACAATTTATACTACCTTTTCTAGTCTTGTAATCCTCCTTAATTGGACCACTAAATAAATAAATAAGTTATTTGCCCATGCATGATCATTATAGTGAATAATATGAAGGTAAGATATGGTGTTCCATTTATCTATCTCATTAAGGTCATGTATGGTCACAGGTAGACCTAATCAGCTAAAATGGTCCAATAGACCGATTGATAGGAGAGATTTTGTTGTGGATTATTATAATCCACGCGCACCAAATTATACTAATCCTATATAATCTGCTTCAAACCTAACTGAAGATTATGTATGCCAAAAAGACCAACTTGCCCATCCACCTTTCGCGCACCACAACAAAAAAAAAACTATAGCGTGCAAGGGCACTGTTGGTCATTAGTATCTAACTAACAATATATAATCCACCTCCTATAATCTAGGGATCTAAACGGTGTAGGTTATCATAATCTATAGTCTAGATTATTATAATCTAGTTGGGATCTGAAGTCCAAACAGGGCCTAATTCCTATGCCCAACAAGGTGAGGTGAACCGTAGATATTAGTGATATGATAAGTCTTGATGCACGTGTGTGAAGATATGGCAGGACATTATGCAATTGGAAGAGTTAGGTATGGTGCGGCATGGTAACTCCATTTTACCTTCACCGAGAAAATAAAAACAGGATGATCTCGGTTAAAAGATATGAATAATCTTTTAGTAAAAAGAAGAAATGATTACGGCCATTAACGATATCTATCCTAAGGTGAAAACACTGTCATATTGCATTAGCTTTGTAGTGGGCAGGGAATGAATACTCCTTTTGAACAAGGCCACAAAAGCTACATCAATATATCAATCACTAGTCAGTCAAAAATGTAACGTTGCAGGATATAACAAACTTGCATTGAATCTGTTCTTTATTTTGGTTTAGGATAATAAAAGATTATGTATCCTGGAGTAGCGCCTACATTGCGGGTGCAGCACTTGCGGGTTTAAGATAAAAGAACATGTAATGTGACGCTGAATCGCAGGATCGGTAAATTCAATGGACATCTATGTGAATATTATTTTCTTGAAAATACAATAAAAAGCTGCCTGTCATTATATTAAAGATACAAATGGATAATTTATATATATTGACCGGTTGCACGAACAACCGTTTAACTTGAACGCATATGGGTTTGTTTTAATTGTCGGCATCTCCTTCACCTGCTAGTGGATCCGTATAATATGAGAAAAATGCTTGTTTGGTTACCTACATAAACGGGTGCAAAACGATCTACTCAAAGCATGTAGTTTTCCTTACTTGAAGGCTACTCATCTGGCTCAAACATGAAAATTATAGTATGTTACAAATACGAACTAAAAAGCATGTGGCCTTGATTAAAAGCTTAAAACATAAAGTTTTCTAAACATTTTTAAAAATCCTGAGGCATCAAGATTTATAAGACGGATGGGATAGTATCAGAGGAAAAATAAGTTGAACAATATATTAAGATGCTCATGTGTATTTAGGTTTCCTTTTTTTTTTGGGAATATTTAGGTTTCCTTGCTACTCTGCCATGTACATGGTCAGCTTGAATTTGAGATTGTTTGCGGTCCTGTTTGTTCTGGTGCAAAATTTAGGAGCGTGATCACGGACATTCAAATTCTTTTCTGCTTCTCAACGGTTGTGAGAGAAGATGCAAAAGGCCCAAACAAGCAATGGATCCAAGACAAGCCCAAACGCTCCGTTTTTTTTTTGAGAATTAGCCCAAACGCCCCGTCGTGCTAGGATAGAACGAAGCAGGCCTAAACGCCAAGTTAGGCCGATTAAATTGTCAATTTACCTTGATGTTTGGTCTGCCAAAAAAAAGGAGAACAAATCAAGCCTGGCTCTAGTGTTCCACCCAGGCATGGCCTTGTTCGATAATATATCGTCATAAAAGATTTGTTATGGCCCAGGGAAAGCCCACAGTTGTATGGTTTACGGCCCTGCCAAATGAGCCAAGCCTGGCTCTAGTGTTCCACCCGGCATGGCCGAAATGAGATAGAAGGCGGCCCAGAAAAGCCTACCTGGCGAACATGTAGGCCTTCTGGGCCATATGTGGATGCGGTGGCATACAGGCCCATGTAACTAAACGCTCTAGTGTTGGGCCATGGGCCGCTTAAATGATAACTAAAACGGGCGACTTAAAGCCTGCATACAAACATTCCGCAAATAGTTGTTGGGCTTACGATTTTGCTCAAAAACCAAGTTGTTGGGCTTACATTGTTTTTCCGCCGACCGGTCATACTGAAGCCCCAACTCTGCTAAAAAAAAAACCAATTAAAATATTCCCGGCGGGGATTCCTTTCTCATTTGTCGTCCTCGTCCCACATGTTTGTGTTGATCCAAAAGAACAAAACATTCTTGTGTACCTACTAACTTGTAAACAGTTTTATTTTTTTGTTAAAAATTACAAAAAGAATTGTAAACTCCAACATACGTACTGTACCAAGTTTGAAACACCTGAATCCAATTTCTCTGAATACATTCAGCTTTACTAATCTGCTTGGAATGTTGTCGGCATGCAGCAGAAATAAAAACTGCAAAGAAGAAACTAGAAACTAGAAACTAGACACTGAATTGCATGCCAACTAAAACTTTACTACCTCTCCATCCAATCCCAGAAGAAAGTGAAGCTCCTATTCCACCTCAAGTTCTTTTTTTTTTTTTTGGCTGATGTCTGTGTGATGAACAGATGATGGCCTTATCATTGGTGGTGGCTCATCATCATTCAGAATTCAGATAAGGGCCTTATTTAGATTGGAGCAAAATTTTAAGTTTTTTCACTCTCTCTCCATCACATTAATCTTTGCACTCATGCATGGAGCAGTAAATATAAATAAAAAGATTAACTAATTATATAGTTTAGTTGTAAATCATAAGATGAATTTTTTAAACCTAGTTAATCTATAATTAGACAATATTTATCAAATATAAATAAAAATGAAGTGTTTAAATTATAAAAATTTACAATCTAAACGAGGCCCACATATGAGTCCGGATGGTCAGACAGACAAACAAAGACGATCCCCCGGGTCTTCCGGCCGGCACACCGTTGGGTAGTGTGGTGGTATTCAATTCAGAGTTTTATGGGAGCACGCCTGTCCATCCTCAAAGTCTCTGCCTTGTATTAAACCACGGCCTCGTTCCGGCAGCGATTCCCGGGCCGGTGAAAGCTCCGCCGCCGCGACAGCGACGCCGACGCCGACGCCGATGACTGCATTATTATTCTTTACGCCAACGACACACGGGCACACGGCGGCTGGAATGCCGGAAGCCAATTATAATTCCCAACTGAACCTTCCTGCTGCTCACTGCTGTCACTCAAATCAGATCAGAATCAGATGTGTGATTTGGAGTATTGCATGTGGCTAGCACTTTGTCTCATCCCAGCTTGGGACACGTTTTTCTTTTCTTTTGTGCTATCAGAGAATGAATGGACTGCCGGATTACGAGTCCAAGAGAATGTTCGGTTTGTCATGGAAACAGGCGCCAAACAATCTTACTCCATTGACTGACCTCTCAACCAAAGTACCAAACCATACTTACAAAAATGCGTTGCCTGCTTACTGTAGTATTATCTTACTGTTACAGCTTACAACTGCAGAAGATGGTCATTTCTTGGCCGGTTATTCAGGCAAAATAATACGTACTAATCTTACAATAATACTATTCTTACTGCTACACTACACATGCTCTGCTGCTGACTGTGCTGACAGCTTCTCATTCTCTCCTGCCTCCGCTGACAGTCTGACCCAACGCGTCCCCCTATCTACGTACAGTAACTACTCCGATCGGTCACCGCCGGCGCCGGACACGGCCAAAGCCTACAGCGTCATACGATACAATTTCAGACGACCTTGACCTCCAAGACCTGCTTGGCGTCGTCGTCGTCCTGGCGCGCGGCGGCGACGTCCTCGAGCATCTGCACGACGGAGCGCATGGACGGGCGCATCGACGGCGTGCGGCTGGTGCACAGCACGGCGACGCGGAGAACGCGGACGGCTTCCTCCCTGGCCCACCCTTCCACGATCGCCGGGTCCACCAGGGACATCACCTTCTCCCGGCTCTCCAGCCGCCGCGACACCCAGTCCACCAGGTCCCGGCTCTCGCCTCCCTCCGCCTGCAGCACCGCCGGCCGCCCCGTCACCAGCTCCAGCAGCACCACGCCGAAGCTGTACACATCGCTCTTCTCCGTCACCTTCCACGTGTACGCGTACTCCGGCGCCATGTACCCCAGCGTGCCGGCCACCACGCCGGCTGACGAGTCGCCAGCACCGCCGAGGATCTTGGCGAGACCGAAGTCGGCGAGCCGCGGCTTGAAAGACTCGTCCAGGAGGATGTTGCTCGACTTCACGTCGCGGTGGAGGATGGGGCGATCGCAGCCGTGGTGGAGGTACTCCAGCCCCCTCGCCGCGCCCACCGCCACGTCGTGCCGCTCCGCCCACCCGAGCCCGCTGCCGAGCTTCGCCGCCGCGCCAGTCCCGTGCAGCCGCTCGTACAGGCTGCCGTTGGGGAGGTGCTCGTACACCAGCAGGCTCGCGGCGCCGTCGGCGCTCGTGATGCTGCACAGCAGCTTCACCACGTTCACGTGCCGGATCGCGCTCAGCGTCCCCACCTCCGAGTCGAACTCGCGGCACCGCGCCGACGACGCCGTCCGCCGCACCGCAGCCGCGCCGCCCAGCATGGCCGCCGACGGCGCCGCGCTTGTCGGCGCCGCCCGCCGCGTGATGTGCTTCACCGCCACCACCGCGCCGTTGCCCAGCTTCACGCGGTACACGTTCCCGGACCCGCCGCTGCCGATCAGGTTCTCGTCGCGGACGCCGTCGATGATCTCCCGCTCGTCGAACGCCAGGATCCGGAACGACTTGAGGTCCCAGGAACCCTTCTTGGCGAACAGATTCCCCGCGTGGCCCAGGTCGCCGGCGGCGGCGGCCTCCGCCGCGCGCCGCCGCTTCTGCAGGTATATGGCCACGCCGAGCACCGCCAGGAGTACCGCCGTGACGGCGAGGATGCACGTGACGGCCAGGCGCGCCGTGTTCGCCGACCGGCTCCCGGAGCTCGGACCACAGCGGCGGAGGAAGCCAGCGCCGTTGGTGGCGCACAGCCCCGGGTTCCCGACGAAGCTGTCGCCGTAGGCCGAGATCGCGAGCGCATCCGGAACGGGACCTGTGAGACGGTTGTCGGACATGTTCAGGCTGCTCAGCTTCAGCGCGGCGAGGCTCGCCGGCACGGCGCCGGAGAGCTCGTTCCGGGAAACGTCGAGGGAATTCAGGCTCTGCAGGTTGCCCAATTCCGCGGGGATCGCGCCGGAGAGCCTGTTCCCGGTGAAATTGACCGTGCTAAGCGCCGAGCAGGAACCCAGGCTGGCCGGGATTGGCCCGCCGATCGCGTTCCACCCAATGTTGAGGCTGCCGAGACGGGACAGCCTCCCGACGCTGTCCGGTATCTCGCCGGAGAGCTGGTTCCGCGACAGGTCCATGGTCTCGAGGCTCACCGCGTCGCCGATCGACGACGGAATCGCGCCGGTGAACCGGTTCCCTGCCAGGTTGAGGATGTTCAATGCGGCGGCGTTCCCAATTCCGTCGCCGATGCTGCCGGTGAACTGGTTCTCCGCAAGGTCGATCACGTTGACGTTGGGGAGCGCCCACAGCCCCTCGGGCACCTCGCCGGAGAGCCTGTTATTGCTGACACGGAACCTCAGCAGCGTCTTGCAGCCGGCGTACGTCTCCGGGATCCCGCCGGAGAAGTTGTTCTCGAGCATGAGCAGCTTCAGCATGGTGCCCTGCTTGCACATGTCCGGCGGGATGGGCCCCGAGAGCATGTTGGTGGACACGTCGATGAAGTTGAACTGCGCCCAGCTGCCGAGGCTCCGCGGCAGCTCGCCGGTGAGGTAGTTGTTGTATAGGGACAGATTGACGAGCTCCTTGAAGTCACCGAATTCCGGCGGCACCTCGCCGGTGAAGCTGTTGTAGAATAGCTGCAGCGACACGAGGCGCGTGAGGAACCGGAGCTCGGCGAGCGTGCCGGTGAGGTTGTTCTGCGACGCGTCGAAGTACTGCAGCTTGGTGAGGTTCCCAAATCCCGCGGGCAGCGCGCCGCTGAGGGAGTTGTTGTAGAGCTCGAGCAGCGTGAGGCTGGCGAGCCTGCCGATCTCCGGCGGGATCTCCCCCGTGAGGTCGTTATCGGAGAGCTCAAGGTGGACGAGATTAACCAGGTTGCCGATCTCCGGGGGAATCGCGCCGCCGAGCTTGACCGCGGACATGTACAGCACGGTGAGGCTGGTGAGTTTGGTGATCTCCGCCGGGAACACGGTTGTGGGGGCGAGGAAGGGGTTGTCGCCGAGCGCGAGCACGGTCAGCCCCGGCGTCGAGGACAGCGACCGCCACGGGAACGCGCCGTCGAAGCAGTTGGAGGAGACGTTGAGCCTGCGGAGCTCGGTCAGCGGCGAGAGGTCCGGCACCGCGCCCGTGAAGCTGTTGAACGCGAGGTCGAGGTCCTGCAGAGCAGTGCACGTCACGACACCGTCGATGCCGCCCGCCAGGGAGTTCGCTGGCAGGGACAGCGTGGCGAGGGACGGGAGGGACGTGCAGAGGTCGGCGAACGGGACCGTCGCGGCGGAGAGCTTGAGGGACGGCAGGGAGAGGGACGTGACGTTGCCGCCGGTGCACGACACGCCGGTGAAGGTGCAGGGCGCTGACGCCGCGGTGGCGTCCCATGTGGCGAAGGTGGAAGCGGCCGAGGTTGGGACGGTCAGGGCGGCCTTGAAGGCCAGGAGCGCGTCTGTCTGCGACGATGATGACGCTGCGGCGGCGCCGGTGAGGAAGAGGAAGAGGAAGAGGAGGGGGGAGGCGGTGGCGGGCGGCATGGTGCCGGGCGTGGCGGGAGAAGGATGACGCGTGATTCGTTGGTTCCTCGGTGTCAGTGTGTGGATGTTTGACTGGTTTTAAGGTGGCGGTGTACTAGGGGCCCTGTCTCTGGTCTCTGCAGATGCAGGTGCAGCTACTAGCAGGGAAAGTGTTAATGATAGATGTTGAGGACCTGATTAGGAGTAAGAAGGCAGCAAGGGTTTGGATTATATGGAGTGGATTTTAATTAGTGGGAAGAGAAAAAAAAAAGGCACTACTGAAAAGGAAGCATGATAGAATATAGATACTCTACAAAATGTAATCAACATGTGCTTTGCTTAATCTGGTGCCACATGTAGGAGCAATACAAAGTGCACATGTTTTGGCAGGATACTCCAAACTCCATTCCTCCATAGGTTAGGAATTTTAGAATATAATATCATGGGTAAAACAAATAACGCATGTGACAAAGGCCCTTACCTGGAATTTCTTTAAAAATTGAGTCAATGTTTTTTTATATTGCATAAACTTATGGTATTTAATTTAAGGCGAGCGGGGTACCATCGAGTGTTTTAGACAGCGCTAAACATTCAATTTTTTTTCTAGCTATTGGCAAGAGAAACTTCGCCCTCATATCCGACAAAAAAGGCATCCTGCTACTCTACAAAAGCGTGATCATGGTGTGCTTTTGCCTAATGATCTGGTGTCATATGTACGAACTGAAAACAAAGTGTGCATGTTTTAAAGGGCATAATAAGTTAACCTAAATGCTAGTTTACAACAGCGCATGCTCTGGCAACTTGGCATCCACATCAAATCGACCGTCCATGTTTCTCACACTGCGTATTGACGGTCCATGATCCTTCCAGCCATACGGTGGGTCTCATTTGTCAACTCGGATTTTATCTCTTCTCCGCTAGGCCTCTCCACGCCCACCACTCATTTCCTCCTTGCGCCGCCGAAGGTCGGGACGACCGCGTCGCCAAGGCCGCCACGGCCGCGCCGCTGCAGGCCACGCTCGCGCAACGGAGCCCGCGCGCTGGAGGCCACGCCCGCGCCCTGGAGCCTGCGCGCTGGAGGCCAGACCGCGCACCGCCTCCCCACTCCCGGCCATGGCGGATCAGGCGTTGCCAGCGGCGGAACTGGCAGCGGCAGCGGCGGTCCGCCGGTGGTGGCGCAGATCTGCGCAAGGTAGGCGTTCTCCCCTCTCCTCCCCCTCCTATTCCTCCTCCTCCTCCAACTCCGGTGATGAGCTAGGGTTCCGGCGAGCTCACCTCTTCTTCTCCAACTCCGGTGGGGTATAGCTTGCCGGCCGGCCAGGGGTAGATAGGGAAGACAGGTGGTGGGGATGTCGGCGGGCGATTTAGGGAGCCTGGAGGTGGGGGCGGCGGCTGGGCCAGGTCTAGGACGGGGGAGGCTCGCCAGAGACGAAGTTCATGGCGGTGGCAATCTCGCCGGAGCTGAAGACGAAGACAGTGATGGGGGGAGGGGAAGAGGGCGGCCGCCCCGCGGCCCTAGCTCGTCGGAGCTCCGGCGAGACCATAGCCCTGGCGGCGGGGATGTGGGCACCGGTGTTGGGGAAGAAGACTGTTGTGTGGCTGTGCTTGATGAAAATATGTGGATGTCAAACTGTAAAATCCTGCAAGTGCAGGCGTTAGTACAGTCCATAAGTTAATCTATGTTTGGTTGATGGTTGCTATGGCTGATGTTGTTTTGTTGTAAAAGAAAAATAACGTATTGTTGAAAACTAAACTAACTTTGGTTGCTAAGTTGAAGCGAATAAGGACAACATGTAGGTGCGCTACAAACGGAACCAAATACAGCTTGAGGATCATATGTCATTGCTAGACATAAGTTTTTCTAAATCGTATGCATATGGCTCATAAGTGTAGGTCATAGAGGACGCACATGGCATTTTTAAGTGAAAATTTTTAGAAGAAATCATTTGCTCTTTAATAGGAATATTTATCTGCTTAATTGGAATATGAACAGTAGATATATAGTGGAGCGAGCGAGGTGTAAGTAAAAGTCGTTCGGCACTAGCTGCTGAGCGGTCGTCGTTGTCTAATGATGAGCTAGAACGATGGTGGTGCGGTCAAAATATGGGTGAGAATGGGGAAGAAACGCTAGACGAAAGCCTGCATATGTAATGGGTTGTTGGTCACTTGGACCTTGGACTGAGATATGATTCTATAGCAAGCAGTACCTCATTCATTGAAATTCGGTTTTTCTTATTGGTATCATTAGAATTCTTCAAGTTTGAAAATTACAATTATTATTCACCTCTTTGGAACCATAACATTAATTACAATTCGAAGTAAGCTAAAGTGGTGCCATTTTCTACGCTAGCAAAGACGTTAGGCCGACCTCTATAGGGTGGCAATACATTCACTGTCCGGTGAATGTAATGCAAAAAGATCGAGTGTTATTTGTGCCAATTCTGTAATACTTTGCTCTTCCCTTATCAATGAAAGCACGGCAACTGATCTTCCAAAAAAAAAAATCATATAAACAGAAATGCACGAGCTACCTCTGTCTCCTTGCACTCATTGACACTGGGTCGCAGAGATCATATATAGCCTTGTTCAACTCTAAACAGATCTCATTCTTCGATTCCCTACTAGTAGTATCTCTATCCCGACTCTATGATTAGATTTGATCAGACTTGTTTAAGTTTGCCTTCAGATATCTATACTAATTCATCGGTATTGATTTAATACCATAAAACATTGAAATATGCGCAACGATGCGGTCTAAAAAAATATCATAAACATTAGTATATTCTTGTATTGATTTAGTCAGACTAAAATTGTTTGATTTATTAGAAAATGAGAATTGTATTATCATTTGTGACGTAAATTGATAATGTAATAAATAATTGAAATGAAATAAATAGAGACACATATTATTGAAAACAAGAAAGGTGTGATGATGCGTGCGGAAGGAAGGAAGGAAGGAGCTGAAAGAGCTAGTCAGGATGGAGTGAGTGGGTTTGGGTCGCTTTTTTATTCTATGTTTTGACACCGATCTGCCACGCACTAGGTAGTAGTGGAGACAAAAAGTGGTAACGGTACCCATCGATGCGTCTGCGCGTGCACACGAGCAAAATCCAAAGCAGCTCGATCATGCTACGATATGCTTTGGTCACCGTCGAAGTCATATATATCTATATACAAACTTGAGAAAATAATAGTAATTGAGAAAATATATTTGTAAAATATATGATAACATGCATGTAGGTACAAGTGGCCAGAACAGCTGACGTCTCTGTGCCGCATGCAGCAGTGACGGATGGGGCGTGGAGACGGAGACGGAGACGACTCTGAATGCAGAATTAGGCTTCTAATTATAGCATTTAGCACGGTAAAAAAGAATTCTTCGTCACATTAAAATACTGATAAATGCATAGAGTGCTAAATGAAGATGAAATCAAAAACTTATTGTGCTTTGCGAGACGAACATTTTAAGCCTAATTAGCCAAAGTTTAAACAATTTTTATCAAATATAAACAAAATGCTATATGAATTCTAGGCCCTGCGGGCGGGGTTCACATGAAGCACGGTACACGACGGTGGCGAGGCGCCGTCGTCACGCCGGCGAGCCCTATCTACCGGTTTACATGAGCTACGTGAGTCCAACCAACCATCATCGGAACTGTCTCTTTTTTTTTCCCTAAGTCAAGGGAGGGTAGTTTGGAACGTTGGGAAAAAAATTCATGTTCCTATGTTTTTCTTTTCAAACTTAAATAATTCCTATGTTCTTATGTTTAAATTTGTTTTCCGTTTCTATTAATAAATAAATAATAAAAAGCTCCAGTAGCGGTTCACTCTCCTCCTGTTTTGTTTTAAAAAAAAAGTTCTGCAAGATTCAAGTAAAATTAATGTGTTCTGAAATAGACCCTAGTAAAATCTGAAATTTATAAGATAATAAAGCAAACCGATTCTTCTGTGGCAATATAGGAGTACCTTTGACCACGTTCGCTGTCGCGGACTCGCACGGGCTCTTGGAGCCTTCTCTGTACGTCCATTTCACCTCGAGTCCACAGGACGACGAACATCAGGTGTGTGGTTCCCGTGATTAGGAAACCTCAGCCTCGACTAGCAGCGTATCCAATCCAAGAGAGCGCAGCCAAAACAGTGTACCACTACACACAATCCTAAGCCACACGGGCGTACACTGACTGGCCACGTCACGCATCTTGTTCCTCTCTCTCCTCCCCATTTGATTTTTATAATTCGTTCGATTTTGATAGTAGAGTCTCTTTTTTTTTTTACAACAATTTTTGATAGTAGAGTCGACGGATCGGACGGATGCTTCCTATTCCCTTCGTTGGCAGTTTCTTCCCGCACTCGGAGACTCCACTATACACCTGTCTGTCAGCCACACACACACGATCGATCTGCATCAGTCACGGTGGTGTCACAGTCACAGCACAGCATCGGTTCGGTCTTTGGTGGCTGCACTGCCAGACGTACTGCGCCCAAAATTCTTTGTCTTCTAGAAACGTACTCGGCCCGTCTCAATCCTTTATTTATACTAGTATATACGTATAGTACAGGTACTGGCGGTATGTGTCCATTTGACCAGGTACACCCCACACTAGGGCTAATTTCACACATGCATGATTAATGGCATCCTGATGCAGGCTTAGCTAGCTTCTAGAAGGCAGCAACAGGCCGCATCGATATCGACCGCACGGGTCGGCACACGTTGTTGTCAGTCTCCATCAGGCGGCAGCCAGCCAGTAGTAATTGAGCTGATGCCCTGCCGCTGCCTGAGGTTGTGCGTCGCCGTCACAACGATTTCTAGCGATCTCTGCATACATTTTCCTATGTGGGTTTTCCAACATTCTGTCTTCTCCCTCGTTGCGCGCCCACCCAAAAACCTTAACCCATGAGCTATTTTGGTCTAGTTTAGTAACATCAGCTACGTAGTAAGTCTAATTTATATCTTAGATGTAAGCATATATTAAGATATACTACATTTCACAGCCTTTGACGGGTTATATTTTTAACTATTCACAGCAAAAACAAGATATGACTAGATCTATGGCCAAATATATATATATATATTATCCAATACTGAATTTGACACCATGTACAAGCATCCTCGTCCTTTTCCTTCACAACAACTATATAGGTGTGAGTTTTTTCTTTCCCCTTCTCTTTTCCATTTTCCTTCTTCAATGACTACTAGTTTTTTTTTTTAAAAAAAAACTTTTACCTGCAATAGAAAGTATCTCCATTTTCCTTCGAAAAAGCGATATGACTAAGTCCAAAGTGCTTAGACTACGCATAAACCACTATCACGTATCTGGACCGGCAGGTCAAAAGATATAACTAAAGTGACCTGCAGGCACTGCATCATATCTGTCGTTGCCGTGGGTGCGCTAGCACTCAACAGTGCAGGGATAACTACACTATACACACTGTGAGATGTGCATGTACAATTACACTGACGTCCTAGTACTGTATACACGCTTTTGCTTTCGCATGGTTCAGCTTACCAGGCACATCAAAAAGCAAGCCTTTTTCATTTAAGCAAACCCTATACTACTTCCACGTGAATTAAGGAAGTATTCTTCTCACGTGAATAGTTAATTTCGCAAGTCAAAAATTCAAGTTTTGCATGCTCGAGGTACACGTGAAAGAAATTTTTTCACTCAATTCGTCTTTAGTTTGGTATAATATAAGTTACTCTCTAGAAACATAAATTTCCTTTTTCATGCTCGCGTTGTAGTACGACTACACTACGTATGGAGTATTAGAGTGGCAACACAGCTCCTAGCTATACTTCAATAAAAGTATATAAATTTAAACACGATAATGTGTTCAAGTGACATGTTTTCTGAACTTGACGTATATTATGCGTGACGGAAAAATCACTGTTGCACCACATAGAATCTTTTTTTTAAAAAAAAAAAAAACTCAACTGGCATCTAGTACTAGCTAGTTATTAGGACCACATGGAGATTATTAGATGGTGCCAATACAATGCATCAAGTGCATACACATGCGTCTACATCATCATCCTCTTCGGTTTATCACAAAGCTTGCTCTCTAGGTCATTGATTTAGACATTTAGTGGTGCTAAACAGATGGACCGATGTGTGAGACCGTGACAAGATGTAAAAGAACAATTGTAGGGCAACGACGACTTGACTAGCTAGTACGGGAATTCTGTGCCTAAAACTTCTGGATTTACAGAGGATCGGAAGTGATTGTATCCTTTTTCAAAAATAAATGGCGTTTTATAATGAGAAGGCAGCATATAGTACATACATCTCCAAAATATGCAATTTTTCTTTGTTGAGGAAGAAAGAAAAGTACAAACAAACGGTTCCTAACGTTGTCGATGAGGAACTCTTAGATACAGGGATGAGCGAGTCCGATAAGGTCCTGTTGTCGCACCCCCTAGCTAGCTAGGCCCTACCTCATGTATCTATCCTTAAGCAAGCTTCTTTCTTAATTTACATTAACCATAGGCAGCAACATTTGGGGATTTCAGCACACCCATTTGGACAAAGTAAAATAAACAAGAGGTCAAGAGCCATTAGTTGAAAGGACCCAAACACACAATCAATAATCAAAATATATAGTTTGCTATAGAACATTAACAATTATAGGTCGTCAACTTGGTGATGCATGCTAAACAGATAAAGTTGCGCGATGTAATCATCATGTAAACAAATGCAGGCGATGACTTGACCACGCCACAGCCTTAGACTTTAGTGAAATGTAAAGGCAAAATGCATGCACATCAAGCTTATTTTTATTATAAAGCCAATACTATATAACAAAATAGATGTGGAGGAAATATGTGATGGTCCTAAAGCATAATAGAAATATTCCATTTATCTTCGGTTGACACAACTTGGGCACTGGGATGATGCATAACACGTACAATCCATGATAGTATGCTGAAAGAAACGTTAGAGTCCAGGGTAGTGTAGTCACATGATAAATGAATGATATACATACCTTTCTCATGACTTCACCAGGCAACAAATATTGCATGCTTAAACCATATGCATGTGCAATATATACACTCCAATGCTCTTTGATGCGTGCCACTTAAAGTGCTCTGCCCTAGCTAGCTTAAGAGGGGATCTATGGGATGAACACTAAAGCATTGGAGGGGACCAAAATACCATAGTTAGAGATTACATGTGGCATGGTTTGCATGTTTCTAGCGTTCATACATCCAAAATCCTATATCACAGACGCATGTATGGCCGATTGTTTTCCTAGAGGAACCTTCCAAAGATTCTTATACTTCTCTCTAATCGGTAGCTTGATGGCTCCCGGTAAACATTTGAATCCGCCACTAAACTTGTACCAATAGTTAGTGGCATTCTTGAAGCCAAGAAGATATAGATCGTCGATCGCTATTGCCAGCGTCACCTTGAGATATAGATCATCAATAGCTATCGCCGGTGTCACCTTGTCTTGTAGTCCTTCCCCGTCAACATGGATGTGTAAACCAAGTGTCACCTTGTCTTGTCATAGTCCTTCCCTGTCAACGTGGATGTAAGCCATTGTCACCTTGTCTTGTAGTCCTTCCCCGTCAACATGGATGTAGATCCATTCAGGCGGCTCTCTATGGAAATCACGTTGTCAGGTGTTAGGCTTAGCACAGCCCTCGCCGATCTTTTTTTTTTTTTTTTTACCTATTTTCATAGGCGGGTACTTAGCATCGCCTCTCCATCGGCCGCAAAAAGATGTAACTACATGATTTATGTAAGTAATATACTGTTTCAATTAATAAATATAATGTCGACTTTGTAGCGACCAACAATGTGTCATATATAACCGAAGTGAATGGCTAAAATTTTACTACTACTGTTTTTGGTGTCTTTGTCATGAAAAACGCTTCTAATGTAAAATATGTAGTACACGCACGGTGAGAGAGCTAATTGAATTGATACCGGCCGCTAATTAAAAAAATATGCATGGCTCCCAGCTGGCCGGCCCTCAGACATTGCTGGACAGATAGGTGAGAGAGTAGGAGTGAGTGTGAGACAGCATGCATAACCTATGGGAGACGCATGCGTGAATTGCCTGCAACCTATTAGTCATGTACAGATAAATAAATAAAAATTCAGTGATGATGCACCGTTATCATGGAGTACGTACAACGGAATTGTTTGGTGCTGTTACGTTGTTGAGAAGGAGACGATCGGTACGTGCAGTGGGATATTATTAATTGTACTACCTATTGCGTTGCATGAATTATTTCTGGAACAAGACAAACGTTGCCACGTACCGTGTGTCACTGTGTGATGATGCATGTGTGCTCTCTTTGAACTCCACTACATACCACCATTGGAGACACACCCACCAACCATCCTAGCTAGCTAAAAGACACACATGAGTACGGAGTACACGACCAAAGCACTAGCTAGCTGGAGTAGCTACTAGTACCCCGGGTCCCCATGACTGCCTTTTTCTCAGCTCGCAGCTAATCATGGGTGGATGATTTTCGATAGTGGAAATTACCTTTTTCCTTTGCTTGTCGATCCACTCAGCATCAGGCGGCTAGCTTGGTTCACACGAGCTAGCGTGTCAAGAAATTCAGCAGATATTATTCGGTAGAAAATGGAGCAAGCAGAGACAGGGCGTGCTGTCACCTCAGCCAACTTGTACGTGCTAAATGGGCGGCACTAGGCCCATGTTCTTGGCCCGGCTCAGCACAGCTTACTTGGGCTCATTCAGTAACACGGTGTGCTGTTTGTTTCCTACAATATGATCAGCCATCAATTATTATACATGCATGGAGCATATTATAGCTACAGTCTCTGTGTGTCTGTTATTGTTAAGAACCGACTGCATACACAGTGATATTTTGTCTGGCTAGGTACGTATCTAGATACAACTTTTCCTTTTTTGGGGGAAGTTGATAGATCAATTAGCTTCTGTAGTAGCCATCGCATCAGATTAGTAATCTAGCTAGTGACAATATAAGCAGCTATATATCTAAGCTAGCTTGTGTCGTCTGCATCACTTGCTGGAATCCCGGCCGTGACCAACAACTAACACAGAGCGGCCATAACAGTATCGCTCCAAAAGCGCAAGAATACAATAGATGCCGCGTGAAGACATTTTTGTCTGGCTTCTTTGTTGCTGTTGCTGACCAACCCTGTGCCAATTGCAACGAATTCACGGCACACGATCGAAACACACCGAGTTATGTGGCTTGTTCTACGCACACGTATGGATATAGTATTATGCATGTCATCTGACCCGGTAAGTAGATCGTCTCAGAACGAACGCATGGGTTCATTAGATTTATTATTAGGGTATAGATTATAGGAGGGAAGTTACTGTTAGCTCTTCTATTTTTTAAAAGGTGTTAGCTCTACTGATATAACTCCAGTAAGCCGTAGAGTAATGCGTTGCCTTACATTTTACCTATATATAGGGTAGGCACAGCCGCACAGGAGAAGCAATCAGTAAGCTAGCTATGCCAGCTGCAAGCCTGCCATGCATGCGTGATTTGTCATTAATTAATTTGTCTATTGGTCATGGTTAACTTTGACCAGGAAAACCACATCACAGCCATCAACATCATATGCTCCATACTCCATAGTAAGGTTCATTATGGGCAAACATCCTTCATGCAGTCTGGATCACTGCTGCTCTGAATTTCATCATCTAATAAGCCACTAGTGGTCTAGTGTCACAAGTGATTTGCTCACTGATCCTATATACGCCCGGGTATATATACTGTATATACATGCTCTGTCATTATTTCTTTTCTCCTCAGTTTCTGGTTGGGGCATTTCAAACAAAGCAGCGAGACAGAGCAAATCGCAGCAATGTATGGAAAATACTAATGAATAACTTTTTTTTTTGAGAATTACTAAGGAATAACTATTGCAGGCATAACTATTGCAGGCTTGCAGGCCGTGCCACTGCAGATGGGAGCACAGCTATTTTTTTTTTGAGGGAAAGGTAGCACAGCTAATGGAGGCCCATATACCGTACTAGAGACCCAGTGAGAGTGTGAGACGGCAACTGTGGGTTCGGTTCGTCAACCACCATTCTGGGCCAATTTGAGCCCATTTATCTGAGACTAATGGAGGCTTGAACTGTTTGATCCATCTGATGATTCCTCCTCAAAGTACATTTCACCGAGTCCTAGAAAAAGGAAATACCTTTCAAGCTGTCCCCACAGTTTATATGGGGGACATGTACGTTATACTCACTCAAACAACTAATAACATTGATGGAAGAAATATGTGCTGGTACTAACTAAAGTGTAAAATACAAATTTTCCATTTTATCCTCGGCTGCCACGACTTTGGGGCACTGGGATGATTCTTAACACGTACAATCCATAAAAGTGTGCTCAAAGAAACGTTGGAGTACTCCAGAGTAGTGTCGTCACATGATGAATGAATGATATACACACGTACCTTTCTCATGACTTCTAGCAGAAATTGCATGCTTAAAAATGCGTGCGCAATATATATATACTTCGATGCTCTTGGATGCGTGCTACTTGAAGTGCTTGGTGACCTACAAACAAATTTGGTTTTCGCTAGCTTAAGAGGGGATCAATGCTTCTCCCTAGATTAAGAGGGGATCCATGGGATGAACGCTGAAGCATTGGAGGGGACCAAAATACCATAGTCATTATCTTAGAGTTTGCATGTGGCATTGTTTGCAAGTTTCTAGCGTCTATACGTCCAAAATCTAATTTCAAACGTGCATGTATGACCGACTGTTGAGGTGGTGAAACTGCTCAGAGAAACCCTGGTTCATACCTTTAGTGGGTTCAGACTGGAGTTTACGTCCAGGGATATTTTACGGGGGAGGAGCGCCACTAAGCAGACTCCTGGGAACCTCCAAGTGCTGGGTCTACTTGTTGCTTTGAACAAAGAAAAGGGGCAATTGAACATTGGAATTCCCCTTTGGGGAAACCGGCTCACAGTAGCTCTGGGTCACCTTTCAAACATAATTGTTACCTCCGTTAATCTTATTTGTCTACAGTTCTCTCTAATCAGTAGCTCGATGATATAGATCATCAATGGCTATCGCCAGCATAACCTTGTCTTCTAATGCTTCCCCGTCAATGTGGATGTATATCCATTTAGGTGGCTCCACCACGGAAAACACGACGTTGTCCCTCATGGAAAAAATTCAATCACTTTTGTGGGGTTGTATTTTGGCATGCTCGGGCGCTCCAACAGCTCTTTTAACTGTTATACACATGATTGTAAGTTTGGTGGCCACAAGGCCCATCTACCTCTTTTCTTAGATCCGACAACGCTTCTACCCCGAGGCGGTGTGTGTGGCTCCAGCATCCAAGGCGGACGAGGTGGTGTCATGTGGCCCAAACACATGAGGTTGACAAGCTACAGTAGCAGCGCTCAAGGCCATATAACCTAGGAGGCTGAGGCATAGAAAGATGTACCGACGCGTGACACGATGCACAGGGAGGACACTCCACACCGGTGGATCTACGAGAAGGCTCCATCGATGCATTTTACCTGACTACACGTACAGAGCATCATATGCTGTGTAGGAGGGTTTCTGAGCCAATTATTGGAGGGCCCATTTACCTTTCTTTCATGCATGGCCATCTCTTTATTTTGACCCAGCAAATCTTGATGATGAATTAGGTGCAACTATGATTAGGCATATCACCTTGGAGTCTAGCCAACCGATGGTCCTTTACAACTCCAATTTGTGTTGCCTGCTATTCAAAAAAATACCTCCACAAGTCTTCCAGTCCATTTCTCTCTTTGGCTGACATGACTTCGTCACGCCTATAGCAGGGTGCGCAACACGATCCATGCAAAGGAACTCATGAATCAGGATTGCAGTCACAATATGATGATAAATGAATGATCTACACTTCTCAAGGTATTTTTTTTTTCATGGCTTAGGGCAACAATTGCATGATTACCTTTGCACATGCGTTGTCACTGTATATATAGACCAATTCTGCAAGATGTACGTGCCACTCACACGCTTTAATTTATTAAGATAGTAAGAAACTTGCTATATCTTTTGAACCCTATTGAAGCATTGGAGGAGACCAAAATATATACCACTGTAAGTAATGTGGATTTTGTAGCTTGAATTGACCAAAGTTCTAAAGAGTGTCTAGCATAAATTCTCATGCCTGTTTAATTTATGACCGTAGATGTGTTTTACACGTACATCTCCCTCAGCTTATGGAGTAGATATGGAAGCTAGAAGCATGGAAACCACTCAATTGTGTGGATGATAGCCTTTGGCACTATTGTGATGCCAAACTCTCCATTGCGAGACTGTATATGTTCCACTCATATAGACTATGTTGTTCTTAACCTATGCTGACCAACGCCTCGAACATTGCTCAAACAAGATAGTCCCAATTGGTGTAACTAGGAGTGGAGAAACGGACAATACTAATGGTGTAGAGTTGGGTTTCATCTTCAACATTCTCCCGTTTGAAGGGTTGTCGATGCTTTCTAGTGTTATCAAACTTCAAAATAGCCTTGTGATAGCTCCTAGTTGACCTTTCATAGGATTTGAGTGATATTTACTACTATATCCATCGAATTGAAGAGCAAGTTGAGAACACTGGTGAGCTTGTGTGCTCATATTAGACCGCTCTTCTTAGCAGTGCCAGTTCCCTGACGAAACATTTGGTACCTTATATTTTAGTTCATTTTGAAGAACAGACAACGATGGATTAGCCCCTAACATATTTCTTGAAAGAAGAGAATAATAAAAAAGAAGAAGAAGTGACATATTCAGCACCAATTCAATCTTCGGCTATTTTTGTATTAACCTGTCCTGGAACATTATCAGGCAGCCAAACAAAACCTTGGTGGCCGCTTACAGTAATAAAACATGAATAGGATCGGCGTGTGTGTGTGTGGTGTGAACTCCAAAAGACTAGACGAGACTACTACCATCTCTATCGTCATCGTCGTGATCCTCGGCACCTCCTCTCTTTGCCTTCGCACACCGTCTTCTATCGTCATTCCTGCCCATGCCCCCATCACAACGGTCGATCCATCCCGGATTTGCCTTGGAAACGTGCACGCATCGTCCGTCTCCATTACCGTCTCGCCCAACGGATTAGCAGCAGGAGTAACAACAAGCAACGGCGCACCTACCGTCCTCTTCCCTGCTTGACTGTTTCCTCCAAGTCCAAGCCTCCATCCAACTCTCTTGTCTCCGAAACGCCAAGGCACAGCAGCCGGAGGAGGCAGGCAGCCATGGATCAGCAGCAGCAGCGAGGGCCCGACGCGGCGGCGGCCAGGCGGATGGCCACGCTGGCCTCCCACCTGCGCGCGCACCCCGCCTCTCACCCTCAGGTCAGCCACCGCGCTCCCCCCTTCCTCTTCCCCCGTTTCCGGCTCGTCTGGTTCGTTTGTCCTCCGGATCAGCGGGGCAGCGGCGCCGGTTCGCTTGGATTCGCTTCGCCGGCGGCCGCGCTCGGCACTCCCGTCTCTCGACTCGAACATCCTAGTAGATACCAGATTCCTAGTTGCTCAGCTGCCGCTGTGAATTCGAGCCTCTTCGCCGCAGCCACCGCCCGCCGGCGACCGCGAAAGCTAGGACCTTGGGCATCAAAGGAGGCTCCTTTGGCCCGGATGGCCGGATGGGATGGGATGGCAGTCGTATTACCATTTTTGTTTACTTCCAGTGCATGACACCACTGTCTTGGATCGTCGTCGATCGGGTTGTGGCTCTGTCTGCCTACCAGTACCAACCGCTGCTCTGTTTTTGTTTATGCCAAAGCCGAATTGGTAGTAAATTTGCTGCTCAGGGGACTGATTCTAACTCAATACTTGTTCCTGAATGTATTACTGCCTCACTTCCAAATGTTGAGTGAACAGCACAGAAATTTACTGCATTCTACTGAATTGCAGCTGGATAGTAGTTTGGGCACCTAAAAGGTCGCAATTCTGACAAATAGTGGAATTCGTTTGAATGTCTTAGCAATTACCCAACAACTATAGGTTTTTATTATTACTTTCTGTTCTTCTGACAACTGAATGACGATGGCTAACCATGTAAGCCACATGTGACATGGACACCGCCTGAATCTGGTGATGAACAAAAGCTTCCTCCTAATGGAACCTTTTGCATTGATTGCCAACGACCTGTCTATGGATTTTACAATTTTGTTCAAGCTAGTCACACTGGTGATCATATCATATCTGACATGCTAGCTACATGTTTCTAACTTCTTCAGAATAAACAGTATCACACTGATGATCACATCTGACATATGGTAGCTGAAAGTTTCTACCTTCTTCAGAATGAAATACGTTTCATATCTGCTAAAATTTCTCCTGTTGCCTTGTTTTGAAGGTGGAGGATGTTCCCCTCCTGAGTGGATCCATTTGCCGTGCAAAAGGTGCAGCGCCAGGCTTCAAAGTTGCCATCTTAGGTGCAGCAGGTGGGATCGGGCAGCCACTCGCGCTATTGATGAAGATGAACCCTCTTGTTTCGGTGCTCCATCTGTATGATGTCGTCAACACACCTGGTGTCACAGCCGACATCAGCCACATGAACACTGGTGCTGTGGTATGCTCTCGACTTTATTTGAAATCGCTTACCGGTATTTTTGAATGTTGATTCTGAAGACTTTGCAGTTAGTTGATGGTAGACCTCTACTGCAGTTTGTTCCCATCTGGACGCTTAGGTCATATTTAGAGGACATAAAGTGCTGCAGCCTGCATCTGCAAACATGTATTAGCTACTGCCTACTGTACTTAAGACTTGTTCTCAAGTGCTAAACTTTGTCACTGGAATGTTTGGGAAACAAATAGGAGTTCTCCCCTGTGAAATATAGTTACAATTTTTTTACAAGGATTTCTTCAGATAACCATTGAAGAATTCTTTCTTAATGTCTGAGTACTCACTGATAATTGTGGACAAAGCTCAACAGAAACAACTTTGACCTACTTGGTTACTTTCAGTTTTCCTATATAAATTTAATTTTTTATAGCTTCTGGTTCCATAGCTCCATGGATACCCTTAACTACCCTATTCTGTGTCATACTAACATGAATTTATTCAACTTGTTCACCATCATGTCTATTTTTCATCTTTGGGTGTAATTATGCTAACTTCTAAACTCTACAGGTACGTGGCTTCTTGGGCCAGCCACAGTTGGAAAATGCCCTGACTGGAATGGATCTTGTCATAATTCCTGCTGGTGTCCCTCGGAAACCTGGGATGACAAGGGATGATCTGTTCAACATCAATGCTGGAATAGTCCGTACCCTGTGCGAAGGAATTGCAAAATGCTGCCCTAATGCAATTGTGAATCTAATCAGCAATCCTGTCAACTCTACCGTTCCAATTGCTGCTGAAGTTTTCAAGAAAGCTGGAACTTATGACCCTAAGCGTCTTTTGGGTGTGACCACTCTTGATGTAGTGAGAGCAAATACTTTTGTGGTATGTATGTCAATAGGATTTGCCATGATACGTTATATGATATCTTATTTCTTCATTGGCTCAAAATTCATCCATTTTCTGTTTACAGGGAGAGGTTCTTGGACTTGACCCCAGAGAGGTAAATGTTCCAGTTATCGGTGGGCATGCAGGAATCACGATACTACCACTCCTTTCACAGGTCCGGGGTATTTTCAAACTTCAATTGCTACGAAATTCTGAAGTCTGAACCATGTACACTTTGTATGATGCAAAAAATAGAAACCAGTGACACTTCATTTACTTTTTATGCTGTCTTTTTCAATAGGTGAATCCTTCCTGCTCATTCACCTCAGAAGAAGTTAAATACCTCACTTCTCGCATACAGAATGGTGGGACAGAAGTAGTTGAGGTATACTTTTCCTTACAGTCTACTAATACTCCCAAGTCCTATGCTGCATATCTTACCCACGATGACAGAAGAAAAGGCAGTTCGACAAATATCTTTTACAGTCTCTGCTATGTATGTTGCTTCAGTTCTGCATCCAATTAACTGTATGCACACTAATTTCATTTGTTTGGCTGAACTGAGCAGAAAAAGAATCGACATGTTTAATTTTGAAAATAAGAATTGGATCACTAGTAAAACATTTGTGCCAGATCATGGACAATCACTATGTTAGATAAGAGACACACTAGGCACATATTTGCGTAGTGGTTACATCTTGATCCTGACAACAAGAGTCTATTACTATGTGCCTGTTTATGTGAAACAAAACCTCAAGAAGAGTCTATTACTGTGCCTGTTTATGTGAAACAAAACCTTCCTATCATTTTCATACCAATATGAGATAGGAAGGTCTTGCACTTGTTATTTACATATGTTTAGTTAAGTGAAGGTCTCGCACTTGCTATTTTTTCTGAACTCTGGATTGCTCTGCTACATAAATTTTTTTTTTTGTTTATTATTGGTGTATTTCAGGCTAAAGTTGGAGCAGGATCAGCAACTCTTTCAATGGTTGGTACCTTGTATGCACATCAATGTCCATAATGTGCAAGTTTCAAATGTTGATTCAGTTAACACTAATACTACCTTTGCAGGCCTATGCTGCTGCCAAATTTGCAGATGCTTGCCTGAGAGGATTGCGTGGCGATGCTGGGATAGTAGAATGCTCTTATGTAGATTCTCAGGTTTCTTTTCTTTCTTGTATACAGTTCAAAAACCATCATTCAGGTTCTGCTTTGATTGACCTTTTTGTTGACCTAAATTATTGATTTGTGAGTTCTGTTTTCCTTGTCTTGTGGTTGAAGGTCACAGAGTTGCCTTTCTTTGCATCCAAAGTGCGGTTAGGGCGATTTGGCATTGAGGAGATCCTACCACTTGGACCATTAAATGAGTTTGAAAGGTCTGTACTGCATACTTGAACTTACAACTACTCTACTCAGGTTCTAGTTATGAATTGAAGTTGCATGCTCTGCATGATTCAACACCTGTGTCACACATGCTTTCCACTGAATATCTCAGAAAATTTAGTTTGTTCTGCTTTTTGTCTAGAACAACAGGTTCATCTTGCCCACTCATGTCAGCCAGCATGATTTGGATCTGTTGTTGTAGTTATTATTGATGATAAGCCCTATGTCTTGTTTTCTCCTTCGCATGGACCTGTTGGTCCCAAATGTTTCATAGACCAGAACACAGTTCACAGGAGAAAGCATGAATGCGTCACGTATGCAGCCATGCTTGTTCCTGCATAAACAGCCCTGAAGGAACATAACTAGTGTAGTAGTGGACTAAAATTTAATGACTTTTCAGTGGCGTAGAAATACCATGCTCACATTATTCTTCACCGCCTCTTAGTACTGATGTAGGCTGAGGATGAATCACCAAACACACAGGATGATAGGAGTGTGTATTGTTGAATGCCATTATTTCATATCGTTTATCTATTATGCCGTATCAATTGTTATTAATATCCTAGAGCTTGCATCACTTTGTTTTCTTCGCACATTCACACATCACTGTCATGCAGAGCTGGTCTGGAGAAGGCAAAGAAAGAGCTGACTGAGAGTATCCAGAAGGGTGTCTCTTTCATCAACAAATGAGGCCAGCCAGCCCAACATAGAAATAGATGTGGCGTGTTTTGGCTTCCTGAAAACTCTTATCTTGTTATCTCTCTGTAAAACTGTGTACATGGCACGAATAATCTACATACACGGCTGTACTAAAAAAACAATAAATTTGTGGTTGCCAAAAAAAAATTAAATAGAAAAGTCTGGCAATAAAAGTTGCTTCTGAACAAATGGGGTTCTGAAGTCTGAATGTTTCCCCAATGTACGGGATCAGATATACTGTATGGTATTAGATAATACATTTGCAGTCTCGATGCAGAGCAAGGCATTGTAGCTGAGATGCCAATGGAACTGTGTGGAAATCAACTGAGACTGTCCTTCACTATGTTGTTTAGTCACATAAATCCATTAGGGGATTTGTGCATGATGAGTAACTTCTACGGTCTTCAGTTATCATATTGTTTGCTATATTATGTACTTTCTGAAAATTTTCTCTATTAGTGGGTACCTACTACGAAGAAAGATGATAAGTTTTGGCTGTGATGAGAGTAAGAAATAGTCAGGTAAGATTTGTCATTTCCCACAGTGAAAAAAGATGATTTTGTTCTTGATTGACAACATGCCTCATACAGTTTGAGTCTGCAGATTGCTAATGCTCGATCTGGTGTTGTTGGTGAGAAGGAACCAGATGATCGATGTGACTGGAGATGGTTGGTGGTACATAGTTGAATGTTTGGCGGTGCTGTTGCTTTCATGATTAATGCAATAAGAAAACAATGTTATCCTGGCGAAGGTTACTCCTTTGGGGCTGAAGAACACTGCTGCTGGATCCAAAGCGAGGTTGCAGCTGACGATGAGACATGGAACTGCAGCAAACTAAATTTAAAACGGAGACTGCAATAAACAATCTGAGTCGAGGATGGCATCGCCATTGGGGAACAGGTGCAAGTGGATCAGTTTGGTTGAGTCACACAATCCCTGGAACTGGGAGCTTCACTATTATTTAACCGCATCAAATCCGTCACGGGATTCGTGCCTGGTGAGTTTACTACCTTTGTGGAGTTATTATGCTGGGCCTTGATTAGATCGTCGGATTCGTTGCACACCGAATCACTGTAGCATACTGTTGAACATTTTTTTTTCACTACTTCACGTGTCTTTGTATTAAGAAGGAGCCAAAAGAACGGCAAACACATAGTACATAGGATTCACGAGTAATCCAAGGACTACAGGCGGAACCTCACAACACAAACACATAATAAGAAAAGACATAGGAGGGTCTCCACCTACAGCGAACAACCCCGAGCAGCAAGCATTCCGACTAGGCCGAAGATGGGTTGTAGTAGTGCTCCAACGAAGCCTTCAAGAAGGAACTTGACATCCGCGGACGCCAACGACGCTGAAGAAGCACCGGAGTAGGTCTCTCGACCTGAGCCTGCACCGATGGACAGGAGCTTTGACGACGCCTTCAAGAAGGAACATGGCGCAGTAGCGCCACCGCCGCCGGCCCGGACAAGCCGAACAAGGTTTTCATCCAGCTATAGCGTCCCTCGGAGCATGCCACCCATAGTACCACAACGACGTCATCCGCCAGGCTGCAATGGGCGCATTGCAGGCGCGGCCGCCGCCTGGGCGCCGCCGTGGGCGCGCTGCGGGCGCAGCCGCCGCCGGGAAGCCGCCATGGGCGCGTTGAGGGTGCGGCCGCCGCCGGGGACACGCTGCGGGCGCAGCTGCCGCCAGGAAGCCGCCGTGGGCACGCTACGGGCGCGGGTTACACCAGATCCGGCCCGTCGGCCGGCTAGCTCGCCGGAGAGCCACCAGAAAGTTGAGTGGTGGATTGTGAAGGGGAGAAGTGGTGGGGGCTGGGGGCGGAGGAAGGGAGGGAGGGAGGCGCGGCGGTGGCCGCCGCCACCGCACACCGAGGGCGATGGCAGCGGCTGGAGAGCTCTCCGTGAAGGGGGCGGCGACGCTAGGGTTTGGGGGCCGCCCGAGCCGCCCCCTGGAGAGCGACGCGGGGGCAGCTCTACAGTTTCAGCACTTCTCTCAAGGATCCTTTTCGCACTGTTGAACACTGTAGCATTTTATTTTTATTTGGTAATAATTGTCCAAACATTGATTAATTAAGCTCAAAACGTTCGTCTCGTAAAGTATAACCAAACTATGCAATTAGGTTTTGATTTCATCTATATTTAGTACTCCATGTATGTGCTGATATTTTGATGTGACGAAAAATCTTCTTTTTATATAGTGAATCTGGACGCAAATTTAGGGAGCTAAACATGCCCCCGTTCTCAGTTGGGTGTCAAAGCAACAGCAGATATGCCACATGCATGCGTGACAGGGAATTAGAAAAGGGAGATATAGACAACAAGTTGCTCCCATCATATCTAACCAACTGCGATTACGTACGGCTCAGAGCGATAATCATTAAGTCAAGAACACAGCAGAGACTAAATTAATTAAGCTAGCGTTAATTTGGAAACAAGCGGCGTGTTGGTTTGCTGGAAGGCACAGATTCGATCGCTGCAGAATTGAAGCAAGAAACGTGCTTCTTTTACACACAAATCCTGTTTCTTTGCAGATGCTGATGATGCTTCTTCCTTTTTACATCCAGTTATGCATACAGCCACTCACAACACAACCAAACACTGAAACAGCGTCTACCTACCTGCAACTTGCTTGCTTCCAAATTAATAAAAACTTGTGTTGGCAGGGCAGCATGGCTAAGCCACCAATTATTGAACCCTGCTTTTCAGCCATGCATGTGCCCAATTGCCTACGGACAGACGTTATAATATATACGACTAGCTTAGCTAGCTTTAGCTGAACTAATAAAGCGCACTGCTCTGTGACTTTTGGATGCATAAATTAACAAACCAACAGTTTCTTCCTATTTTACATCAAAACAATAGTTGTTTCTTATTTCAAACGAACCAAAGGTTCAAAACATTCAATACAGTTTCTTCTGATATGCTGATCTGCCAACTGATCCCAAATCGAAGTTTTTTAGTCCCCTGATGTTCCTCTAGTTTGGTACTGTACGTACTGTACTACACTTGATATGGCATTAGAGTATTGCCTGTCCGGAAACGACCAGACGGCCAGGTCCCTAGATGAGATGGCTGGTGTTCATCACCAAGATGAAAGTATGCTCCCTCACTGAAAAACAATCAGATCGAATTGCAATTTGCAACAAAAGATCTCTTGAAATCATTGTTAAGGTTGCTAAACCATCATATACTTTATTATTCCTTGATGATGGAGGGATTAGGACCAGATCACGTATATTAGTTAATGTTCGCCGCATGATCATCCATGTTATTAATGTATACACACATGCATGATCCCGGCAATGGCATGGTGGTATTGGTATGCAACAACTAGCTGCAGAAAATATATAATACAGTTGCGTAGTACACGATGATGATCTGATGCATACTATCTTCAGTCATCGATCTTAGCTTGCTATACCAACCGAAGACATGTTGCATTTTATGCGAACAAACACTGTGCCAACTTTGCACTGCATATCTCAACAACAGCCTTTCCCTGTATCTCACCATTTAAATTTGCTGACCAGATCGGAAGGAGCTCTGTATCTTCAGTGCTGTACAGATCAAGCGATATCTCTTAAAAAAATGGTGGATACGGAGCGTCCAACTAACACAACATTGAATCATATACCTTTATAGCATTTTATTTTGGTGAGGATCAGATCTTTATACAGCGAAAATCTATTTTCTTTTGGACGCATGACTCATTCATGAGTCAGAGGATTACATTTATAATGCCATACTTCTGGTATAATCTAAATTCTACTATTTAAAACAAGAATGGTGATATTTTAAACAAATGGACTAATGATTTGACATGCGGGGGATATCGTAATCTCATTTGATTAGTGCTACGTACATTAATCATCTAATCTAATCATGTAGTATTTTTCAGAATAGAAATATGTATTCTGGAGACCGAGTGCGCTGTCAACTTGTCATACATATATATATGAAAAATGAAAGGGTTGGGTTTTGATGCAAACAGTGTGACTTGTAAATAAAAACAATATAGCAGTCAGGTCTTTTCTCTCTCTGAAAGCAAATTAAAGCAAAATCCTGACATGAAGTGAAGGGTCATTTGATTATCTCAGTGCGGGAGCCTACGGCATTGGGTACGCTCTTTAGTGATTTTGATTGAGCAACAAACAACAACGAGGTACGACGACTTGGACCAAAAATTGCAACTTGTGGTTAAGAGATCCTCGTCATGCAATGCATGTATCCATCAACATGCTAATCGACATGATGTGTGCCATCTTTTCATCATAATGTTTACCTGATGATCGCAGCACATGGTGAATGTGATGTTGAGGCTACTGCACTGCATGCAGCATGACTAGCTAGAAATCATTCCCCGCCATGCCTTTTTGTCTGATGGTCTCAGATTTTATATCATCAGATGAAAGAGGTTTGATTTGCTCATAAATTATTAGAAGCCCCTTCACGTCAAGCCTGGCTGATCCTCTTCTTAGTTTTTTTTTCTCTGACATTTATAGCAGCAGTCTAGTTTTTATCCTCTTGTTTCTTCAGAACTGCTGCTATAATGTTGGTGCAGCGCGGAGTTAATCCTTCTCACGATCTCATCTACCGTGGCATTGAATCCCTCCTCCACCTGAATAGTAGTAATTTTACAAAGTTAAACATTTGTCAAATCCATCAATTACATATGCTTGTTCTAGTGAATTATACATGCAAGATCATTATTAGGGTTTTTAGGGCATGTGGCTTCATCATATTACTCTATTACAATAAAAAGATACTTTAACTATTACACAGAATGCATGGTATGATCATTATTTTTTGCATAAGTCAACAAATAAATCGCTTTCTTCATAAGTAGGGTTTATTGCAGTGGTTAAAGTCTCATCAAGTTTTCATCAAAAGTGATGTGAAAGATATTTTTACACACTTGAAAGTGATCACCGCCACCGAACCCTTTTGACAATCTCTCCAGTTAAAAGTTGTTTTCTCATTATATTGCTTGCATCTATGTATATAGGACTGTTCCATAAAAAAAAAAATCTATGTACATCGGACTATCGGTACTGGACCAATTCAAGAAATCGTCTTTAATACTCTATATGTAACATGGAGCCCACGGTGTCTTGGTCCACATACATATACACACATTAATCTTATTACTATATATGTTTAACCTCTGTGTCTACTCATGTACATTTATCCATGGACCCCTCAAGAGATCAGCACCTGCCCATACAATCATAAATGTAATAATTAAACAAAAATACCAAGAAATTAATGTTGAATTGCATAGTTCCACACTCTTAAGAAAAAGATGCATATAAATTAACATTATATATTTACTTGCTGTAGCCAGAGGTGCAAGTGCAACACAAATGCACATGCATGCTACGTAGAAATGAGCTTGTCGGTTGTCGGGTAGTCTTTAAGTGTGTTGAGGCCGGGTATGCATGGCCAACAGAAGATGCCCATGATACATTGCATGCAATTGATATTTTCGCATTGGTATGTATGTGCACTTCTCTCCTATATATATATATATATTATCATTTTAATTGTACTAGTGTGTGCACACTCGCCTTGGCTGTGATGGTGATGATGGCGGTGGAGGCCGGGAAGGGCATGACGTTGGTGTGGGTGATAGAGAGCTGCATCTGCTCCACCTCCGAGATTACCCTCACCAACAGCCCCCTCGCACTGTAGCAGTGGATCCGCAGAAGCACACTTCTCTCTGATAGCCGTGCCTCGATCTCCGGTAGCTGCATACTGTTGTCGCCACCGCCACCGTCATGGCAGCTCGCCATGGCCTCATCCTCGGACATGTGGCATTGATGCCTCGTCACTAGCACCGCCGACTGGATGCCGCCACCGGCATTGTGGGCGCCATCCTCCTCGCGGGTCTTCACCTTGTCCTGGAGCTCCCTCACGTACTTCACCGCGTCCCCAAGGATTGTTGCCTTGTCCATCTGCAAAGCAAGCTCGATCAGGTGCAATGATTACAGTAAATCCATTGCACTCTTTGTACTCGTACGTCTGATACCGGTGGATGCAATAGTAAGCGATCACCAGATCGGATATGCACACTTTTGTAGTTTTGTTGTCTCAGGTTTGAGCGAGACACACGGTCAATCACACAAACTAAACTTTAGTTAGAATTTGTAATTAAAGTTTATTTTGCAATCCAAATGTCCTCTTGTAATTGGAAATTAAATATATATGATGTTTCTCGTTCTAGATGATTCGATGCCTTGGTACATATTGCAGCCAGCAAAGCTTAGCAGCTAGCTGTAGGAGCTTTCAAAGGGTGCACCTTTTAAACACTGTTGATTGTTTAGTTTCTGTAGCTTAATATTTTCTAGCATGATTAGATATATATTTTCTAATTTATTCTAGAAACTAGTACTATTCCTATCTTGTATGATTGAAAGGCCTAACCAAAAATATATGCTATGCTTACACACTTTGGTCACGAAGAACCTAATTTGCAAGCAATCTTGGCTAGATAGTCTGTAAACTTAATGACTGCTCAGTAGTTACCCTGATTTTGTTGAGATGATATACATGCAATCTTGGTGAATCTAGTCGCACATGACTTACCAAGGGTTAAGCTAGGAAAATAAAGAGAGCTCCTTGATGATGGCTAAATACAAGCATGAAATTAAAGATTAGAAAAAAAAAGAGGATAGGAAGAGAAGAAGAATAGATAAGGAGATAATCTTATGGCAGCTAAATCAGTGATGAAATGAAAGAAAGATCTATTCTATGGTTAAGTAATAATGACCTTCTTGAGGCCGGGGATGACAGTGGAGAGCTCGATGAACCGCTGGTTGATCTTCTCCCTCCGCCGGCGCTCGGCGATGATGTGGTCCTGCACTGGCCCCGGCGACGATGCCGCCGCCGCTGCAGCAGATGTGCCTGCGCTGCCCCCTCTCCTCCCCGAAGATGACGCAGCACGTTGTTGCACCCTCGCGACCGCCGCCGTGGCGTCCGGAAGCGCGACACCGACGGCGCCGTGGCCGTCCGTTGGCAGCGCCGAAGCGGCGCTGAAGTTCCAGCTGACCAGCCTGCTGTTGGTGCCGCCGCCAAGGCCCGTGGTCCTGGAGCGCGCGGTGTGCGGGGACCACGCGTTGGCCACCGCGTCGTGGTCCACTGGGGCGCCGGGGCTGTCGCCGGAGCTGCTGCTGTTGGTCAGGCCGCCGTAGTCACCCACCTGCACTATCAGGTCACGGACTTGGACGCTGGCGGGCACGGTCTGTGGCTGGGAGGCGCGGAGCGCTTGGAGCGACGGGAAGGCAGCGGCGGCGGCGCCCTGATCTCCGTTGGCGCCGCTGACGATGCCGGCGCCGCTGCTACCAGCGCTGCCGTTCTGCTGGTATGCCGTGGAAACCGCCGCCGCGGCGGCGGCGGCCGGGTGCTGGTGGTGCTGGAGCTGGTTCATTGCCCACTGGAGGAACGTGCTTGAATCCTCCTCCATATGTCGATCCATCATCTATATATCAATCCCTTCTTGTCGTGCTGCGTGAACAAATCAAATCATCATCTATAAATAGCATCTGAATCTGATGCGATGAGATGAGGTGGAGAGGATGCTGATTCATAACGAGGCAAGTCAAGCTGAATCGAAATCGATACAATTCAAGGTGCTAGCTAGCTGCTGCTGCATGCTACTATACTGCAAGTGTGTGCAACCAAGTGCTTGGCTCCAAGCCGGATGAGCTCAGCAGCTCAAGCTGAAGACAAAGCAGCAGGCAAGCAAAATCAATCAATCAATCAATCACATGCATATTGCTGGACATATATGCCCTCAGTGCAACACAGCCCGGCAGCTGGCAGACGACGCTAAACTGAAGCTCAGGAAGATCTGAAACCAGCTCAAGCACCAACTGAAGCTCAAGATCAAACCAGTAAGGCAAAGGGCAAGAACAAACAGCTAGCAAAGCTGCTGGCCATGGCCAACAGAAAAACTAGTTGCAAACTCGCTCCTTGAAGATTGGGAGAATAAGATGAAAGGAAGGAAGATAGTGGTGGCCGGCCAACAACCAAGAGAAGTACCTGCAGAAATTTGATTGGAGCATCCAGAGAAAAAGACTGAAGGAGAGTGTGTGATCGAATGATCTTGCTATGCTGTTTTCTACATATATGGATCCCGGCGTGTATGTATTGCTGGACATATATGCCCTCAGCTCCCATCCCTTGTCATGTCTCCCCTCACCTCCTCATCTGTATATGATTTTGTTCGATCTCACGCATTTCTCTCTCTTCATTAAGTATTAGCAGCTGTTGTAGTGTGGCCTAACCCTTCCAATATTATACTAGTAATGATGTACTATTGGAGTTTATACTTCTCTTTTACACTACTGTCACACAAAAGAGAGCTAGGTAGCTACCCGATGCCATGCGTGTATGTGAGGCTGAGAGCTAAAGCATGTTACAAACAATAATTTCACTTTCACCTATGTACTACCCCAATCCCTCAAAAAAGCTATCATTGTTGCTTCTCAAGAAGTCGATGAGTATTGCAAGTTTGATCAAACATACAAATTCCAAATGTTAGAAGTGTATATATTTATTTTAAGACGGTAAATAGAATCTACAATTTTAAGGATCTAACTAGTAGTAGTCACAATCCTACGGTTTGCGGCCCTACTAATTGCATTGGAGTTTCGATCTGATTTAGGATCACAATTTTAATTAACGACCTTACTTTCACAACTAGCTAATATATATGTGTTTTCTGAACAACAACCGTGTGAGGTAGGGGTGATCTGACACGACATCATGCATGATGCTGCATATATATGTGTACTCAAGGCCATTGCCGAACAACACGACGCGTGTGCCGTTTGCTATATATAGAGATTGATGCAGGGGTATAATATTTGACGTGAACATATATATATATATATATATATTCTATACTTCCGCTATATATATATATATATGTTACCTTTTGTGTGTGTGGAACTGTGTTGTGGATGATGCACGGTCCAAGTCAACTGGAGCACATTTTTCTATTAGGCTAGTGATCTGTACCTCGCAGTTTGTTAATTGTGGAGGCTCAGTGACCATTTCTAGGGTTCATACTACCAGCCACAGCATGTGCATGGCTGCATATATTTATATATCCAGGAGCTAGGTAATAGCTAGCTAGCTAGGCATATTCGCGTGACATGTTTTCTTTTCCTAATAATAATTATGAAATGTGGACTATGTTCAACTCTCTGTATATAACTTTTAAACTACCTAAATTTATTAGTCGAGCATTCATAATATTTTTAAGCATTGATTATTCCTTGTGACCTCTGTGAGTGTTTTTTAGCACTATAGTTATCAAGACCAGTTGGGTAGAGCTCCAAATAGTATTTGGCCTCAGCTCCTCCATGCGTTGTAGTGAGAAGTTGTTTTTAACTCCACAGGCGTCTCGCCAAAATCATTTGAAGCTGTGCAACCAGATCGGTGCCACCGAGAGAGGAACAGGTCAGCCTCCATCGATCTGAAGTTCTTAAAAATAAATACTTTTTGTGCTGCGTTTATATCAGTAATATGCTAGTTCGTGTTTCATATTGTTTGATTATATATATATATATATATATATATATATATATATATATGTGTGGACGTCCTTTCCAAAAAAAGAAAACTATGATGAAGCTAGTATTATATTTTATTTTGACAGACTCAAATACCGGGAAAACAGTTGGGCATTATTCATTGGCATGGGACCGACGTACGGCAGCTGGACAGCTCAAGCATGTAGCTTCTGCAATCTGCAGGCCAGGCCTGCACGGTGCACCACAGTACAAGCATCCCATGCATGGATCTTGGTCTGCAGGTGTGTGGTGATGATGAGATGATCACCAGTACCAACTATTATTATGTTCCCTCAATAATTGAACAAATTTCAGTATGAACTACTATAGCCTATCTCAGTGCCTCTGACGACAGTCTAAGAAACAAAGTAATGTACTACACTTATACATATGTCCCAAATAATTTTAATCAACTTTCAGAGTTGTTTTAAACCAAACTTCATAAAGTTTGCTTGAATTTATAGGATGCTTATGAAACCAAAAGCACACTATAAAAAAATATTTTTATGATGTCTTCTAAACTAGTGCTAGTTTTTTTTTTCTAAACTCAATCAAACTTTAATTTGTTTTTGACTTAGAACAACTTTAAAAAGTTAATAAGTTAATTTATAAGGAGACAGAGGGAATATTTATTTACGTTTTTAGTCTATGGAGGGTGTGGATCTATATACAAGACTAGTACGTGCTTCTTACATGTCAGTACTATAAAACAGATTAACACACTAGTAGGAATGCGCACATATAAAGAATGATTTTGTGACAAATTTTGGTTGGTAAAATTGGAGCTTCATATCTGTCATAGAATTGTAACCCCCTTTTCTATGATGAAGTGATGATAATAGTCAATTGTTTCGGTCACAAATAAATGATATGGTAGTGCCCTATGACGGCTGACGTGGTAATGCCATGCAACTGCTGACATAACTAGCACTGCCATTAAATTTTCAACTTTTGTATTTTGTCCACATGTCGATTTCCAGTAGTCCACATATATAGTGATTTTGGTTGGTTCGTGTAGGAACTGTGATTCCTAAGAAGTAAGAGGAAGGTTAAATTAAGCAGTTTAAATCTCTATTATTTCCATTTAAGGCCTCTAAATTTTGTAGTGGCCGTGGTGGTTGCCCATGTTTAATTTGTGTGGTGCCGTGTGGTGGTCAGAACGAAATCAGAAACAACGAACGTGTCGCACACTTGACTAGTTGAGGTTGTGGAAGATGTGAGTGGATCTTCACTGAGCTCTTCGCTATGCTATCAATTCCCCACTGCAACAAGGAAAAAGCTCGTAGCTTATAATAGTTGTCGGGCCGGGCAATGGAAAGCAACATGCTCTCGCAGTTGACTGGGTTCACGTTACCATCTCATCGCATTTAGCCTCTCACTGCATCTTTTAGTGATGGTAGCAAAAGGGACGCGTGCTTATTTGTCGCAACTCTGAAGACCATATATAACTTTGTGATTCTAATCTTACGTGAAAACCTCCACAAAATATATATAGTATGTGGCATACACGACAGGTCGCACTACGAGAAACAGGGGCTTTGCTGAGTGTGTCCAGCTTTGCCGACTGCCAAAGCTGGGACACTCAGCAAAGAAGCCCTTTGCCGACTGTCAAAGGACGCATTCAGCAAAGACGTCTTTGCCGAGTGCCTGGCTCTCGACGAATCTGGGCACTCGACAAAGACACCCTTTGCCGAGTGCCGAGCACTCGGCAAAGTTTTCCGCGTGCTAACGACGTTTGTCGCCGTTATCTTTGTTGGCTGCCCTAAAGTCAGGCACTCGGCAAAGATATTGTCTTTGCCGAGTTCCACGTGACGCACTCGACAAAGAGCCATCATGGGCCCAGGCCGGCCCTCTTTGCCGACCGCCACAATAGACACTCGGCAAAGAGGGACTCTTTGTCGAGTGCCACGTCGGCGGCACTCAGCAAAGAGCCGTTTTGCTGAGTGTCAGACATGGCCAGGTGGCGCTCCTCCTCCGCCTCCATGCCACGGGTGGGATCCGTGGTCAGGTGCCCCAACTCCTCAGCCTAAGCAGCACGGGTGGTCAGGTGGCGCTCCTGAGCCTCGGCAGGATGTCGGGGTCTGGACGTACTCCTCGGCGCCGCAGGGGTGGCTGGGGTGGCAAGGTGGGGACTCTTCACACTTTCGGGGCCATCGGGACGGTGGATCGTCGTAGGTACCTTTCATTTAGCTTGTGATGGACTCTGTGATGGATGTTGGACATGATGAACTTGTTATGTATGTTAGACTTAGATGTGGATGGATTTGTTATGGCATGCAGGCTCTCGCATTTGTTATGACATGTGATATATATGTGGATTTATGTTATATATATATGTTTGCATGTGATATATACGAAAAAACAAAAAAGAGAAAAAAAAATTTCCCAGCTTTGTCGAGTGCCATGGCACTCGGCAAAGCTGGGTACAGAATGGCAACAGCACCAGCTTTGCCGAGTGCTGTCCTCGGCACTCGGCAAAGAATTTCTGAATAAAAAAATAAAATATCTTTCTGAGTGCCATGTCAGCACTCAGCAAACAAGACGCCAGATGACGATGGCCGCTTCCTTTGTCAAGTGTTGGTTTGGCACTCGGCAAAGTCTTCGCCGAGTGCCTTGGCTTGGCAGTCGGCAAAGAGGTCTTTGCCGAGACATTCTTTGCCGACACCTCTTTGCCGACTGCCGACGTGTAAAGCACTCGGCAAAGCCTTCGCCGCGTGCTTTGCGGCCTTTGCCAAGTGCTTTCGATACTCGATAAAGATGGCGAATCCGGTAGTGTCGTCCCTGCATGAATGCATCATGACCATGAATAATTATACTGTTAATCTACTTTTGTTCATTAGTGCTAACCTTGCTTCATCACACATATATAGTATTCATTATTCATCCACACGTCTTCATTGCTAACCTCCACAACATATATATTTTAATGGTTGCTGGTAAGGTTAGGCTACATCACCTATTCACCTTTTGTTGTGTGAGTGTTGTTCAGCTTGTTCGTGTTTTCTGGCAAGTCTTAGTACGTGGAGGTCTCATAAAAGTCTAATGTGAGCATTAATAAGTTACACATTTTAGCAAATGTGTTGACATGTCATAGTGTTTACTTATTTAAAGAGAAATGATCAAAGTTTTGTCATTTTTGGGACTAAAATGAGTTTTATGGGGATAAATCAAAAACCAGTTTACACTATTTTCAACATATGAGAGTCTTGAAAACTGGAACACGCGAAATTCGCAATGAGGATGGCCCAAAAGAACCGATCGAGAAGCAGAAGCCTATCCTAGCTAGTAGCTAGCTAACAAAAACACATACACATCTCTTTCTAGAAAAGCAGATACAGTACACATCACCAACTAACGTTTTTCACACCCAATCAAATTCTTCCAGCAATCTTATAATCACGTGTGATGTATTTTTATTTGCCTGGCCATGCCGTTGAAACCACGCGTACAGTTTACCAAGGAAGAGTATATATATGAACATAGTGACATAAAGATATAAATAGTAGTGGACTACGAGCCAATCATCTAGTGTTAGATGTTTTGGGCCATGGGCCAAATAATTTCAAATAAATTCCAAAGACCCACTCACATATGAATGTATATATGGAAAGGTGGAGGACTTTAGTCCCACCTTGCTACATCAAGAGGAGTGAGGCCAACTTAAATAGTTGAGCTATCTCTATCTTGTTGGAGCTATTAGGGAGAGGAAAAGGAAGAACCACGCGCCTCGCCAAGCCGGACGGGGCGAGGCCTCCTTTTGCCACTCCGAATTTTTGCATGCATGGAGAAAATTGCGCTGGCCTATTTGGTAAGTAATTATTCTCTATTATGGTAAGTGCACAAACGGCAGGTCAATTACTATAATACTGTGATTGAGCGGCTAATTACTTTCCTATTTGCTGTGACGCGTGTATAAATATGGAGCGAGACGTCGTCCTCAGCACTGAGAGATTCATCTCTTCCTTGCCACAGTGCTGCGCTGCCGCCGTCTTCCCCATCCCGTCGCCGACGTGCCATCGGTGTCGTGAGAGCAGGCTCCGAAGCCTACGTCTCCTCGCGTCCCTGCACGGGGTAGGGGGCGTATCAGGTTTTTGGGAAGCGCCGTCGCGACTGCTCGCTGGACGTCTTCTTCCCTCTACGCCGCTGATCTGGATTTCAGTCGATGGTCTACTACGTCTTCCTTCATCGGCAATCCCACTGTAAGAATGTCGATTCTCTCTCCGTTATTTGTTCTCGCATTCTCTCTGTTGCTAGTATCAAATCATATACTTGTGGTACATGCTGTTGATCTTTTCCTCATTGTCGAAATTAATTTATACATCACTAAATTGCTCTTATTTCCAACATTTCAAAAATCTGATAGGCATTTAGCGATGACTAAGGATATACTAATGCGATGAAACCGGAGAAGTTCACTGGTGTGAATTTTAAGAGATGGAAGACGAGGGCCCAGTTGTGGCTCACGGCTATGGGCGTGTTTTGGGTCGTGGGTAATCCTCCCGCACTACCTCTCGTGTCTGAGAAAGAGGTGCAGGAGTTTACTATGGTTACGACGATTTTCGTCAGATGCGTTCTTAGCGTGCTCTCTGACCAGCTGTGTGATGTTTATATGAACATCAAAAGTGCTGCTGAACTGTGGGATGTACTTGAACACAAATTTGGTGCTGCACACGCTGGGCACGAGTTGTATGTGATGGAGAAGTACCACGACTTTATAATAGTTGAAAACCGTTCAGTCATGGAACAGGCTCATGAGTTCTAACTTATTGTGAGGGAACTTGAACAACTTGGAAATGTCTTGCCTGACAAGTTTATGGCTGGTGGTATGATTGCCAAGTTGCCTCCATCATGGAGAAACTTTGCCACAGTTCTGAAACACAAAAGACAAAAGATCTCAGTCAAGGATCTGTTGGCTGGTCTTGATGTTGAAGAAAAGGCTCGGGCAAAGGATGCTCCACCAAAAGCCCCAGAACAGTCCAGTGCCAATGTGATACAGCATGCAGGTAAGAACAAGCAAAAGCCTGTTCAGACTACTCAGTTCAAGAAGAAGAAGATGAACATGGATGAAGTTGTGTGCTTCATTTACGGTGAGAATGGACACTTCGCTAAGAAGTGCAAGAACCGCAAGGGCAAGAAGAATCAGCAGGGGCAGAAGTCTGCCAACGTGACTATTGGTGATCCTAGCGGATCTGGGTACGGTAATTATTTACCTAGTGTATTTTCTGTATGTTAATCTAATGATTGGTGGATCGATACAGGAGCCAATATTCATGTTTGTACTGATATCTCCATGTTTTTATCTTACCAGGTCGCACGAGGTTCAACCGTCATGATGGGGAACAGCTCGTATGCTTCTGTTCTTGGTGTTGGTTCGGTCGATCTGAAGTTCACTTCAGGAAAGATCGTACGGCTCAAGAACGTGCAGCATGCTCCCTCAATAAAGAAGAACCTCATTAGTGGATCCCTCTTGTGTCGAGATGGATTCAAGCTGGTATTTGAGTCTAATAAAGTAGTCGTCTCGAGGTATGGCCAATTCATTGGCAAAGGCTATGAGAGCGGAGGCTTGTTCCGTTTTTCACTCTCCGATTTCTGTAATAAAGTTGTGAACCATGTGTGTGATTCGAACAACTCGGTGGTTGATATATGGCATTCATGTTTGTGTCACATTAATTTTGGTTGTATGTCGCGTCTATCCAGTATGAATTTAATTCTAAATTTTTCTACTGTCAAAGGCTCTAAATGTCAAGCATGTGTGTAAGCAAAGGAAACTCGTAAGCCTCACAAGGCTGTAGACGAGAGATGCACGACATTGTTGGAGCTCATACATTCAGATATTTGTGAAATGAATGGTGTGTTGACAAAAGGAGAGAAAAGATACTTTATGACTTTAATTGATGATGCAACTAAATATTATTATGTGTTTCTTCTAAAAACTAAAGATGAGGTGTTTGAATGTTTTAAGACTTATAAAGCTGAGGTAGAAAATCAATTAGAAAAGAAAATCAAGCGTGTTAGGTCTGATCATGGTGGAGAGTATTTTTCCAATGAGTTCGATCTCTTCTGTGCGGAGAATAAAATAATTCATGAACGGACACCACCATATTCGCTCCAATCTAATGGGGTTGCCGAAAGAAAGAATCGGACGTTAATGGACTTGGTGAATGCCATGTTAGGAACATCCGGTATGGCTAAAGCATGGTGGGGGGAGGCTGTCTTAACAGCATGTCATGTTCTAAATAGAGTTCCAACTAAAAACAGTGAAGTTACTCCGTATGAAGGATGGAAAGGAAGGAAACCATCACTCCATTACTTGCGTACATGGGGCTGTTTGGCCATGGTTAGTGTACCTATTAATAAGAAATGCAAGCTCGGACCAAAGACCATTGATTGTATCTTTTTGGGTTATGCGTATCACAGCATGGCTTATAAGTTCTTAGTGATAAAATCTGAAGCGCCTGATGTTTTAGTTGATTCACTTTTGGAGTCACGGGATGTTACTTTCTTTGAGAATATTTTCCCGATGAAAGTTGCTTATTCTTTACCGAGTTCGTCTAGTGAATTTATTCCTGAGCCTACACCCTCGATAGAGCCAATTATAGACCCACCTGGTTTTGAAGAGGATGACAATGTTCTAGCTCCTAGAAGGAGTAAGAGACAAAGGGTTGAAAAATCTTTTGGTGATGACTTCATTGTGTATCTCATAGATGATACTCCCACGACCATTGCAGAGGCATATGCATCGTCAGATGCGGATTATTGGAAGGATACAGTCCGTAGTGAGATGGACTCCATCACTGCAAATGGCACATGGAAAGTAGTAGATAAACCAGTGGGTTGCAGACCGATTGGCTGTAAATGGGTATTTAAGAAGAAGCTTAGGCCTGACGGTACTATTGAAAAGTACAAGGCTAGGCTTGTTGCTAAAGGTTTTACACAAAAAGAAGATGAGGATTTTTTTGATACCTACTCACCTGTTGCCAGATTAACTACAATCCGAGTGTTATTATCCTTGGCTGCTTCCCATAAGCTTCTTGTTCATCAGATGGACGTGAAGACGGCTTTCCTTAATGGAGAGTTAGAGGAAGAAATTTATATGAATCAGCCTGATGGATTTATAGCACAAGGACAAGAGGGCAAGGTGTGTAGGTTACTTAAATCCTTGTACGGCCTAAAGCAGGCACCTAAGTAGTGGCATGAGAAGTTCAAAAAGACTTTGACCTCTACTGGGTTTGCAATAAATGAAGCCGACACTTGTGTGTATTACTGTTATGGTGGGGGCAAAGGAGTAATCCTGTGTTTGTATGTTGACGACATACTAATTTTTGGGACAAGTATCGAAGAGATTAATGATGTAAAATCATTCTTATCCCAAAATTTTGACATGAAAGATTTGAGAGAAGCCGATGTGATCCTCAATATTAAACTTAGTAAGGATGAGAATGGGATTACTCTTTTGCAGTCTCATTATGTGAAAAAGGTTTTGAACCGCTTTGGTTATATGGATTGTAAACCTTCTCCAACATCCTATGATCCTACCCTAATACTTCGAAAGAATAAAAGGCTAGGAAAGGATCATTTGAAATATTCCCAAATTATTGGATCTTTGATGTACTTAGCTAGCGTAACCCGCCATGATATCTCATTTGCTGTAAGCAAGTTGAGTAGATTTTCCTCTAATCCAGGAACTGATTATTGGCATGGTATTGATCGAGTAATGCGCTATCTGAAAGGCACAATGAGTTATGCAATTCATTATTCAGGGCACCCAGGAGTACTCGAAGGATATAGTGATTTAAACTGGATTACAGAAGCTGATGAGCTTAAAGCCACTAGTGGATACATATTCACTTTGGGTGGTGGTGCTGTCTCTTGGAGGTCTTGTAAGCAGACAATACTTACAAAGTCCACAATGAAGGCAGAGCTTACAGCTCTAGATACAGCCTCTACTGAGGCTGAATGGTTAAGAGAGATGTTGATGGACTTGTCTATGGTTAAGAAACCAATTCCTGCTATTCTCATAAACTGTGATAATCAAACGGTGATCACGAAGGTGAATAATAGTTAGGACAACGAAAAAAAGTCCAGCAAACATATAAAACATAGATTGAAGTCTGTCAGAAAATTAAAGAGCTCCGGAGTAATAGCTGTGGACTACATCCAGACAGCTAAGAACCTGGCAGATCCCTTTACAAAGGGACTATCACGCACCGTGATTGACAATGCATCGAAGGAGATGGGATTGAGACCCATGTGAGTTAACCTCAGTAGTAACCTAACCTATGTGATCGAAGATCCCGTGAATTAGAACCTGGGAAGAACAAGCTGTTGGTTAATGGGAGAGTACAATCTTTCCTTTTGACCCACTCCACTGGAGATGCAGTACTCTCATCTCTGTAAGGCAGGTTGACTTTGTCTTAATGTGTTCTGAGGCTTTATAGCGAGATACTGTCCTACAGAGTATTCCTATAAGAACACACCTATGTGAGCCCAACTGTTAGTCGCAGTTTATAAGAATTGGGTATTCTTTAATAAGCTCATGAAGTGAGTTAGGAGTATGACTCATATGCTCCACTCGGGGGTTGGCTTTGGTAGCCTAGTATCAGTCAAGACTTCAAGTGAAGCCTATTCGCACCAAACTGCCAATTCAAGGCCTAGTCCATTGTGCAGTTATGGATGGGCCTATCTTGTTGTTCTAGGTGGATGTTCAACCTTAACCGGTCTCCACTGAATAGCTGGTATATTAACAGTACTGTGGTACAGGGAGTATGACTAGCGTGCCCTTGGGATGTGGTGGGGGATTGTTAGATGTTTTAGGCCATGGGCCAAACAATTCCAAATAAATCCCAAAGGCCAACTCACACATACATGTATATATGGAAAGGTGGGGGACTTTAGTCCCACTTTGCTACTTCAAGAGGAGTGAGGTCAACTTAAATAGTTGAGCTATCTCTATCTTGTTAGAGCTATTGGGGAGAGGAAAAGGAAGAACCACACGCGCGCGCGCTCGCCTCGCCTCGCCGGACGGGGCGGGGCTAATGGGCGCGCACGCACGACATGCGCGTGAATGGTCCGCCAATTTCCCGCTCCGACCTTGCGGGTGCGCGGCCTCCTTTTGCCACTCCGAATTTTTGTATACATGGAGAAAATTGCGCTAGCCTATTTGATAAGTAATTATTCTCGTATTATGGTAAGTGCACAAATGGCAGGTCAATTACCATAATACTATGATTGAGCGGCTAATTACTTTTCTATTTGCTGCGACGCGTGTATAAATATGGAGCGAGACGTCGTCCTTAGCACTGAGAGATTCATCTCTTCCTCGTCACAGTGCTGCGCTGCCGCCGTCTTCCCCATCCCGTTGCCGACATGCCATCGGTGTCGGGAGAGCAGGCTCCGAAGCCTACGTCTCCTCGCGTCCCTGCACGGGGTAGGGGGCGTATCAGGTTTTTGGGAAGCGCCGTCGCGACTGCTCGCTGGACGTCTTCTTCTCTCTACGCCGTTGATTCGGATTTCAGTCGACGGTCTGCTACGTCTTCGTTCGCCGGCAATCTCACTGTAAAAATATCGATTCTCTCTCCGTTGTTCGTTCTCGCATTCTCTATGTTGCTAGTATCAAATCACATACCTGTGATACATACTGTTGGTCTTTTCCTCATTGTCGAAATTAATTTATACATCGCTAAATTGCTCTTATTTCTAACATTACACTCTGTGGTCTGTGTGTGGTATGCAAATCCATCACGTGCCGCAGACACTGTGGGGACGATGCAGATATGCATACATATGTGTAAACGTGCCTTAATTAAGATATAGCGCTGTGCAGGTTGCGGCTGTTCAAAAATACCACGTTTGAGCGCTAGGCCGGCCACCAGGGGACCAGAAAAAAGTTGACAAATTGATAAATCCATAGGGTGCTGCACTGGGTGCTAACTTTTGTGTTGCATGTTTTATTTACATGCTTTTGAGCTTAGTATGCGGTATATGTGCTCCGTATGTTTTTATTATCTCTGTTCTAAAATATAATGATCCGCATGCCAAAAAAAAATAATGATCTGGGTCTGTTCAAGTTAAATTATCCTCCAATTCATTTTCTAAAAGCCGAGAAGGCCCCTCCCCCAACCCCCCCCCCCACCCCCTATTCTATATATACCCATATAGAACGGTAATGTAGTCCATGAGAGAATGACCACGACCGAAGCCAGACCTTAAATATGTGCTTTGGTATGGGACAAACAATCCCAGCCTAAAATAGCTCCCACGAGAAGTCCAATTTAAGACTTGAAGAGTGCTACTCAGATCACCTAACCAACTTAGCTCTAGAGGCCATTTCGTTTGTTTAAACTTACACTACAAATTTATGATAATCGTATATTGCATTTAATTACAAATCTAATCATATCAAGATTGTATTATAATAATTTAAAATTGTTAGCTAAATTATAGGTCAAATATTTTAAAGCTTGAATCCTTATAATCTTTGAACAATTTTCCTTATAACTTTTAACTATTCTGATACAAAATTGATACCAGATTTGTAGTCAAGTGTACTATTTATTCAATAATTATAAGTTTACAATCATAGATAATATAATATAAATAAAAGGATGGATATTGTGCCATATCATAAGACGCCTTATAAACTGGACCGGATGGTTTAGTATGTTGTACTGTATACAACTATAATCTTTGCCTTTCTCAAACCTTTTTCTTACAAAGAAGAAATGGCATGGAACTAAACCACTTGTACTATATATACAGCATCTCAAAAAAGTCGCTTTAATTTGTTACTTAAATCTTTTGACAGTAGACGAGGCCATCAACACTAGTCTACTTATTACTAACTCTACGCGTAATTGAGCTTTGATCCAAACATACCCTAAGGTAATTAAGCACTTTACGGAGACTTTTGTCAGACAAGCAACATCTATATCCATATTATTTATTATGTACAAAAGATTGACTTGCATATTACCCAAAAAGATTGCATATGAGCCGGGGCCAACTAATAATGTGGTTATCCCATTTCACAAAACAAATGATTTCTTAATACTAAAAAAGGCATCAAGTAGTATTATAATCATCAACAGATGTAATCAATAAATACCGATACGGAGATCATGCCGTCAGGTCGTCCTTGCATACATAATCCATCGTCAGCGTATCATAGAGAATCGGTGCGTTCCTATCTTTTAAAAGTAGAACGACGAGAGAGAAGCTAGCTAGCATACTGACTATCATGGATCATGCAAGACGATTAATATAAATCTCCAATCAGCGTCAGCCGCAAACTGCACAGGAGGTTAACGTTGCATTGCAGGGAGCGAGGATGGCGTGCGTGCTGCGTAGACGACCTCGAGCCAATAATCTCCGGACAAAGCTATGTGACTCAAAAGTAGCATTTAGAGTTGAATATTATGCATCGCCTGGCCGGCCAGTTGTTAGTTGTAGTATGTAAAGAGTAAAGTACAATCCGACACCTTATGCGCGTATTGGAACTACTGCTAGTAGTGTTGATTTCTGTCACGTGCCTTAATTTTTGGTACCTAAGTCGTCGTAGTTAGTGTTGGCATGGTGAATTATATTAGGATTTGTTTGGCTGCACTCCAATCAGAGAGTGGCTTGGGAGGGGTTGACGTGGGAAATGAACGAATTTTCTACTCCAATCCCTCTCAAGCCAATTGTAATGCATGCGAAAAGAATTTGCTGAACTTCACTTCATATTTACTATACCCATTCTGCCATTCTGGATATGTCTAGGTTCATCAATTTTCAAGTCTCTTATATTTTGTATGAAATGTAAGGGCTTCTAAATTTGTTCCGAGTCAAATCACCGTAAATTTGACCAAGTTCATAAAAAATCCATACAAGGCCGTGTGTCACAAGTTTAATTTGTTTTCCAAATTCCGCACACTGCATTATATATCTGGGATTCAAATGCGACCTCTTACCTCAAGCGAGCCCCCCTACCAACACACCACGCGGTCTCCAGTGAAGAAGTATATATGGTGCTAGAGTTTTGATGTATTAAATTTTACAAATCTTGCGGCCAACATTTTCCCCCCATAAACAATCTCAACTAAAGGAAATTCAACCAAAAAGTTTTAGATCTCTTCGAGTGTTACAACTTGGCATAGGGATCATTTTCATCTAAAGTCGTTTGAAAATTTTAAAAAATTTGGATTTCATATTTTGAGAACTTAAAACATATATTCATGAATATATACATTTTAAGAACTTCAAAACATATTTTGAGAACTTGTTTATGAAAGGTACTTTTCTATTAATTAAAATCCATGAGGTGTACGTCCCCTCCATCATATCGATCCTTCTCCAACAGCAAACGAAGCGCCCAAACCATGTAACTCACACGGTTCAATTTGTTATCTATAATCTCAGGTCAATCTTCTAATGAATTCAATCGGCATGCATCCAATTTAAAGGAGTCTATTGTTCAACGATACACTACCATCTTCTGAAGATCACAATATATAGCTAAGGTTGCCGATTAACAATATATATTGAAATAAGCAACATGTAGGTGTATGCGGACATTTCGTCTGTTCTAGGTAGGATCCTCAAGTATCTGCATGGTAGTACAACAACATCGTTATCTTGTGGTGATCTTTTCGGTGCAATATAATTTATGACGACATGTACTACTATCATAGTACATTAGAGTATTCCTACGTACTAAGCTAGCAACCAAATAAAAATTATCTGTCGATGACATGCAGCGCAAACAACACCGTGTATATATATATATATATACACACACCGAAGGCATCGGGGCCCTGGGGTGTATATATATATATAGACTGCACTAATTACTACCCTGGTACTAATCAATATTCACTCCCTGAGCACCCCAGCCAGCTCGCCGATTCCCACACCCCAGGGCCCCCGATTCCTTCGGCCCACACACCTGGTTGTTGCCGTCCGTACGCCTCCTTAGACTGTTTTTTTTGTGTGTTTTCACACGAGCAACTTTTGCAACTAGTTTTTTCTTCCTTTTTCTCACACATTCTTTGTTTTTATCTTTTTTCGACGCAGATTTGGCAACTGATATTTTGGTTTTTGTCCTTTTTTGACACAGATTTGGCAACTGATATTTTAGCCCTGTTTTTTTTCATGTTCTTTTTCACGTAAATATTTTTGGCTACTTCCTGTTTACCTTAAAGTTTAATATTTTTCAAGCCTTCTTGTTTTGTTATCTAAAATATTTTTCCTTTTCTTTTGCCAAGTAATATCCTTTTGATCGAAAACTGATCCGAGATAATGAAAGCAGACATTATAAAAAAACATACATTGCATCGCCAATCCTTTAGACAAATAAATTTATCTAGACATTATTCAAACCACAAATATCTTCTCCACAATGCGACACCATGACTGTGTTGGTCCTGAGCAACACCATAGTACGATGCTGATCACAGCTTTATAAAGTGACCTTGCTTGTCACAACTTTCTAAAATAGACTCCTTCAAGGCAGAATTAAAGAAATTTATCGTATCTTGTTAGCCTGGTTCTCTTGAGGTAATGCAGCAACTCTGCTTTCATATCTGTTAAGAGATCTTGCAACAAAAGTATCACTGATGCAAATCGTGAATCTTCCATAATGAATTGATAGTAGCATACACTTGCATATGAAAGGTAATCATATACCATCATACTTTTTTCCTGCTAGCAGCACGCCACTGTTGCTGGAGTGAAGATAAAGCCAACGTCTCCTACTACTGTTGGAAGGTCAAAGGCTAAGTAAAATGATCAAAAACAGACATAACTAGTGTTAATGGTTTCGAATACAGCAGCCATGAATTTTTCATAATGAACTGGTAATAGCATACCCTTGAACATTAAATTAGTAGTAGACTTGTAAAATAGAATTATAGAAACGGCATAGGCAAACTTGCTCATGAGTGGAAACCCCCCAAAAAAAATTCAGTATCCGTAGAAACTTGAGGCAAGACAATTAAGATTGGAATGTCACTACACTAAAACACAATGAGATATCAGGCCAGTGACTACATACACCTGACAACCTAAATACATTTGCTCCTATTAGTTCCCAGAAGCCTCTAACAGGTAAACACCTGGGGACAATTATTATTGGAAAATTGGTATGTGAAGTAATGTTTCGTTCAAGGACTAAGCAAGGAGTATTATCAGAATAATAAATTCTATATCACCTCAACTCTTGGTTTGCAGTCAAAAAAACAGTGCAGGTTCACACACAAGGGATAATAACGAGATGTAGAAAGACAAGGATAAGCTCCTCTTGACCTCACTTAGTTCTAACTTCTAAATAGTGCATGCTTAGTGGCAACTTAGCAGGGCTGCAGCCTGTCCAAGCAGGCAGCTCCACCTGGAGCTCTGGATGCTAAGGTCTGCTAGTACTTCTGAAATTTAAGATGTATACTGGATAAGCATGGATATGGAGATATTTTGTTTACATTTGATATATGTGAAGGTTAAATCATTATCTATATTAATATTAGGTTATAGCTCAAAAATATATATATTCATATAATGTGCATGTACGAGTCATCCTATTTCTGCAAAGTTCAAAATCGATGCAAATGCTTAGTTAGCAAGCTCCATATCCAAGCCAGATAAATGTTTCAATGAACTTCAGTTTGCATCTAGAAACATATAATATTCTGATTAACGGTACAAGTTGGGAATTACAGCACCAAAATCTTCCCCACGAGTAACTGAAAGCTGCATTGAACCAGCGTTGGCAGCCTGAGACAAACTCTACCTTGCTGCAATTGAAGAGGAGACCGTGGCCGCCGTCTGTGTGCATAATCCAACACTTGCAGTCGCAGGGAACACATCCTGCACTCGAATCATCAAATTGAATCAATAAGGGGAAGGGGGAGGAGTAAGAGATGGTGCAAACGCTGAGCTGGGGAAGGGGATCTGGAGGATGGGCACCTGGACTGGATTTGCGCTGGTGAGTCCGCCCCTGCCTAACCCTTGGGGCGTGCGGATCCGCAGCCGTGACCGGCCTAACCAGAGCGACGCCCTGCAGCAGAGCGGTGCCGACGGCAACCTGCTGGCCGCGCTTGTAAGGACACAATGGTGGCCAGCTTTCTCGCACGCCGTTGACGCCGCGACGTGCCGTGGACGTGCTGCGGCCGGCTTCTCCTGCCACCTCGCACCTCGCAGCCGTCTCCTCGGCCCCAAGCCACCGCTTCATGGACCCCACACCCGACCCGTGCCACTCAACCGCCTCTTGGGGCTGGGACCCCGCCGGCCCACTACCGTGAGGCATCCAGGATGGAGGGAGGCCGCGCCGTCGTCGTGGGAAGGGAGGCTGGCCACCAGGGTGGAGGGGATGGCCGTCGTCGTCGTCGTCTTGAGATTTTCAGCAGCAGCAATATATATACAATAATCGATCTGATTTTCAGTTGAGAGGATTAGTTGCATGGCTCTTGTGTAGTGCAGGGAGGGTTACACGAGGACATGGCCGCCTCCTGTCCTGATTCCCACACCTATTCATCCACGACTTCACTGACAGACAAGTTATCATAGATTTTCCTTAGTCTATTTATGACTTCAAAAAATACATATATTATATGTCTCATAATAAATCTAATGATACATGTTTGATATAATAGATAAATAATAAATAAAAATTAGTATTTTTTATATAAATTTGATCACATCTTTACTAGGACGGTGGACGTACATATTAGCATCACCAGTAGCTAACTATTTTTTTTTGAAGAAAAAGTAGCTGGCTAGTTACTGTTCCGTACTTGCAGGTATACGACTTGCAGTTTTTAATAGGAGAGATAAGGTACTTTAATTTATCATATATATGATGTGCCATGTCCAGTCCGTACATCATCATTTAATCTAATTTTCTGATGCTCTGGTGCAGCTAAATGCTTTTCGAATAATAATATTCCTTTTTGTATGAAAAAGTATACGTTATTTTTTCACGTTTCTAGTTTTTCTAGAAATCTTCTAGTTTCTTTCCGGTGTCCATTTCAAGCACTAACCTTCGAACTGGGCCTCACACTGCCAGCCCTGTGGGCTTTCTTTTCCGGCCGACGAAGAAATCTTGCAATATCGACAGGCTCAAACAAGAAGAACAAGACATTTTGCCCATCAAGAGTAACAGTTTCGGCCCACTAAAACAGCCCAGCAACCGTCGTCTCGTCGTCGTTTTTTTTATTTTTAATTTTTTAAAAAAAAGTTTACAATTTTAAATTTTTGTTTCGAAATATGACAGAACTAGTCGCCCACGGTGGGCATTTTTTAAAAAACGCCTATTGTATAGGCGTTATATGTGACGTGACACAGGGCCGGCCGTCGCCGGTGCCGGCTTTTGCGGGCGGCCCCTGGCGTCCAAAAAACGCCCACTGTGTGGGCGTTTTTTGGTGGCGAGGGGGCCGCCTGCAAAAGTGCGCGCTGTTTTGCGGGCGGGCCTCGGAGCAACCAAAATGTGGGCGTTTTTTGGCCTCCACCTATATATACCCAGCCCCCCTCTTCAGATTTTCATTATATTCACTAAATTTTTCAGAAAAAAGAAAGAGGAGATGAGTGAGGGGAAGGAAGTAAACGGCGAAGTCCTGTCAGTTTGAGACCTCGGCTTTTAGGTAAGTTTCTCATACATTACAAGTCTGTTGCTATGCATTAGTAAAATATAATGTGCACTAGAGTTGTTTAGTTTTTAGTTGACTCTGGGTAGATCTGTGAGTGGTATGTATATTAGATCTATAAATAATGATGTTAGAGCATTGCAGTTCATGTTAGAAATAATGATGTTTCTTCTATGCTTTAAATAATGGATTGCATGATTTGAAATGTCACGAATATCGTATTTTCTCTGAATAGATATATTTAGGGTTTAGGAATAATGATGTTTATGCTATGTTTTAAATAATAGATTGCATGATTTGAAATATGACGATCTATTGTTTAAACAGACGATACTTGTAATGTATAAGAAACTTACCTAAAAGCCGAGGTCTCAAACTGACAGGACTTCGCCGTTTACTTCCTTCCCCTCGCTCCTCTCCTCTTTCTTTTTTTCTGGAAAATTTAGTGAATATAATGAAAATCTGAAGAGGGGGGCTGGGTATATATAGGAGCAGCCAAAAAACGCTCACTGTGTGGGCGTTTTTTGCGCGCCAGGGGACCGCCTGCAAAAGTGCGCGGCCGGACTCGCCCTTTTGCAGGTGGCCCCCTGGCGCGCAAAAAACGCCCACTGGCTGCTCCGAGGCCCGCCCTTAAAACAGCGCGCACTTTTGCAGGCGGCCCCCTCGCCACCAAAAAACGCCCACGCAGTGGGCGTTTTTTAGGCGCCAGGGGCCGTCCGCAAAAGCCGGCACCGGCGGCGGCCTGCCCTGTGCCACGTCACATATAACGCCCACACAGTGGGCGTTTTTTAAAAAACGTCCACCGTGGACGACTAGTTCTGTCATATTTTGAAACAAAAATTTAAAATTGTAAATTTTTTTTAAAAAAATAAAAATAAAAAAAATTCGTTACCCTCTCGCTCGCTCTCATTCACCGGAGAAGACGGCCGCTGCAGATATTTTAAGGCCTGTCGGCCCCTCCCACTGGCCTGTCATCTCTGTCCTGATCGACAACCAAGTGGGCTAATGGGCTGCCGATTGGGCCCAGTAAGTTCCCGAGCGGCCCATAGGCCTCCTATTGGCTACCCTGCCGCCGATCGATCTGGCGCACGAGCTCGACTGATTCAGCGACTTGTCCCTTGTCCTCCAGGCTTCCTTCTCCACAGGTGCGCGAAACAAAGAATTTCCTGTCCCTTCTCCACTACAAGAACGTCTTAATTTAATTAGCTTCTTTCCTGTCGTGCAGATCTTGTAGTGGCCAGAGAACGAAGCTCTCTTTTTAGTTTCCTAATAATGTGGTGATTGTGCTGGGGATAGGTAGAAGAAAAAATGCCTACCCTGTGGAGCAGAGTTCACCGACTTCGGTGCCGTCTTCTTAGCATCACCATCAGAAGGATAAAGTGCAAGGAAATTAAAGGAGATGTGGATTCTCATGGTGTAGCCATCATCCATCCTTATTCGACGACCCCCTTTATTCCTTCCCTTGGTTCAAAGTCCAAATATATATTGTTCTTGCTTGGTTTTTGGGCTGGGAACAGATGCTGCATTCCAGGATTTCCATTATCGAGTTATTGGTTTGTGTTCTATTCCCTTTTTGATGGGTCAATGATATATTAGCTTTCCAGGACTTGACAGTTTAGGTAAAGACAACGACAGTGTTGAAGATAAATGGTGAGACTGGTGAGTGCTGACGACACTAGTGTCATCAGTAAGCCCCACCCTTGCCATCAATGTCATGACCATCAAGTATCAACAGTATTTATTCCTTTCTCTGCATAATTAGCATATGAAATATCTTGACGAGAACTCCCTTTTTAGTTACACTTAGTTCATTGTAATTCTATTAGGCATAAGCAAATTGTTGTTTTATGCTAAATAGATAAAAGTATTCTGAGGCATTCCATAATATCTAGACTGAGCAACCTGACATATGCAGTGTTCCATAGACCATACAGGCATACAGCATCTAATTTTGGAGTTCTATTCATTTTTTAGGATGACTCTGTTAGATCATTTTCTGTTCACTGCTGAAGTATGCTCTAGATCTTGCACCTTTTCTAATCTCCCAGGCCATGGCAGTCTTGATCCCAAATATAATTTTCCATGACCTTTTGTCATGCTTTACAATCAACACAAAGTAGAATGCTCTATGGCTTTTGTGAACGCTGCAATAGATAAGATAAGCGCAGCCGGTTTGATTTTAGGTCATATATAGGTGAATGTCTTCCAAAATTTGAACTGATTGTTGAAACTCTAGGTGAACTGGTGATGAATGAAAACAAAAAATGCTTTGGATACAGTAATGATGGGTAACCAATTGCTGCTGGATGATAAAATTGATGCTTCACATGCTTGATGAGACGACTGCAGAGGGGAGCGGCACAACCTACTGAAAGAAGAGGTGAAAAAACAGTTTGGTTCACGCTGGCCTATTTTACTTCCTTTGAACTGAATTCAGTATAGAACGAACAACATTGAGGCATAGTGACTTGTTACAGTCATTCACTCTCCGTCTTATGAAATGCAATTTCTTGACTGCCGTCTTATGAGATGCAATCTCTTGACTGCAGAGATTTGCCGGAGCTTCAGTGCTGATGCTTACAGAGTTACAGACAAGCAGGACATTCAGATGTAGGGGTAATGGCGGTGCTTGCTAATTGCTAGTGGCAGAGCTCAATGCAGCCTCGAGATTCGACGAGCTATAGCAGAAGCATATTATACAGCTGCTAGTGGGTTGTCCTGTCTATCGATTTGGTTGATATTGTATTTTTCTGCATCTGGCATTCTGGCTGACAGAGGAAAGAGAGTCGCCGTCGCCGGTGAGCAGCAGCACCAGGCAGAGTGCCTTGTCACTGTGTTCAGAGATTAGCAGTAGCTGCTCACGTCGACAGCGACCTCGCCGGCGGCCAAGGGTGTGGCACGCCACCGCCTCGGGGCTGAGCCTCGTTGACCATGCTAGTCTTAATCGACCCCAAAGATTATTTTCCATGACCTTTTTGCAACACAACATTAAGATTTGTAAATTAGTTATGCGGCAGTCATGATTTCAGCAGCCCAGGTAGAAAAATGTGCAATACTGTATGGGTGGCTTAGCTAAACAGCAATTAGTAGCTGACAATGGTGGTTGTCCACCTACTCCATCTCATCAGAAATGGCATATATGTTTGGTGCTTCTTATATCGAAGCACATTTTAACATGAGAGGAGATGCTCAGTGACCATTTTGACATTTTTGTTCTTCAAGCATTAGAACTTTTTTTTGCATCAATGCCAGCATGCATAAATAAGCTAAACGTTGGCAAGCTTCCACTGAAGCAGTGATGTCACAACTGTAGGTCCATTCATGCAAAAAGTGGTTTAGCAGTTACATTACGTCGGCTTAAGTGTAGGGGCTGCAGTTAGTACAAAATAACAATTCTAGATACAAATGTCTTGTGAGTACTTGCAGTTATGAAATTTTAAATGTGAAAATCAATTCCTGATGAGTTTCAAAGAAGTTGAAATTTTGCCAAAATACTTGTTTTTTTTGTAACATGCCAAAATATTTGTTATTTCCACCTACACAACCATATGATTGCACATCTGCACAGGGCGTAGAAAAACAAAACACTCAGTGATCATTTGATAATCTACTCTTGAAGCATGAAAACTGTATTTTGGCATCAATCTCACCATAAGAAAAGCTGAAATGGCGCAACCTGTCATGGTAGCAAAATCTATATTAGAGATTAATAAATGATGTGTAGCATTGGTGTCATAAGTTGGTTTCCTGAGAGCCAAATGCACAATTCAGATACCCAACTAGACATGAAAGGTGTTTCCTGAATTTCTTCTTGTCCTTTAGTTGAGAAATTTAACAACATTTCTTCGGAAGAACTTGTAGTTATTACAAAACATTTGGTGTCTTGAGTTCAGGCCCTATGGAGTCAAATGCACAGCTGTAGATACATCGTAGTGCAACACTGACACTAGAAACGAAAGATTGTTTTCTGAATCCCCTTGGTGTCCTTCGGTTCAAAAGTTCCGCGATAGATAAGTTAAGCTCAGTCGGCTTTATTTACTGCCCATATAGGTTAATACCTAGACATGTCAAAATGTGAATTGATTGTTGAAACTCTAGTTGAACCGGTGATGAATGAAAAAAGAATGCTTTGGATACAGTAATGACGGGTAACAAACTGCTACTGGAGGATAAAATTGATGCTTTTTACATTGATGATCGTGACAGGTCTCTGCAGAGGGGAGCTGCACAAAGCAGAGGTGAAAAAACAGGTTGTATCACGCTGGCCAATTTTACTGCCTTGGAACTGAATTCACTATGGAACGAGCAGGTGTTAATCTCTTGACTGCAGAGATCTGCGGTGCCGATGCTTGCAAATGAGCAGGGCATTCAGATGTACAGTAATTGTAAATTTGGAATGGTGGTGCTCGGTGTTGCTAGTAGCAGAGCTCGATGCAGCCTCGAGATTCGACGAGCTAGCAGCGGCATATGCTGGCATGATACAGCTGCTAGTAGATTTGTCTTCTTCGCCCGCTGCTGATAGCTAGCAGCAGCATATAGTAGAGCATTATACAGCTGCTAGTGGGTTGTCTTCTCTAGCGATTTGGGTTGATCATGTGGGTTCTCTTCTCTTGTGATTTGGGTTGATCATGTGGTGTTTCTCCATCAGGTTCCTTATCTAGCTGACATGGAGAAAAGAGTAAAAAGAGATTCGACGGCTCTGGTGGGCAGCAGCAACAAACACGAACCGGGCAGAGTCGCTTGTCACTGAATTCAGAGAGTAGCAGCAGCAGCAGTTCATGTGTTCAGAGATTAGCAGCGGTTGTTCATGTTCAGATATTGTCATGACTAATGATTAACTCGAATCGCGTTTTGACGTGGTGTGGCTGCTTTCTTCATCATTTGTATATATCTAAGTAACCATTGATTCATCAAAAACTTAGTGGCATCCTTATGCCTTGATTCGCACTCAAAGCAAGCAACTTTTGATTTGCAGCACCAAGAAGCACTTTTTTTTTCATTGAAGACGACGACGAACAACAACCAACATCCAACGACCGAGCTTGCGATCAAAAACACGAACACGACGACTGACAGACGAACAAGATAAACCCTCTCGGGTATCACAAGCGAACAGATAACCTGGCCACGCGGGCCCCACCGCTCAGTTCCTCCAGATCCCGTCGTCGGAGTTACCAGCCACCACCGCCGCGGCTGCCACCGCCGTAGCCGCCGCCTCCATAGCCTCCACGGCCACCACCGTAGCCGCCGCCGCCGCCTCCCTCTCGGCGCCCGTAGCCGCCACCGCCGCCTCCGCGGCCCCCGCCGTAGCCGCCGCCGCCGGAGCGGCCGCCCCCGCCGCGGGACTGGGCCTCGTTGACGGTGATGTTGCGGCCGTCGAGCTCCTTGCCGTTCATGCCCTCGATGGCGCTCCGCATCGCCTCCTCCGTGGAGAAGGTGACGAAGCCGAAGCCGCGGGACCTCTGCGTCTCCCGATCCAGGATGATCTGCAGGCAGGCAAGCAGGAGGAAGAGAGACATGGACGGATCTGAGGGGAACAACGACGGACGGAACGGAACGGAACTGAACTGAACTGAACAGACCTTGGACTCGAGGACCTCGCCGTAGGTGCTGAAGGCGGAGTGGAGGGAGTTGTCGTCGGTGGCCCAGGCGAGGCCGCCGACGAAGCAGCGGTACTCAACGTCCGACGCCGCCATCTCGTTCCGCTCACCCACGAACCCGAACCGGAGGGGGAGGAGAAGCCAACCCACCTCTGAGAGAGCACGGAGAAGACGAGGCCCTTCCCCGGCTGTCCTTTATAGCCGGCCACGATACCACCGCGGCCGTCCTGATCCCATCCGACGGCGCCCGTGACGTCTACGCCGACGGAATATGCGGGGGGATCTGGCCGCGCTACGCGCACACGCTCCCAGGCGGACGGCGGGTTGGGACCCGGAGCAGGACGAGGGGCAGGAGCGTGGGGTGCAGGTGGGGCCCGGTGTGACTGAACTGACCCCGTTGCCGGCTGGCCCCGAAAATATCTCGCGGGGGGAATGACGTCTCTGCCCTCGGAGAGATGGGGTGGACTTGACCGGTGGATTGGATGAGGATGGACGTGGCTGACGACGCGGGTCCACGACGGCAGTGGGGGAGGCAAGTCCTCGCGGGACAGCAATGGCACGGGAACGGGACGGGACGGAACGGGGGAGTGGAGTGTCAGTCAGTGTTCTCGTGACGGTGATGGCAGCAGCTGACCAGCCACCAGCCAGACTTTGCAAAAGGGAGGAGAAAAGGTTGATTTTTTAATTAAAAAGAAAAATAACAAAAGAAAAAAAATAACCTTTTTTTTCTTACATCATTCCCCTTGCCTTTGCATCGATCGCCTGACACGTTCGCACTGTACATGAGGAATCAAGACAAGGCCTGTCTCGCCACCTCCCGCCTTTGCTATCCATGACAATACTATGTTTTTCGAAAATCAAGAGGTCTGTTGCCAATATTTGTGCGTGCTTCAAGTGGACCATTCGGCAGAATCAACTGTACTTCATTCTCCAAATCGTAAAGTCAATTTCTTGTTATTTCTTTGTATGGTTCCTATATCTTTTAATAATTCGTAGCTATTCCCACTTGTATGTTATTTCTACCTATGCAGTACACATATAGTTACAGCGAATAATAAAAAAAACGAAATGGCCTCAAATGTACATTCTTGTTTCGGTTTTAAAAAGCCTGAAATTCATAAAATGGGATGATTTTTTATGTGAAGCCTTAAATTCATAAAAATGGGATGAAAAAATGCATATAGCTACTGTGAATAATAAGAAAAAAAATACAAAATGGCCTCAAATGTACATTCTTGTTTCGGTTTTAAAAAGCCTGAAATTCATAAAATGGGTTTTTTTTTTGCAAAGCCTTAAATTCATAAAAATAGGATCACAAACATTTTTTGTGCTCCCTTTGAGGCAGCTAGAGTTTGAACCCACAAATCTTGCCCTTCCGCATATCCTCCTCACACTACACCACCTAACACTCACTTGTGTTTATAACAAATAAATATTTTGTACTCGTATTAGGCCGAACCAAACTAGAAATAAGTGTTTGGAACTCTAAACGAATTCAAATAAAGAAATTGTCTACTACGTTGTGTAATTTTTTGAGATCCGTAACTTTATTTTTTGTTGTTCCTCTATCCGAGTCCGCTTGAAACTTTTAAATTTGAAATGTTGGTAATTTAGACGTAATTATTCTTTGATAGATGATTCTAAATAGAAATGTTATCAACTAAAAAGTTGTATACCTTTTGAGACTTACAAACTTATAACTTTGTTTTTGTTGTTTCTCTATCTAACATTGTTTGGAAATTTAAATTTTAAACTTAAGAAATTCAAAAGAGGGAGAAGAATGCCTTCGACAAAGGAGAAGCCGACTAATGGGGCGAGGCAGGGGCAGTGCAGATATTGGTCGTGGTCGGGAAGAGTCATGCCATGCACGGTGGGCATTAACTTTGTGTTAGACTTATGATAAAAAAAAAGAAAAACAAAAAGAAATTGTGCTAGACCGACGAGTTGTGAGGTGCATAACCATATATAATGTTTGAGAACTGATTAAACTATATTAAATAAGTATATAATATTGCAAGAGTCGCAGCTTATTTTGAAGACTGAATTTATTAATATATGAATTTAAAAAATCTTAAACTCCTATAAAGTTAAGACCCACTGGCCTATTTCTCTAGCTTCTCCTTAAGCCACATCGTCATCATGTCCCACAATCCCACATCATCTTCCACTAAGCTTCTGTTGGAAATTATGATTGGATTAATTGGGCTAACCCTAGAAGGGTAGCTATATAGTGTGTTATACATGGGCCTCATGGGCCTAATACACTCATACTCCAACACCCCCCGCAATCTGAACTACCGGCGCAGCGGAGTTACAGATTGGACAAGAAGCCGGTCTGGCCCCCTCCCGAAGTCGAGGCCCCTCCCGCGGTCGAGCCATGGTCGAATCGAGGTAGGACCCCCCGGTAGCCGTAATTAGCCACTAGTGATGTTGAGGCTGGAGCGGAACTCAGAGAAGGTCGATGAGGGGAGGCCCTTCGTGAAGATTTCAGCGAACTGGGAGGTGGTCGGGACGTGGAGGACCCGAATGTCGCCGATGGCCACTCGGTCGCGGACGAAGTGCGGGTCGATCTTCACATGCTTGGTCCGCTGGTGCTGCACAGGGTTGGTGGAGAGGTAGACCGCGGAGACGTTGTCACAGTAGACGAGCGTAGTCCTGGCGAGGGGCCGGTGAAGCTCGGCCAGGAGCTGGCGGAGCCAGGTGGCCTCGGCCACGCCGTTGGCAACGGCGCGGTACTCTGTCTCGGCACTGGAGTGCAAGACCACTGGCAGACACTTGGACGACCAGGAGACAAGATTTTCACCTAGGAAGACAGCGTAGCCGGTGGTGGACCGATGGGTGTCCGGGCAGCCAGCCCAGTCAGCGTCTGTGTAGACAACCAGCTTGGACAAGGAGGACCAGCGGAGGAGCAGCCCGTAGTCGAGGGTGCCGCGAAGGTACCGAAGGAGTTGCTTCATAGCAGCAAGGTGGGGCGCCCGCGGAGCATGCATGTAGAGACACAACTGCTGCACGGCGTAGGTGATGTTGGACCGTGTGAAGGTGAGGTACTGGAGCGCACCAGCAAGGCTCCTGTAAGCGATGGAATCCTCTGGTCCAAGAGCCGGGCCACCTGCCCCTGACAGCTTGCCCTGAGTGTCGACCGGCGTAGAGCAAGGCTTGCAATCAGTCATCTCAGCCCTCTCCAGGATGTCCAGAGTGAACTGCCTCTGGTGGAGGAACAGGCCTGAAGGTCGGGGCTCAACAGTGACGTCGAGGAAGTGATGGAGCACACCGAGATCCTTCATAGCAAACTCCTTCTGAAGAGAGGAGATGATCCGGCGGAGCAAAGACTGGCTGGAGACGGTGAGGACAATATCATCCACATAGAGCAGCAGATAGGCAGTCTCACCCCCATGGCTGTAGATGAAGAGCAAGGTGTCCGACTTGGCCTCCAGAAACCCACGAGTCAGTAGATATGAAGCAAAGGTGGAGTACCATGCCCGAGGTGCCTGCTTCAGACCATACAGGGACTTGTTGAGCTTGTAGACCATCTCGGGACAGGAAGGATCCACAAAGCCTGCCGACTGGCTGCAGTACACCGTCTCTGTCAGAGTGCCATGGATGAAGGCATTCTTGACATCCAGCTGGTGCACGGTCCAGGAGCGCTCAAGTGCTAGGGGGAGGACAGTACAGACTGTCGCAGGCTTCACCCCCGGGCTGAATGTCTCATCATAGTCGACTCCAGAGCACTGAGTGAAACCCCGGAGAACCCAACGAGCCTTGTACCTATCGAGGGTACCATCAGCGTGCCGCTTGTGTGTCCAGATCCACTTCCGATGACGACGTTGGAGCCGGGCGGACGGGGCACCAGATCCCATGTCTGGTTGGCGAGGAGCGTCGCGTACTCCTCTTCCATCGCGCGGTGTCAGTGAGGGTCCGACAAGGCGTCACGAATGGAAGAAGGTACAGGAGAGACCTGCGGGTCGCCGGGCAGTGCCACGAGAGCCCGGGGCCGTAGGGTACCAGCCGCGTGTCGCGTCACCATAGGATGAACATGGCTCGGGTGTCGGTGAAGAAGCGGTGGGTGGTACACCGGCGGCACGACACGGGTAGTCGGGGGCCACGGCGGTGGTGTAGGCGTCGCGGCGGGGAGTTAGTCGAGACCCCTAGACCAGAGGTCAAGGCCCCTCCTGCGGTCGAGGCCCTTTGTGCGGTTAAGGACCCCTGGGCGGGCGAGGCTGCGTCGTCCGAACCCGAAGTTCGTCCGTCAGCCGAGGCCCCCGGTCGAGGGCCCGTGGTCGAGGCCCCCCGTGTGGGCGAGGCGGGGTCGTCCGAACCCGAAGTCCGTCCGTTAGCTAAGGCCCCCCGTCGAGGGCCCGCGGTCGAGGCCCCCCGTGCGGGCGAGGCGGGGTTGTCCGAACCCGAAGTCCGTCCGTCAGCCGAGGCCCCTTGTCGAGGGTCCGCGGTCGAGGCCCCCCGTGCGGGCGAGGCGGGGTCGTCCGAACCCGAAATCCGTCCGTCAGCCGAGGCCCCCCGCCGAGGCCCCTCGCCGAGGCCCCGCGGTCGAGGCCCTTCTTTCTGCAGTCGAGTCCCCTTGTCCCTCGCTCATAGCCTCCCGGCCCGAGGTGGGGTCGTCCGAAACCGGAGTCCGTCCGTGAGCCGAGGCCCCCGGGGAGGGGGTGTCCAGCGTATCAGAGCACGGTCGAGGCAAGGGGCGGGCGACCCTAGCTTTGATACCATGTTGAAAATTATGATTGGATTAATTGGGCTAACCCTAGAAGGGTAGCTATATAGTGTGTCATACATGGGTCTCATAGGCCTAATACACTCATACTCCAACAGCTTCATACATCACCCATATCAAAGAAACTGAACAGCAAAATGCAGCATCCAGTAACAGGCTTTTGGTGCTCCATTCCATTGAATAGGGTGACAATTAGTTGTCGTTTCCGCTTCCAATGGGCCACCCATTCACCAAGCTCGTCGTGTCTCCTTCCTATCAGGTCCTTTAAATTTCCCTTCGCCCTCATCTTTCACCACACCGCTCTACAAGAAGCTCCCATGCATACTCCCAGGTCCGCTTTATTGGTAGGCTTGCGCCTAGGGGTGGGAAGGAAGCAGCAATGACTCCACCGTGCTATGAGATCCCTACCATATGCGCTCTCCCCGCCCTGTCGCATGGGCTTGCTGGCATCAGGCGTCACGTCCTCCTTCCATTGCAGTAGAAGACGTCAGGTTCTGGGGAAAACATATGAAGCGGCCTCATCAACTCCACAAGTTGGATCAGTTGTCTAGAGCCAGACTTATCCTCATAATCACATAGGTGCTTAGTATTATCCCACATGTCTTGCTTCAATGGGCCATCTCTTGCGATTTGCTGGCAACCTTGCAAGTGATCAAGTTGGCATCAACACGCATCCACCTACCTGTAAAGTTCTAATCTTCATGATTTTGTATGAATTGTTTCATAAAGTTTACTTACTAATTTGTTTGTCAGTATACTCCGTTTGTTTTTATCTATTGCTTGCATTAGTCTTCTTGATTTTTATGTGTTGAATTGTTTTCTTTTAAGCTGACTCCTTGAAACACAACGCTTCAACGTTCGCCAAACTAAATGACCGTATGGTGCTACATACTTCTTTTCTCTAATGTAATACAAAATTGATCTCTATAAATTTCCGCAGCAACGCGTAGGGAATTCACCTAATATTATAACAGTGCAGTACTCCCTATAGAATTGGTCTCTGGTTATAAAATTGTCTTATATGTTGCGAAAAATTCAAAACTGTAATATAATACATTATTAATTAAATAATTAAATAGTGATTTGGTAGTATGTAATACTACTAGTTGGAGGCCCATGAGCCCGCCCCCAGGAGCCGCCGCCGTCCACTCCCTCCTGCAGGCATCGCAAAGTGTGTTCGAGACGAAGCTGCAGATATCCAATCCAATTCTCGTATCGATCAGATCAGAGGTTAATCGATGAAGCATGCACCGGAGCTGGACTCTGCTTACAGGTACTTAGCTAGTACTCTCTCCAACCTCCATTTCAGATCTATAGATACGTAATAAAAATGTGTATCTAGAAAAACCAAGACATTTTATAATTTTTAAGGAGGAAATATCCTTCCTCAGTAAAATAAGTTTGATTTCATATCAATATGTGTGATCGGGCGCATTTTTTCTTTCAGAACACATATATTACATTAAAAGAAGAGAATAATAACAAGTCTAAAGCTTAAAGAAACCACGTGCCGCAATGCTCGACCAACACGATCCTTATGAGACAAATCTCACGGGAATTAGAAAAAAAAAATAGTGTTTGCATCATCACAAGGGGACTATTTCCGGGCGGCCACTACACTAAGAGGAAGAGAAATAATAGCAAAATAACAAAGCTAGTGACTTCTGAGACTTTTTATTCGGCTAGGAAGTTGTTCTTTCACTGCTGATGGGACTGCCTGTGAAAGAATCCACTCGTGTGAACTAGGTTTGCAGGCCCGCCATCCACGGAAAATTTGAGGGGAGCAACCACTTCTCATGACCATGTGTGTACGATTCATGTACCTTATTCATGATCGTGTGGTTTTGATGATTTAAATGACACGACTCTATGACTAACATGTGTGTTATGATACATTTACATACTTTTAAAGATTATATGGATGCAAGAAATCAAAGGAAATTAAAATATTGAAGCCATGGCAAAGATATGGTTCAATTGGACTTGCTTCATGACTTACGGTTTATCAAATTAGAAGAATATCATATTCAAAGTTGTAGATATTTGTTTCACGACAAAGATATGGTTTGTATATGTAAGTTTTCTAGTTGGATACAATCGATCCCGAGATGCGCATGACCAAGTATATCCCTCTAGTTTGCATGTCAAGTTGATCAAGATACCCTGTGTATATCCCCAACTATAAGTAGTTAACCTAGCCTACCCAATGCCAAAAGGGCCAAATGTGTTCTCCATGACAATACCCATGGATCATGTAAGCATTGTTGCAGCTCCACTTGACTCAAAATCTAATTAGCTCCCACTCGACAATTCAACCATCTGCAACACTTTTCCCTTTGTTTCAACTCTAGGTCAATGGCACAAGAACCATGGATCCATAATACCTCACTCCCTCTTCCTTATTTAGTGTCATATGTTCGGCCTCCCTCATGTTGGCGTGTCATAGGGTGATGAAAGTTGCTGGGATGAGCCATACACCGGCAAGGAAGAGTGAGAGAAAAGAGCAGCATCAGGTTGCTAGGGGGTGGATGGGGGAAGAGCTCTAGGCAACAATGGCATATGATAGGTGATGGCTAGTGGTGGTTCTAGAAGGCAAAGAGGGGCACAAGGTAATCATTTGAGAGCAATTTTTTTCTCACTCATGGCACAAAACTGCAAATAACTTTACATGAAGTTGGCAGAAATTTTTTTTCGTTCAGTACTCCGATGATTCTTGCGCTGAGATAATGGGGCATTGCCAAATAGGGTCTAAGCATTCATTCCCTTTAGAAAAAAATATCGTTATGGTTTGGAACTAAAAAAAGAAAAATGTGGAAGCTTAAATAAACATTTTTAGTTTTGTTGTAAATCAAGCTAGTTTAACTTGGATCAAATTTATAGGAGAATCGATTAATACCTAGCACATAAAAAGGTAGTTTTACATAAATTATTCCCTCAGCCCCAAGGAGAAAGATTGTTACTCTTACTTTTCAAGAAATCATATAATACAAGAATATCAATATTTATGTAGCACAACAGGTATTATTACATTAACTTTGAAATGTTTTTTCCTGATAATAAACTTATTTAGAGATGCAAATGCTAATTATATATTTTTTATATAAAACTATAATTTTTTTAAAAAAACATTTAAGTAAGTCAAAATTTATAATAAAATTAGTACTACTACAATACTGTCCGGTGTATCAAGTAAATCAGAGTTCATATAATTTTTATTAGTATTATTGTTACTACAACACTGTGTGGAGTATCAAAATCCAAGGAAGCCCTAGTCGGATATGACCCCGACTCTGCCACCGCCACAGGTGCAAGTGGGACATGATCCCGACTCTGCCGCCGCCACACACGCAAGGGCGGACTTCCCCCATTCCTCTTCGAGTGTCTAGACTAGACTGTACACTGTGGTAGTATATAGATAGTAGACCAGTATAGCGTGCGTCACTCTACCCCTAGTACCCCATTAAAGCCCCCGTTCTCGCGCTAATGAGTGAAGGATGGCGAGCCTCCTCCGGCGATCCGTCGTCATTGCCGTCGCGCATCTCCTCCGGCATGCCAACCCTCGCCGCATGGGCATGGCGATGGACTGGGGATTAAAGTGTCGCCGATTTGATATTAGTAGGTGTTCTAGTGCTTTGCCTTTTTAATCTTTATGTTAATTATTGTATGATTGCATCTATTTTTTTTCATAACATAATTTGTCTTTACAAAACAAAGGATATATTTCTACAAGTTAAATCAAGATTTACCATCCTAGACACAAACAAGAAATGTGGAGAGTTGTTGGAGTTATTTTATAACAAGATAGTTGAGTATAGGACCCAGATTTAGAGGAGAGGAAAGTGTCCGAGTCAAATCTAAAATCAAAATTTTCTACTATCCTCTTGGATTTGGAGAAGAAAAAGCCCCATTGGACAACAATGCTATCCATTGTTTAGTCCATTTTCGCTGTACTAGTAGAGGCTATAGTGGCTAGTTTGTTCTATGCTCACTATTGCCCCGAGAAGATGCTAGAGGTTCAAGATTGGGTAGTCCAGGGGTACATAAACAATGCAAAGTATGTTCTTTCATGTGGATAGTTTGGAGAGTCACTAGCGCGGAGGTACAGAAGAGAGAATGCTGGAGAGTTACTAGCGGGGAGGTACAAAAGAGAGAGTGCAGATGAGCTGAGCAAGAAAAAGCATTAAGAAGAAGAGCTACAGCAAAAGCAGCAGCAGCTAGTCGAGGAGATGGTGAGGCAGGAGCTTGAGAACTTGACCATGCTTCGGTTCATATTATATAGACTCAACTCTGGAGGGCAGGAAAGGTAACTCCTAGCCTATTGATAATAGCATGTGAATACTTTTTGTCCGTCTTTTTTGTTTTCTAGCCCTTTTTTAGAAAGATTTGCTCAAATACACTCTTACACGAAAAATTTCAAAAAATGGACCCTTAGTTTGGCATCGTGCATGATGGCGTCAAGCTAATACGTCTCGGCGCCATGGTCAATGGCGCCCAGGTCCTGGTGCGACGTAATTAGATGTGTTGCTGACCTGGACAAGAGCTTAGTGTCAAACTCTAGAGTTTGAAGTGAACAAGTATAATTATTGTGAGAGTTCTACAATGCTTTGGTTCAGTTAGTTAGGTCGCACGCGAAAGAAGCCTAATAAGGGCCTGGGTTCGCATTCCGACTCCAGCGCCAAATTTGTCTTTTTGTGCAACATTTCTGTAATAAGGTAGGAGATAATATAGTTAACACTCTTTTGCATAAATCTGAGCTTAAATGCTTACTAATTAGATGGCCCAAATACTGCAGAAGTTAGAGAAGGCAGACCTAAAAAGGAGCGCCCACAAATTCTGGTTGTTTTCACTCATTTAACCAGAAAGGTACCTCACTAGTGATTACACACCCTATAGAACAACCTGTGCAGATCCTGTTGACATAAGACAAGTATGCGAACAGTGATCCATCTAAACAGATGCCAGGGCTTTCTGAACCTATCTATTGTTTGTAAAGATCGTATTGGTACAAGGGTGAAACCTACATGAGTCAAGCTACCCTGTAAGAGTCAATCAGTAGGTCACAACTAGCCAAATAAAATGGACTTTAGATATGACAATACAACTGTATCCGTTGCACAACTTGGATGCCTATATGGTTGAAAGTGCAGTTGTATTGATGTTCAATTCTAATTCTTATGGCTTGAAAAAGAGAGATAAAGTTTACAAGTGTAAAATACCTTGGTTTTCAAGCGTTCTTTCATAGAGGTTTCTCTCTTATACTTCTCTTTGTGAAAATCCATGATTCTGCATACAAGAGTGTTGATTGCAAAATTATATCTGCAAACACACCGGGCTAATAGCCAAAATCGATATCCGAAGCGTGCCAGTCGATTTGACCTGGTAATCGACAAGGATGATAAATTTGAATAAAATCCGAACGAGACGACAACGATACGCCCGGACGTCAAAGCTCAGAAGGTATTCGATAACTGTTGAACAGATCAGACGAGACGACAGCGATACGCCCGAAAGTCAAAGCCTGAATCGTGCTCGGTAGACGCGAAACCTGCAAGGTCGCCGGAGATCAAGTTGACGCAGCCCGTCGATTCTTGAAAGAACTCGTTGAAAAAGAAAAGATACTTGACGAACTCGTCGAAAAGTAAAGTACTGGTAAAGGTAAATTACGATAAAAAGTAGATTTGTTTATTAATCCTGGGATATCCATTACAATGCCCTTCGGCATATATTTATACTCTGCTAATCAAAGAGTCCTAATTTAATACGCAAAGCTCAAATATAGAAGAAATAAACTAATTTCTTATACGAACTCTATCTCTTAAAAAAGAAATAAAACTTGTATAGGAGTTGGACTTAAACTATAATACGAAAAATCATAAACTTTATGTCGCCGATCCTATGTCCGCTTCCGTCATGATGAAGTTATCTCCTCATCGGTACATCCCTGGCATCGGCAATAACCTTCTAGTCTTCCTGCCTATCTTGTCGGCAACAACTCTTCCGTCTCATCGACAACGATCCTTAACAGCTTTTCAGCCCAATCGGCAATAATCCAGATCAACCTGTCCTCATCGGCAACTACTCATCGACAACACCAGACGCAATGCTGAAGAAAAACCACCCACTTGCCGATTCAGTTTAGTCTTTCGATCCTTATTGACATGTGCTAAAAAACGGTGTTAACAGGTTTGATTTTCTGTCGACCTGCACAAGAAGATAATCATGAGCATGAAGATAAATTATAATCAGAATAAATTAGCAAGCTTGTTTGGCTTCAAGGCTGACAACAGCAGCACATTCACAGAAAATACAAGGAAAGAGGTGTTCCTACAATGTATTTTGTCAGATACCCATCAACTTCTCATATTGCATCCAAAAGCACAGGAAAAAAAGGAAAACCTCCATGAAGGCTAACACACCAAAAGGCATTTGTTTTATTTGGCTTTGTTACAAGCAAACTTTCTATCTTTTATGATACATCAGCACCACATGCTTACTATGTGAAGGGGGCACTCATAAGCGGCACAATGTTCATCTGTAATGTCACAATGTCTAGGATTTGGTACTACTAAGCAACATCAATTGGCTGCAGCTGCAGCTACCGGGATCAATCAAATTACTCCCAACGGTGTCATAGCAATACGGGGCTTGGAGTTGTGGCAGGTGATGACCAAGCAAAACGACGGCACCACCATGCATGGATCCAAGAGAAACATATACTGAAGACAGTGTACCTCAACCAAGTCCATGTCCATCTTGCTCGCAAGCTGCAGGGCTTCATGCCGGGGCACAACGTCATGTCCTTCATCCGTGACGAGCCTGACGAAGGAAGCGTTGATGGCGTTGTTCATGCGGTGGCCTTCCTCCTCCTTGTCTCGCTTCTTATTCACCTTCAATTCAAAACCGAGACGGGACGGAACATATCAGCACAAGGCCGCGCACGATCTCTGCCCTCGCTCTCAGCAGGGAAAGGGGAAATGAACGGACGCAGCGGCAGCAGCAGCAGCGGGGAAGAGGGGTGCGTACCTGAGTATTCGGCGGAGCGGCGAAGTGCCGGCATGGCGGGGCGAGCGGGCGGCGTATGGGAGCGGGAGTGGGACCCGGGGCGGCGAGGGCCAGTGGGGGAGGAGGATGGGGACGGTGGCGGCGGAGGTAGGAGGAGGCGGCGCGGAGCGCAAAGGATCCAGCGCTGCGCCGAAGAGCCATCGTTTTGCCTTGCCTTGTGTCGCCGGGATCGGTAGGGGTGCAGGAGGCTCTCTGGGCTGCCGGAGCCGGAGCTGGAGGCGGAGGCGGCGGCGGCTGGCTGTGCCTGGCTCGGCGCTTGCTCTGCCTCTCTCTCCTCGTGGGGCTGGGCTGGGCCGGGCCGGATGTGTCCGCCTGACGGTCTCTGCAAATATTGAGCTTTGGCCCATATACTACGGGTCGCAGATTCTGAGCTGGCGTTGTCATGCCACGTCCACGGTCAAGTCGCCCACTGGTCGGGCGACATGGGCCACGTCGCCCATCGGCCGGGCGACGTGGGACCCGCCATGCCACGTGCACAGCCAAGTCGCCCACTGGTCGGGCGACATGGCCCAAGTAGCCCGCCAGTCGGGCGACAAGCCCATCTTCGCCCTTCCAACGGGCGACTGGTGGCCCATTCCTGCAATTTTTTTTAAAAACGGAGACTAATTTTGTAATTTTTTTTAAAAATAAATTTATTAATATTAATAAATTTATTTTTTAAAAAAATAACAAAACTAGTCGCCGTTTTCAAAAAATTACAGGAATAGGCCACCAGTCGCCCGTTGGAAGGGCGACGTGAGAGAATCGCCCGTTCAAAGGGCGACCAGGCCCAGATCGCCCGGCCAAAGGGCGACCAGGCCCAGGTCGCCCGGCCAGAGGGCGACCAGGCCCAGTTCGCCCAGCCAATGGGCGACCAGGCCCAGGTCGCCCGTTCAAAGGGCGACCAGCCCACGTCGTCCAGCCGAGGGGCGACCTGATTTTTTGGGTTTTTTTAAAATAATATTTATTTATTTGAAAATTTCAGGAAAAATTTCGTTTTTTTTAAATAATAATTATTTATTCGGAAATTTCAGAAAAAATATCAAAGTCGGAGAAATAGCAAAAATAATACACAGTCATGCAATGGCCGTGCGAAAACGCCGTTGTCGTGTGCGCGCCCAAACTTAATAGATGAAAAAATACAACAGTGAAACATTAATTAAGTTCTAAAAACTAAAATAGTATCAGTACAATATCATAGAAAACAACATCGGTGGCAAATCATACAAAACTAATATCGTCCACGCTTAGGTGCAACACCCCTAATCGTGCCAGGCTTTGGTGCTCTGCGGCCCGCTCGCACATGGCTGGCTGAGTAAGTAAGCGGCGAAGGAGGAACTGTAACACGTGCAGGACGGCCTCCAGCAGCAGGTGGTGTCGCGTACTCGTCCTGTGAGGGCTGTGTCTGCGATGACGCAAGTACGTCCACCGGCTCCTGCTGCAGGTAACTCTCAAGGTCGAAGGGTGACGGGGATCGCTGACGAAAAGTATCAGCGTGCTCAGAGATGTCCGATCTCTCGTAGTCGTAACGGGTCGTCCCTAAATATATAAGACCAACGTTATGATAACGCTGATGGTAAAACTAATATATAACGTGTCGAACTCTTAAAAGTAGGTCATACCTGGAACCATGGGTACAGCGTGTGAAGAGGAACCTCCGAAATCGAACTGATGCCGCGAACCGTCAAAGTGCATACCTGACCATGCAGAGTGAATGTAATGTTACGAATAAAGCAGTATTAGATAATATAATTAAATTTCACCACTATATCGTACATGTAGGCATGTGAGCAGGCTGCGAAGATGATCCAATGATATCGAACTCCGGACGCCAACCGGCAGAGTACGTAGGTGGACCTGAATAATGAAACTTATAAGTAACGAACAAGTTAGCATTACTACATACTAAGAAAATATAAGTTACTCACCTGTTTGGTACGTAGGCCGTGGAGGTAGTGGCGCCGTCGGTCCGTCAGGCCTGTGTGTCACGTGTGAAGGTCGAGGGACGACATCCGGCTGTCGCCCGCAGGGCCGGCACGACGTCAACTTGACAATGTTTGCAGCAGAGTCGTACATCCTCTGGACCGCAGCGGTAAGCTCGTGGCTGGTCATCTGAATGCCCTCCCTCAACCGGTGCAAGAGCGATCCACCATCCACAGTGATACGGTGAGCCATGTCGGTCTATTAACAAAACGAGAACATTGAAGTAATTACGATAAGAAAAATATTAAACGAAGTGGGTTGAAGTTCATAAAGATCATACCGCCAACGACATCGTCTGATCTCTGTGCACAGGGTACGTGTCCGTCAACCTGGGGACGTGGGTCCGTGGCTCCGCTGGTGTATACGTGACTCTGATCCATGTGCGAGGAATATACCAACGTAAGTAGTCCCCGTAAGCCTGCAAGAAAAACGGTCTGGGCTCGTAGGTCACATCATGTAGCGCGTTGGCCCACTCGTCGACCCACGGCTGTATACGGGAGGACCAAGTAACGCCTGCCGATAGACCCCTCCGCACGTAACTATGGATTTCAAAACGTATTAATTATCTTTCTATATATATTAAATACTCAATCAGAACGAATTAATTGTCTTATACTTACCCGTGCACGAAAAGAGGAACAATATGGGCCACCGGGAGTGGGAACGTCTGGTTACGACCAAACTGCCGCATCACTCTGTGAGGAGCGTAGTCCTCGACAAAGATGTCGAAAACGACAGCCTTATGTGTCATCCAGTACTCCTGATCCCTCGTGCAGAACGACGACAACCCATTAGGCGCTCGTACGACAATCTCCTCCATGCTGTAAGGTGTCCAGCGGACGTCGTCTGCCCTAATCCGGTCGAACGCCGCCATGTACTCAGGATAGGCTCTGTGAACCTGAATGTTTGCCCAAGTAGGCTGTATAGAAAATAATAGTAAGGTGCAATTTATTCGAAAATAAATAGAAACAGGTTCAACTGCGATATAGAAGACTTACCCGCCACCGGACCCACAACGAACCCATCGTAGGGCCGTCCTCCTCCGTCTCCCCGTACAAACCTGCTTCGTAAGTCGAGAAATCCATGACTGGTCGTCCAATACTAAACCGCTCGTACGACCAGAGTTGAAGTAATAGTGGACAACCAGAGAGGATAGCTGACGGGTCGGTCTTTGTGCACGCATCACAAAGACCTTGGTACGTGGCTGCCAAGATAGCGGATGCCCAACTGTACTGCGGCACGGCGTCGAGCGGTGCGTCCGCTATCTCGTGCGCGAAGTGAATCAAGTGCTTCGCGACAGAGTTCCCATGCGACGATGTGAACATTATCCAACCAAACAACCACAACAGATAGGCCTCCAAGTGCCTCGACACAGTGGCCTCATCCGCCGCAGGGTGGATATACTCGGCCTGAATTAGAAAACAGAAGTTCAAATTTCATTTAACATACACATGAATATTTGATGTTAATGAACTATATCACAATGTTATCTATTTACCTGAAACTGCAAGAGCCAGGTCTTCGTAGGCCCGTGATGCTGATTTTCAGCAAGAGTTTGATACTCTGGAGCGTCTGGTCGACGCACAACACCCTCGAAACGGACTAGAAGGTCCTCACGCCAAGTGGCCTCCACGTCTGGACGGCTGACGGCCTGCCCAGCAGTGGTGACACCAAGTAAGTAGGAGACGTCCTCGAGTGTGGGAGTCATCTCCCCGCAAGGAAAGTGGAACGTGTGCGTCTCAGGCCTCCAGCGGTACACCAATGCCGCAAGTAAGGAACGGTCAAAGTTAAACCGTGTCACCGCATCGGCCGGGGCCTCAACAGCACTAGCCTGCACAAGTCTACACAGAGGCAGTAGACCAGCTGCTCGTAGCCTGTAGCAAATACAACATTTATATATAAATATATATTACCAAATCATCTGCATGAGTAAAATAAATAAGTGAACGTGTTATTGTGCATACCTCGGTATCCATCGCTCGTCCAACCGCCACAACTCCTGAGGTACCCTAGGCCGTAGAACAGGTAGCTCAGCAGCTGTCACAGCACTCAAGTAGGACCGGTGGCGCTGGTCCAACTGTGCGTCCAACAACTCCAAGCGTCCCTCATCCATCGCCATACCTAAAATATCTTAATAATGTAAAAAAATAATACACAAATATAATTAATACTATGAAACACTAAATCAAAAAAAGCAGACATACTATTATTTTTAAAGAGCATTTTCGTCTTGATTCCGGAATCCACGACGTGCACGAGGGCGCCGGCCGTCTTGCGGATTCCCTGAAGGTCCTGCTTCTGCAGCTCCCTCTGTGATGGTTGCACCCGTGCACTTTTTGTAAGTATGTCCTGTGCCATTGCACTTGGTGCACCGATACTCCAGTCTTCCCACTTCTGAGTCATCCATATCATTTCTAATGCGCCGTGTCTTACGACGACCAGGTTTCTGTCTTAATTTGTCCTTATCGGGCCCCCGCAGGTAGTTACTTCCAGGATTGTTTGTAAAACTACCAAATATTGCGAAACCATAAATCTCTGCATTCCAGGTTGTCATGACTACCTCCATCGTAAAATAATGTGAGACATACGGCTTCGGGGACAAATTAGTAAGTGAACAAGCTGCTATAACATGTGAGCACGGCCTGTGTAGAAGTTTCGGTTTCATGCACGAACAGCTGCATGAGTTATAACGAATAACACACTCTTGTGCAATTCTCTCTCGATTGCCACCACGACGGCCCCGATACCTACACAGAACTTCGAAGCGATTCTCTGCTGTGCCTATAGGACGTGCACGATGCAAGCTTGCCTTCTCCACCTTTTTTTCATGTAATTTGTCATGAATGTTGAAAAAATCAATGTATTATCTGACATCGCATTAAAAGCAACCATATATCTTTCACGGAAGTACTTGCATGTTCCATGCAAAATACCCTCTACGATTGCTACAAGAGGTAATCCTCTCATGCCTCGAATGACCCAATTGTACACCTCCGCCAAATTTGTTGTCATTATTCCAAACCTCGCCCCATCTGTGTCATATAATAATGACCACTTCTCCTTTGGCTCGTACTCAATCCAATCTGAGAAGCACCTGATTGATGACCCCGACCTCCGAACCACGTTCCTCAAGGCATCCGTTGGAAGGCCTGAAAGAGGAACAGACATATCATTCGGGTCTTGATTCGTACGAGTCGCTAACTCTTCTGTTTGCTTTGTTGTTAATTCATCAAGACGTGTCCACATTGCATTGAATTTTATTTGTTGGTTCTGATTGCACAACCTCTTAAACATATTCATAAGGTGTTTATTTTTGAAATGGCTGAAAAAATTTGCACCCAAGTGCCTCATGCACCATCTTGATTGTATGTCCGACCATCTAGGAGGAAGATCACGCTCCACTGAACCATATTGCATATCCGTTATCGCCTTCAACAAACCGGTATGTCGGTCATGTATGACACAAACATTAGGTCGCCCTTGCACCACTGCTAACTTCACACGCTCCAGAAACCAATACCAACTATCTGTGTTCTCACTTTCCACAAAAGCAAAAGCAACTGGTAGTACTTGATTATTCCCATCAACACCAATAGCAGTTAGAATCTAACCTTTGTACTTTCCTGTTAGAAATATACCATCCATGCATAAAACAGGTCTGCAATGACGAAATGCCATTATACATTGACCTAGTGCAAAAAAGGCTCGACGAAGTATTAACTTTCCGGGCTCTTTTGGATCAGACACATCCATGATATCATAATATGTACCAATATTTCTTTGTCTGATGGTTTCTAACAATCTTGGTAGGTTCTCATAAGATGCTTCGTACGAACCGAATCTCTTCTCAATGACCTTCTATTTCGCTCGCCACGCCTTCGAATAGCTGATGGTGTATTTAAAATCTTCCTCTATAGTAGTCACTATAGATTTCGGCTCATACCTTAAATTATCAACAATTCGATTATATATGTACTCTGCAATGAAGCTCGATGTAAGAGCAGTATTGGACTTCTCTAATTCTTGTAACTCACATGTATGTTCTGTTACTATAGAGCACTTCCAATTGTATTCTATTTTTGCTCATAAGCATGTACCCTAAATGGACAGTCCGAAAACACACATTTAACATCATATACTTTCTTATTAGACTTAACAACTACAAAAGACCGCTTCATTGACAGAGACCAGTACTTCACGGCACTCATCACTTCATCTTTGCCTTTGTACATACCTCCCTCTACTACTTCATTCTCATGATATTCCCACGGCACAGAATTTCCTTCGTTGATCATCAAATTCTTCGAACTGTTACTCTTCCACTCCAGTGGGACAGGAATTTCATTCTCATCTTCAGATGACTCAGTTTCAGATATATTCTCATTCTCCATATCTTCCATCGCCATCTCTTCAACTATATGCTCTATGCTCTCTCCTTCGTCCGCTTCACCCGTCGGTACCATAGATGACAGGTGATGATCACTCTCTTCATTATCTTCCTCATTATCATTGTGATTGTCATGGCTCGGACCTCCTTCTTCTTCTACAACGTGTACCTCATGAACCTCCTTCGTATATGCCTGAGCAAGAAGGACTAGAGGCCACCCACGTTCTACAGCTTTGTTGACGTATTTTCTCCATGTTGATGTTGCATTAAGCGGTACTAACTCCCAAAAAGTGCCCTCCCGAGCACGACTAACCATACCCATGACCTTAACGTCATGTTGGTTGCTATCAAGCCCAAATATTCGCATCAACCAATTCTGCACACCACTAATTGTTCTCTCATTTGCCCTAGACACCCATCTAGTTACTGATGCAAATCCTGACAGATCAACCCCGTGTACACCTTGAATAATTTCTCCTTCTCCATAATAAATTTGAAATCCTAACTTCTCCGACATCTGTGTAATCTAAAAATTTCAGCTAAAATAGCTTTTCACTAATATATTACTAATATTATTTCAACTATAACTATTTAATTTAACAATATATATAAAATAAGAATATAAGTAATACTACCAAAATATAATATTAATCGCTTAACTGCTCATTACATTATCTAACAATTAATATAACACACATTAAATAATTATATATAAAATTATTTTTTTACTTACCGAAATTTTTTTTCTTCCTCTCTTCTCCTTCTTCCTCCTCCTCTTTTTCTTCTTCTTCTTCTTCTTCTTCTCCTCTTCTCTTCTCTTCTCTCCTCTCCTCTCCTCTCCTTCTGTTCTCTTCTCCCAGCAGGCAGCGGCCGGCCGCGTTATTTATAGCGGCGCCACGTCGCCCCGTGTTCGGGCGACATGGGCCAAGTCGCCCACTGGCCGGGCGACATGGGCCAAGTCGCCCACTGGCCGGGCGACATGGGCCAAGTCGCCCACTGGCCGGGCGACATGGACCAAGTCGCCCACGGCCACGTCGCCCATCGGCCGGGCGACGTGGGGCCCGCCATGCCACGTCCACGGTCAAGTCGCCCACTGGTCGGGCGACATGGGCCACGTCGCCCATCGGCCGGGCGACGTGGGACCCGCCATGCCACGTGCACAGCCAAGTCGCCCACTGGTCGGGCGACATGGCCCAAGTAGCCCGCCAGTCGGGCGACAAGCCCATCTTCGCCCTTGCAACGGGCGACTGGTGACCCATTCCTGCAATTTTTTAAAAACGGAGACTAATTTTGTAATTTTTTTAAAAAATAAATTTATTAATAAAAAAAATTCGTCAATCAAAGAATGTTGGAAAGAAAAAAAGAAATGGCAAAGGGGCATATGGTCTTTTATTTAGTGGCCCATCTACAAGCCCATTAATTCAGCACAAGCCCATGCACCGCCGCATAGCCAGCTTTCCTCCTCGCCGGCGTTTCTCGCAAGTAACAGAAGCCGCTAATAACACCGAGTCACACAGCCGCCGCCGTTTCTCATCTTCCTCCCCCACTCGCGCTCGGCACGAAGGCGACGGAGGCGGCGCTCAGGCTCGGGCCCTCAGCGACGGAGGGGCAGTCCCAGTCTCGGCGGCGGCGGCGTCAGAGGCTCCCCCTCCCGCCTCCGTCCTAAGCACACCGGCGGCCGGCGACCCTGCGTACGCACCTCCCTCTCCCTTCCCGCCTCCGCTGTACCGTGGGAGCCCGGTTCTCGCAATGGAACAAAAGTGACATCTTGGGGAACAATGAAACGTTTTGTCTATATCAATGATGATTCGTGCCGGTATTCCTTCTGTGACAACCGGATATCCAATACCAAGTATACTCTGTGGAATTTTCTCCCGAAAAATTTATGGGAGCAATTCAGGTTGGTATCTGTTCTTGACAACAGAGTAGTTCCATGTCCATCTTATCCATTTCATTGCTTCAGCACCTAAGGTAGTTGCAGTTTATCCACTTTTTAGGGAACTTCCTTCAACCTATAAATGACTGGAGGGGGGTCTAACATAAAACGTTATTCCCCCCAGTTGATGGAAGCTGCAATTCTAGTGCCATGTTGCTTAATCAAGTGTTTTATTATATAATACAGCGCATTGGCCGTGCTTGCGTCAGCATATGAAAATTTTCAGTATCATCTTGCCTCAAGGACTAAATTAATATAAGTGCACTAGATGAAGATGTACACTAACCATAAATAGTTAACTTATTTTGTAGTTATTAACTGGTTTGAGAACTTATAGATAGCTTTCACACTTGAGATGGTGCTCTTATTTGCAACATGAGACAAAAAGGCTTCTTGATCACTTGGTCAAAGGGCCTGCAGGAACTCATTCTTTCTGTTTGACTAATGAATTTCAGTTGCATCAGAATTTTAATTTGTGTTCATTTCTCTAAGTATTTCAGGCGTTTCATGAATCAGTATTTTCTACTAATAGCCTGCCTTCAGTTGTGGCCCCGTATTACTCCTGTCAGTCCTGCAACTACATGGGGTCCACTTATCATCATCTTCATTGTTTCTGCTTCAAAAGAGGCTTGGGATGATTACAATAGGTATCTTTCTGACAAGAAAGCAAATGAAAGGAAGATATGGTTGGTAAAGGACGGCATCCATAGACAGGTTTTTTCTTTTCTCCATCTTTGCTTTAACTTCATTGAAAATATAGCCCTCTTGGTGTACCCCCTCCGTTCCAAATTATAATAGGTTTTGGTATTTTTCTAAATACATTGCTTTTACATATTGTGTATCTAAGTACATAACAAAAACTATGTATCTAGACATAATAATGTATATCTAAGTAAATAGCAAAAACTATGTATCTAGAAAAGCGAAAAGATCTTATAATTTGGAATGGAGTTAGTTATAAGCCATTCACACAACATTGTTTGCCATGCCTAGCAGCATATTGTGTTTAGGTCACCAGTCTGCACCACAAATTCATTTTTTGCCTAAAGGTGTTCAAACTGTTTTTTCAGTTCTAGAAAAGAGAACATCCAGAAATTCTTAATTGCAAATGTTTTGTAGTCTGTCTTTCCATATCCTGTCATTCAGCTGCACTTGCCACTGCTGTCAGAAAACCAACATTGCACTGTAGGACAAGGCTTGCATTTGAAGTTTCAAAGAACTATCATTGATCTTTCTTTTTTACTCGAGCATGCAAAGAGTGTTGCATATCTGCTATCTACTTTAGAGAACCATCATCTATTTGCTTAGTAATGTGGAATAAAAGATAGAAGACTTTTTTAATGTATGGCTAGCCAAGTGCTATTTTGCTTTGGAAAAGTCCAAGTTACTCCCTCCAAGTTTGGCCTATGTCCAGATACACTCCTAAAGTAACATTTGTTTGAATTTACTACCTCAACTATTTCAGTTGGTCTAATTTACCCCTTAACAGGATTTTTTATTTTTGTTTCTCCACATATAAGTTGAGTTTTACTATCAAAATTTGTGATGTGATAGAGGACATCATAAGTTATGTTAGAAAAAAGTATTTTTTTGACACTATTTTGATAGCTTAGGATTAAGAATTTAAATAATAAATTAACACTAGAGATACAATGTCGTACAAAACATAAACAAAATATGATGTCCTCTATCATATCACAAAATTTAAAACTAAAACACAATTTGTCATATAGAAACAAAAGAAGAAAAAATTTTTTGAGTTGTAAATTGGACCAACTTAAATAGTTGGAGGGAATAAATTGAACCAAATGTTAGTTTAGGGGGTTATGTGGACAAAGGCCAAACTTGGAGGGAGTAATTTGGACTTTTTCCTTTTGCTTTTTACTTGTTGAAATTGGTATGTTGTTTATTGTAATATAATATATTCTAAAAAACAAGTGGTCTAATAACACTGGTATATGGAAGGTATAGATAAATGTGGATGAGTAAGAAGTTTTCTAATGATGCATATATGATTACTTGGATTTATTATTGGAATATTTCAATGTGCTTTTGTTCTGTAGATCAAAGCACAGGAGATACATGTTGGAGATGTAGTGTGGCTCCATGAGAATGACGAGATACCATGTGATCTTGTTCTCATTGGGACTTCTGACCCTCAAGGCATTTGTTATGTTGAGGTAAATGATTTTTTTCTCGAACACACAGGATCATTATATTAAGAAGAAAGAAAGGGGTTTAGAACCTGTAGAAGCCCAAAACACACAAATTTACATAAAACACTCAAATCACCTTTGGAACACAAGCAATGTAAATTACCCACAAGCAGCAGTAACATATGTTTGTTTGTTCTTTGGAACACAAGCAAGGTAAAATGAAATTACCCACAAGCAGCAGTAACATATGTTTGTTTGTTGAACATACAGACATACTATTTTAGGAGTTTGTATAATTTTCTGGGATGATTGTAGTCATTGCCTTGACAAATTAATGAGCTTATGTCAAACACAAGCTGAACCTGGCTGTCCTGTGATGAATTTACCTCTAGGTTGCCCTAACCTTTTTTTTGGAACCGTGAGTACAGGAGGGGAGACCCATACTGTAAGTTTTATTGAAGTAACAAACTAACAACAACAACAGCAACAACAACAACAGCAACAACAACTGTATAGAGAGGTCAAAGAGCTGCACAAAAACTATTATAGAGAATAGAGATTTCCCTGACCTTATGCCTGATCATATCACAATGGACTATAGATTTTCCATTGATGCATTTTCTGATCACACTGCTTGAGTGGTACTTTATTATATTCCCACATAAAATCTGAACTTGATTCCATTACCTCAACTTAGAAACCAAGGACATCCAATTCCTATCACATGGTGAAGTTCCCAGATCTTCTGTGTTGCTTTACCCCTTTCCCTGCAAAAAATGTTTCTCCAATTTTCCATCATGGAATCAGTTTCTTCTCCCCTGTTAGAAGCCAATGTGTCATTGACATGGCAGTACATGAATTTTCAAAGTCAGAACTGCTACTAAGAGTTAAGGAGTATCAGATACGACAGGTTCAAAAATGGATGAGCATAGCAAAGTTCATAGATAGTGTTAGAGTGAATAATTTCCATTATTGGGCTAACCCTAGGGAGGGTAGCTATATAGCAAGACATACATGGGCCTCATGGGCCTAAACCTCATATACTCCAACACCCCCCGCAGTCTGAACTACCGGCGCAACGGAGTTTACAGACTGGACACGAAGAGAAGCAAGCACAACACACGAGCCCCCCACAGTCGCAACTAGCCACCGGTGATGTTGAGGCTGGAGAGGAACTCGGCGAAGGTCGATGACGGGAGACCCTTGGTGAAGATGTCGGCGAACTAGGAGGTGGTCGGGACGTGGAGAACCCGAACATCGCCAATGGCGACCCGATCCCGGACGAAGTGGAGATCGATCTCCACATGCTTGGTCCTCTGGTGCTGCACAGGGTTGGTGGAGAGGTACACCGCACTGACATTGTCGCAGTAGACCAGTGTGCTCCGGGAGAGAGGGCTGTGAAGCTCGACGAGAAGCTGCCGGAGCCAGGAAGCCTCAGCCACGCCGTTAGCGACAGCGCGGTACTCCGCCTCGGCACTGGAGTGGGAGACGACCGGCTGGCGCTTGGACGACCAGGACACCAGGTTGCCGCCCAGGAAGACGGCGTAGCCGGAGGTGGAGCGTTGAGTGTCCGGGCACTCGGCCCAGTCAGCGTCAGTGTAAACGACGAGCTCGGAGGAGGAAGACCGGTGAAGGAGCAAGCCGTAGTCGACAGTGCCGCGGAGGTAGCGGAGGAGGCGCTTGAGAGCAGTGAGGTGGGGCTCTCGGGGATCATGCATGTGAAGACAAATCTGCTGCACTGCATAGGTGATGTCTGGCCTGGTGAAGGTAAGGTACTGAAGTGCACCTGCAAGACTCCGGTATGCCGTGGGGTCGGTCACTAAGTGGCCCTCGGCTCTGACAGCTTGCCCTGAGTGTCAACTGGAGTGGAGCAGGGCTTGCAGTTAGTCATCCCAGCTCGCTCCAGGATATCAAGAGTGTACTGCAGCTGGTGAAGAAGAAGGCCGGCGGGACGAGGCTCAACAGTCACCCCGAGGAAATGGTGGAGCACACCAAGATCCTTCACAGGAAACTCCTGCTGAAGAGAGCTGATGATGCGGCTGAGTAGTGACGAACTGGAGGCTGTGAGGTCAATGTCATCAACGTAGAGCAGCAGGTAGGCAGTCTCAGCTCCACGGTGATAGACAAACAGAGACGTATCTGACTTGGCCTCCACAAAACCCATTGTCACCAGGAAGGTAGCAAACCGAGATTGCCACGCCCGAGGGGCCTGCTTGAGGCCGTAGAGAGACCGGTTGAGCCGACAGACCATGTCTGGACGTGAAGAGTCAACAAACCCCGCTGGCTAGCTGCAGTAAACTGTCTCAGTAAGAGTCTCGTGCAGAAAAGCATTCTTGACATCCAGCTAATGCATTGGCCAGGAGCGAGCAAGGGCCAGTGAGAGCACTGTGCGGACGGTGGCCGGCTTCACCACCGGGCTGAAAGTCTCATCGTAGTCGACTCCAGGGCGCTGAGTGAAGCCCCGAAGAACCCAGCGAGCCTTGTACCGCTCCAGGATACCATCAGCCCGCCTCTTGTGCGTCCAGATCCACTTGCCGGTGAAAACATTGGAGCCGGGCGGACGGGGCACCAGATCCCATGTCTGGTTGGCGAGGAGAGCCGCGTACTCCTCTTCCATCGCGCGGCGCCAGTGAGGGTCCGACAAGGCGTCGCGAACGGAAGAGGGTACAGGAGAGACCTGCGTGTCACCGGGCATCGCCGCAAGAGCCCGGGACCGTAGGTACCCGCCGCGTGCCGCGTCACCATAGGGTGAACATGCCGCGGGTGGCGGTGAAGGAGCGGTGGGTGGTACATCGGCTGCACGACACGGGCTGCCGGAGGCGGCGGTGGTGGTGTAGGCGTCGCCGGCAGTGAAGAGGCCACCGGCACCGGCGGAGAAGATGCCACCGGTGGTGACGGAGGCGCCGGGTCCACCCGCGCACGGCGCTGGTAGACAAGCACCGGCTGAGCGAACCGCGCCGGGGGTGCAGGAACCGGCGTCCTGGCCTCGAGTCAGGCGGAGGAGCCGGGGCCGCACCGGAGGGCGACGCTACCGGACCCGTGCAGGGCACAGGGCCAGGAGCAGCAGGCGCCGTGTCCGCCCGCGCCCGGCGCTGGTAGACAAGCACCTGCTGGGCGAACCGCGCCGGGGGTGCAGGAACCGGCGTCCCCGGCCCCGTGTCAGGCGGAGGAGCCGGGGCCGCACCGGAGGGTGACGCTACCGGACCCGTGTAGGGCATAGGGTCAGAAGCAGTACCTGCAGGGGAAAACGGTAAAAGTGGCTGGACCACCGTGTCAGTGGGAAACAGAGAGGCGAGGTCAGGGTCAGGGGTGGAGGGTGGTGTGGTGGTGGTGGAGTAGGGGAAGACAGACTCATTAAACACCACATGGCGAGAGATGAGGACCCGACGAGAAGTGAGGTCAAAACACCGGTAACCCTTGTGATCTAGGGAATACCCATGAAAAACACACAGAGTCGAACGGGGAGCCAACTTATGGGGAGTGGTGGCAGTAGTGTTAGGGTAACACGCACACCCGAAGACACGAAGGTGGTCATACCGAGGAGGGGTAACGAAGAGAGCATGGTGCGGTGTAGGAGCGGGGCAGGCAGCGGAAGGAAGACGGTTGAGGAGATAGGTGGAGGTGTGCAGACTCTCTGCCCAGAAACGAGCAGGAAGCGACGCCTGGAGCAGAAGGGTGCGCATGGTGTCATTCGTGGTCCGAATCATGCGCTCCGCCTTGCCGTTTTAGGAGGAGGTATATGGACAGGACATGCGCAACTGGACACCGTGAGAGAGGAAGAAGGCACGGGAGGCGGAGTTATCAAACTCACGGCCATTGTCACACTGTACGGCCTTGATGGTAAGGCCGAACTGAGTGGACACCTAAGCGAAAAAGTGGAGAATAGTGGGGAATGCCTCGGACTTTGCACGCAAGGGAAAAGTTCACGAATAATGAGAAAAATCATCAACCACCACAAGATAATATTTGTAATCAGAAATGCTGATGACAGGAGATGTCCATAGGTCGCAATGTACAAGATCAAACACATGAGTCGCATGTGAAGTAGAAGACTGAAAAGGAAGACGAACATGACGGCCCAGCTGGCACGCATGACACAAGTGCTCATCGTGAGCCCGAGTACAACGTATGTCGGAGCTACGACTAAGCTGCATCAGAGCATCACGTCCAGGATGGCCAAGACGACGGTGCCAAGTGGTGGAGGAAGTAGAGGTAGCGAAGGCAGCTGACAACGGCGACGGTGAAGAAGGCGAAGCGGAAGCCGGAAAACGAAGAGTGTAAAGGGGCTCGGAGCTGTCGCATCGGAGGAGCGGACGCCGAGAAGCCAAATCCTTCACAGTAAGATCAGAAGAGTCAAATTCAACAGAACAGGAATTGTCAGCTGTAAAACGACGAATAGAAAGAAGGTTGTGAACCATAGAAGGTGCAACAAGAACGTCAGGAAGACGAAAAGAACCATGAGTGCCGGTGGCACCCACGGATGTGACAGGAAGACACGACCCATTTGCGACCATGATGGACGAAGGATGAGAAGGAGAAGGAGGGTGCACATAGGAGAGTATACCAGGGTCGGGAGTACTGTGGTAGGTAGCACCCGAGTCAGCAACCCATGTTGGGCCAGCAGGGGGAGTCAGGGCCATGGTGCTGAACGTGGACGCCAAGGCCGCCGGATCCCAACAGACAGGCCCGGGCGAGGCGCCGGGAGGTGTCAGCGACGGTCCGGGCGAAGCGCCGAGAGGTGGGGCCCACGGAGCCGCTGAGGGAAACCCCGGAGGAGCACCAACGAGCATGGTCGCCGGCGGGCGAGACTCACCGCTGGGAGCCTGAAAGGGCCACATGGAGATACGCCCTGCCCACGGGTTGTTGAAGGAGGGCCAGGGTGTACCCTGTGGAGGCACAGGCGCTGGGTTGCTCCCACGGCCGGCACCCGCACCACGCCCCCCCACGCGACGACGGCGGCCACCACGACCCCCCCGCCCCCGCTCGGCCCCGGGGGAGGAGGACCAAGACGAGACGACTGCGGCGGAGCAGACGAGCGCGGCGGAGGAGCAACAGCAAAGGCAGCCGAGGACGACGAGGATCCTGGTGCAGAGGGGGACCCAGGCTGGATGCCCTGAGTGAGCTCCTCCATGACAAGGTCGTCACGGACCTGCAGGAAGGTGGGGAAGGGCCGCTGCCGGGTGATCCACGTGCGGAGGTGGGCGTAGCGGTTACTGAGCCCGCGGAGGACGTTGAGGACCAGGATGCGGTCCTCCACGGGCCAGCCGAGGTCACCGAGGGAGTCTGCCATGCCCTTCATCCGGCGGCAGAACTCGCTGACGGAGAGGTCGCCCTGAACGAAGGTACGGAAGCTCGCATCGAGACGCAGAGCCCGTGCCTCGGCGTTGCCCAAAAACTGGCCCTCGAGGGCGAGCCAGGCCCGGCGAGCGTCGACGGAGTTGCGGACGAGGTCGTGTAGGTCGAGGGAGATCGTCCCGATGATCCAGGAGAGCACGATACTGTCGAGACGGTACCACGCTGGGGTCTGGACCGCGACTGAGGCGTCGGCGAGGACGTGGTCGTCGAGGGCGTAGCGGCGGAGGGTGAGGAGGACCAGGTACCGCCAACGGGCGTAGGTAGGTGACTCCGGCTCAAGGACGACCGGGACGAGGAGACGGATGTTCTGGACACCCCCGGCCTGGTAGTGGAGCTGTGCCACGAGCGGGTCAGCCGGGTCGTGCCAGAGTACCGCTGTGTGGGACATGCGGTGGCCCGGTGTGCCGGTGAAGGTGGCCCTAGCATCGTACGAGGCAGGAGGGGCGAGGAGCTGCTTCGCCTCGGCAATCTGACGGGCCAGGGCGTCGCCCGCCTCGCGCTCGCGCTCCCAAGCGAGGGCGGCGGCATGGACACGGGCCTGGCCCTCCGCAGCAGCCGCATGCGCCGCGAGCCTAGAGCCTTGAGCATTATACAAGGACGTGCTGTAGGAGTAACCCATTACCTTCTGGGTGGAATTGCCACAACATGGGCCGAGGGCGGCGGCGAGGGCGGAGTTCGGGCGTGCCGCGTAGGGTGGGGCGGGGAAGAGAGCCGGTGGGGCGGCTGCCAGGGGGTCCAGGCCGCCGGCAACCTCTCCTGCAGCGCCCGCGCCGGGGCCGTGCACGCCGGGGGCCGCTCCCGCGCCGGGGGCCAGCGAAAAGGGCGCGGGGAGGAGGGGGCCGCCCGGCGCCGGCTGCAGCCGCCTGGGCCCACATCGCGTGGGAGAGAGGGGGGAAGGAGTGGGGAGGGGGAGGAGGAGGCCGGCCGGCCATGAAGGTGGCGGCGGCGGCTGGAAGGGTGGGGTGGGAGGCGAGAGAGAGAGAGAGAGAAGCTAAACCCTAGCTAGATACCATGTTAGAGTGAATAATTTCCATTATTGGGCTAACCCTAGGGAGGGTAGCTATATAGCAAGACATACATGGGCCTCATGGGCCTAAACCTCATATACTCCAACAGATAGTGTTACAGATTATTGTCCCACACCTTCTCCAATGAGTTGGAGCTCTGCATGGAGACTCCAGGAGTTAGGAATATGTTTTTGGTATTATTCTGTTATTATGCTGAACTGTCATGTTTTGTGGTATTTCATTAATACTTTGGTACTCTCTTTGATGTTGAGTATAGACCTTGATGCCCATGGCACAGTGTGGCTTGTATTGCAGCCAATGTTCTGGGAAATGAATGAAGCTCTTATCCAATTGCTGTTAACATAGTTGATGCCTAACTGTGTTTCCCATTGTTAATGCAGACTGCTGCTTTGGATGGTGAAACTGACTTGAAAACAAGAACCATTCCTCCAATTTCTGCTAACGTGTCAGTAGAGCAGCTAGGAAAGGTCAAGGTGAGTCTTTCTGCACTTCTCCTTTGATATTTCTCATTTGTTCTCTGATTACTTCTGTTTAATTTGTTCAGGGTGTAGTTGAGTGCCCGAACCCAGATAATGATATACGGAGATTTGATGCTAACATGCGCTTGTTCTTCTCTATTATTAACAATGAGAAATGTCCTTTGACTATCAACAATACACTTCTTCAGTCATGTTACCTACGGTACACTGAATGGGCTTGTGGAGTTGCAGTTTACACAGGTAAATACAGAATATGATACATGATGGCTTACTTATTGTGCCGAATCATTTGTTTTGCAAGTAGTGGACCAGAAGACATTGTAGCGTTATGTTTAACCCATCAATCATCCATTGCAGGCAATGAAACCAAATCTGGAATGAGTAGGGGAGCTGCAGAGCCCAAGCTCACTGCTGCTGATGCAATAATAGACAAGCTCACTATTGCAATATTCATGTTCCAAATTGTTGTTGTACTTGTTCTGGGTTATTTTGGGAATGCTTGGAAGTACACTCAGGGTCTTAAGGTGCATCTTTTTGATAATCAGTGTTCTAATGCAGAAAACTCACTGTAATTTGCATGCATGTTGTTGTACCGTCTGATGGGCACTTATTTTGTGATGTATTGCATTTATATGTAATTGAACATATAATTATGTCGTCTGTATCCTGTGGTCTGACATGTGATTTTCTTTATGTAGCAATGGTATCTCATGTATCCTGTGGAGGGAGAGGGCCCATGGTATGATTTCTTGATTATCCCGTTACGCTTTGAGCTGTTGTGCTCCATAATGATTCCGATCTCTATAAAGGTATGCTTGCAGTTTGAATTGTTGCTAACTCTTTCTTTGTTAGTCATGTTTGGTTTTCGCCTCCAGTGTATAACAACAACATAGCCTTTTTTCCCAAGCAAGTTGTGGTAGGCCTCCAGTGTACCAAGCCAAAATTTGGCAGTGGCTAAAGTGTTTGTATTAGAACCATGAAAAAAAATGCTAAAATTTGGTCATATAAAAGATGTTTGGATTAGAACCATGAAAAAAATGCTAGGAGGATTAACAAACCATTGTTTGAGTATGACATGTAGGTCACATGTGTCAAAAACAATTTAATAACTGATTGGTTAGATGGATCTTGCTTTGCTGATTCAATTACATGGAGTACTACTGTGAAATCGTATTATATATTATAGTCATGGTTTAACTGGTATAATCAATTCAATTTTAGAAATGATGCGATCAATGCTAGGGGCCAATCTCTCCCATGTCAGGGGGAATGCAATTTGGCTTCTTCGGTAGCTCAGGCCAGCAATTTGGGCACCTGGAATGGCTGGCCAATACAAATTTGTTTTGTCCTGGTCAACAACATCTGCCTTCAACGAAATCATGACTTTGTTTGGCGTGGCCTGCTAGGACCAAAAACAAGCATGCCCTTATTCTAATGTACACCATAATAAAAGTTACTGTACAATTTGTTATACTGTTTGGTTGCCATTTTTTTTTTCATATTTCTAGAATATTAACATTGCATTACTGCATGTACTGAACAAATAGACTTGATGACCTTAGACAACATCCCTACTGGAAGCGGGATGCTGCCATAGCCTGGTTTAGTGCCTTGTTGAGCTCCTTCTTGCTACTGGCCTAGAAACATATTATTGGTACTATTTTGCAGAGTGCCTTTTCTGGGACAGCCCAGACCTGTCTACTTGTGGGCATTGCTAGCTTGCTTTAAAGTCCAACATGCAAAACCTTCCCTCGCGAATTAACAGATCAACAAAGGATCAGTGTTGCACACTAGTCTAGTTTTTTTTCCTGATTAATTGCACATGTTTTATTGTCTGATAAATCAGCAAGTTAGCCAGTACTATTGTGATCAATTCAATTGTAACTTCATTAATTTGTCCTGGGACGAAAACTCTTTAAATATGTAACATCACTTAGAACACTACTTTCTTCATTGTGCCAATGTTTGCTCAGTTGAGAAGGTATGTAATCATTAAATACTTTGACTGTAGAAACTAGAAAAATTTCAGTACATCATATTCATCTAGATGTTATCTGTCTGACTGTTAAAAGCAACAAGGTTTACTTCTCTAATTTAGATACTTTAAGTTAACTGTTCCTTTTTAGGGCTGGGAACAAATTCATAAACAGTAAAATTTGGAGGTTACTTTACTGTTTATGCAGATAGCTGTAGCTGAAGAAGCTAAACAAACCTTCTCTAGCTCACCTACATTTTTCCTTGATTTATTTCTCCTGTTACTATGCCTGATGTGATTATGTGTGTTGGGAAGATCCAAACCAAACGGTCCATCTTGTGCAATTTTGATGCTACCAGTAAGAGCTGAAGGTGTAAATGAATTCTTTGGGCACTTCAAGAATTTCAGATACTGCTGTTAATAATTTTCTATACTTATGCGATCTCTGTGATTTTAAAATATTTTTTATTCTTGGTTGTAGGTTACTCTTGATTTGGCTAAAGGTGTGTATGCAAAGTTTATTGACTGGGATGAGCAAATGTTTGATTGGGAAACAAATACACCTGCTCATTCAGCTAAGTGCGTGCTGCAATTTATCTGTTTCTGTATACTTCAAAGTTCGTTGCATCTAGATTCTCTTAAAGCTTATTAGATAATTGTATCCTTCAGCACAGCTATTAGCGAGGACCTCGGACAAGTTGAATATATTTTGAGTGACAAAACTGGGACACTGACACAGAACAAAATGATCCTCAAACGATGCTGCATAAGTGATACTTTATATGGAAATGACAACGGAGATGCATTAAATGGTTGTCCACTTACTCATCATGTTCTTTACATCCTATTAAGGCACAATGTTTATCCTTTTCTTTTCTCTATTTAGTAGGGCTTAGTATGAAGGCATGAAGCATGCTTGTTATGTGTATAGATTATGAGAAATCGGGGAGGTGGAACTGGGGGTAAGGGTACATCAGCCCTCTCTATAAACAGAGACTGAGCTGGGCGTGATACGATACCAGTCTTATTTCTACGATTGAGCAGTACCTGTTAACAGTACTACAGCCTGACCAGGTCACTTGTTAGGGTCCTGGCCAGGACACATGCTATTTGTTTGCACAAATGTGGCATCTCAGTTGCTGGAAATTCTCAGAGACTGCAAGTGCACACTTCACTGCAACTTGAATCTCACTCTTGCTGTCTTTCCCCCTTTCCTCTTATAATATAACGATATGCAGCTAAACTGCGTGTTCGAGAGAAAAAAAAATACTTTCTGTAGTCGGTAGTCATACATAACAATTTTCATGTACTTCTAATTTTTTAGGAGGGGTGGAATATGGTAGTTGAAATTCATATTGTACAAAGCTTTGTATAAGAAAGAATATTAAGGTGTTTATGTGTAGAATGACCTATGACTTTGTAACTTTTGTAACAACTTAAAATAATATGATATCGGTTTTCTAATGGTGCAGCTAGACTGTTAGTGCACTTCACAGTGTCATGATGTTATTGGAAATGTGCCATGAATTCTATTGAGTTTTTTTTCTTGAATATGTAGGGGAGCTGCAAATCAATATATTAAGAAGAAGAAAAGGGGTTTAATACCCACAACACCACCAATACAGAACACACACAAAAAATAAGCTCGCCAATTGACTACAAACAGCAAACAACCTTGACAGTCAAACTAACTATCACTGAACCCAAGGGTGAGGAGATGTGAAATCCCTTGAGCCCCAGGTGAACCCCAAAAAAGTAGTTCCTCCCTGATGAACTCTAAAACCCCATTCCTCTTTCATTTGTTTTGAAAATCTTCCAGGGGGTAAATCTTGAAAGCCTACTTTTTGCAAGAGGATATACCATACTTGTTGAGCAAATACGCATGAGACAAGTAAATGATCAATTGTTTCTCCAGCCTGGTCACACAGCACGTAGCGATCATGGATTTTGTGTTACCATCTTTGATATTGTTATTTCTTTATTGCTTATTAGTAAAAAACTTGTCCTCTAAATGTGCCACCCAACATGCAGAAGCAATCCTGTTTTTCGGTCACTGACAATTCTCTCAACTTAGATGCCAGACTTGTAAATGCGTTCTCAAGTAATGATCCTGATGTCATCAAATTTCTGTTGGTTATGTCTCTTTGCAATACAGTGGTTCCTATCAAAAGGCAAGTCACAGTTTCTTTTCGTTACTCTACTCTGCATGATATTAAGCTGTTCTTTACAAAATTTTCATACTTTCAGCAATGATGGTACTGTGTCATACAAAGCACAATCCCAAGATGAGGAAGCTTTAGTTAACGCTGCAGCAAACCTGAATATGATGCTCATCAGTAAAGACAGCAGTACAGCTGGTTTGTGAATGTTTGTTGGATTGTGATGAGATTATTACACTTTCATTAAGCTGTTTGATTGAATTTTCTTCTGTTTCCTCAGAGATTTGTTTCAATGGGTCTAAGTTTCGGTATGAGTTGTTGGACATTTTGGAATTCACTTCTGATCGCAAAAGAATGTCTGTAGTGGTAAAGGAAGGGCATACTGGTAAGATTCTTCTTTTATCAAAAGGTGCTGATGAAGCTCTCCTGCCTCGTGCCTGTCCAGGTATAGCCATGAAAAGTGCATTACATCACTATTCATCCCGATATTGAATTTAGCCTGTTATGCTTTGGTTTTCTCTGCTTTTCCAAGATAAGTTTGCATATTATAATGTTCTTAGATATCTGTTGCTGATTCTTTTCATCTTGACTTAGCAACAATTATAGACACTTATTCAAGATCTATCTTTTATGACATCATCATATTTGCCCTGATAGCACATTTTTTTAACTGGTAGTTGTTAATATATTTTTTCTAAAAATGTTGGTCAAAGTTAAGGATGTTCGACATAGGGCTAGCTAAAGTGAACTATAATTTGGAGCAGAGGGATCAATGGTTATCCAAAATGGTCAAAGATAATGTCGTCTCAATAAACATCTTGTAGTTGGGTCATTTGGAGCAGAGGGATTAGGTCACGCAGAATGGTCAAAAATAATGTTGGCTCAATAAACATCCTATAGTTGAGTGATGTTTCAGTACATATACCAATACCTTTTTTTTTACTTTATATCCTACTTTTTCTCTTGGTGAGCTTCATCTGTATCCTACCCAACTTGCATGGGATTAAAAAACAGAGAGCCTATTTTGTTGTTTTAGATGCATCCTGATACCAATGCTCTTGTACTCTAGGATCTAGGCACCTTCTGTTGGTTACTTGTACTTCAAAATAGGGGCTTTCTATTACTCTTAGCCCTATTGTTGTAGCTCCATTTTAGCACCATAGTATTTAAGAGATTACACCACACAATTCAATGGCTAGCCATTTTCCTTTTTGTTTTACAAATATACCATACCTATGATGTTTTGTGTTGCTTCAGTTTTATTTGAGAAAACAATTACTTATTCTAATTTGTGAACAGGACAACAAATACAGAGATATCTTGAAGCAGTAGAAATGTATTCTCAGTTGGGATTGCGAACCTTATGTTTGGGGTGGCGTGACTTGAAAGAAAATGAATATAAGGAATGGTCCAAAAACTTTCAAGAGGCTAGCTGCTCATTGGACAATAGAGAGGTACTTATTCTGGTTTAGCCATTGTCCCTTAACCTTATTAGTTCTGTCATTTGTCTCACCAACTCTTACTCTACTGTTTGCTAATTACTGTACTTCATTATGTACAGTTTAAAATTGCTGAAGTTTGTCACAGCTTAGAGCGAGACCTTCATATTCTTGGTGTTACTGCTATAGAGGATCGTCTTCAGGTATACCTTGATCATGAATTACTCTCTCTAAGACTAACAACCAGTGGAAACATCTATAGCAATTTTATGCTTGCTACCTTGCCTCATGGATTCTTCTGGCTGGCAGGATGGTGTGCCTGAAACCATTAAATTGTTGAGGAATGCTGGAATTAATGTGTGGATGCTAACTGGCGATAAGCAAAATACAGCAATTCAGATTGGACTTCTCTGTAACCTCATAACCTCTGGTACTGTACTATTGTGAGACATTTAGTATCCTTTAAATTTAGCTAGTGGCCGTTTGCAACTAACAATACGAGTTGCCTTTTGCAAATGTTTTATCCACTGGTCTATTGCAATTTCTTGTCCTATCACAGCATCCCATTGACATTACTCTGTTGTACCCAAATGCCGAGCTCTAAGTTACAAATAGATGATACTTTTTCGGAGTCTTCTGTTAAACTTGGTGATACATGAGTAAAGAAATTTAAAAAGTTACCATCTTATTTGTACTCTGCATTCTAGCTTAGTGACATTATGCATGAAATAGATGGTGAGTAATTGTTTGGTCAGGATGTCATCACATGTTGGTTCTGAAGAAACTCATGTAACAGATTTGTATATTTCATTTTATAAGTTTTTATTATGGGACCACACACAGATCTATTTTGTGATATAATTTGCATGAGCTGTTTCGGTATGGCTTTACTACATGATGTTAACTATTTTAGTAAATTTGATTTTATATTTATCGACCTGTTAGCGTGATTATCACTTAATATCTCACTCCTTCAGATCCCTATAGTCAATTGTTGTCTATCAGTGGGACAACTGAGGATGACATACTAAGAAGCCTGGAGAGGGCATTATTAATTATGAAGAATACGTCTGAAACGAAGGTATACATATTGGATTCAAGTAATTAGAACTTCAACAAGTATTATCATTACGATCTCTTTCTGCTTTTCAGAATGGATATTCAAGCACGAGTCATTCTGATGCAGAAATGATGCTTTGCATCGAACATACTTTCCTTTCCTATTTGTAGGATCTAGAGTTTTCCCTGTCCTGTGCTCTGTTTGAACTATCTAAACCATATTTATATCATATTTTTTAGAATGTTCCTCTTGAGCAAACAAAGAAACTGAGATATGTTTGATTCTAGGTGATGGATTCTTTGTTAAGCTTGAGTTGAGTGCCTCCTCTTAATATGCTTATGCAGGACCTCGCATTTGTTTTGGACGGTTGGGCACTCGAAATAATTTTAAAGCATTCCAAGGAGTCTTTTACTAGGTTGGCGGTGCAGTCAAAAACAGCAATATGCTGTCGGATGACACCTTTGCAGAAAGCACAGGTTTACCTTTTGTTGTTTATCATCGTTTCTTAATCTACCATTTGACTTGTACATCAACCCTTAACAAGTGAATGGTCATCAATCTGCATAGATCATGGTTTTGTGATATTGGATGGCCTGTTACTGAGAAAATAATGTAGGGGAGACCGCTAGGTTGAGTATAATGCATGCAGCTTAATATATTCTGTTCAGAAGTACAGATAGTCTTGTAATAGACCTTTGGCTGTTTCTTTTGATCTCTCTTGAAACATGACATATGGTATTGTTATATAGCTGTTGGTTGGATAAAATTATCTTGTTTGCATTTGTGCAGCTTGTTGCTATCCTAAAATCCGCTGGCTACCTAACTCTAGCAATTGGCGATGGTGGTAATGATGTTAGAATGATTCAAGAGGCTAACATTGGAGTAGGGATTAGTGGTAGGGAAGGACTGCAAGCTGCAAGGGCTGCTGATTATAGCATTGGGAGTAAGCATACTTCTAGTTGACACAGATAAATTCTATTTACTTACAAATATCCGGGAACCTGATTTAATGTTTTTGCTAGCTGGTACAGAAATAGCATATTAACCAGCTTCAAACAAGTGTATATACTTCTTATTGTCTTTCTCGACGCATTAGTGATTTGAATCTTGCATATCCATCCAAAAAGGGCACCATTTGCAAGATGAAAATAATTGCAATTATCCTTATATTTTATTACCCTTTATGCACTTCACTCCAAATTTCAATATAGTTTTGTAAAACTTATTATGTATTATTCTCTTTCTGCAGAGTTCAAGTTTCTTAAGAGGTTGATACTAATTCATGGGCGCTATTCATACAATCGAACAGCATTTATTTCACAGTACTCCTTCTACAAGTCACTTCTTATATGCTTTATACAGATTCAGTGAGTCTATTCCTTCTAATGCTTGTGCCATTGGCTGCATTTTTTATTACAAGCTTATGCTAGCTTGGCGCTTTGGCATGGGTTTTGTGGGTACAACTGCTCACTCGAGTCCCCTGTTAGGTTTGCCTTTTTGTCGGGCCTATCTGGGACTAGCTTATTCAACTCAATTAGCTTGATGGCTTATAACGTTTTCTATACAAGTCTACCCGTGATGACTATAATCTTTGACAAGGATATCTCTGAAACAACAGTTATGCGGTACCCCCAGATTTTACTGCATTCTCAAGCTGGGAGGTAATATAATTTTACCTTTAGTTGCCTTTGATATTTGTTGCAACTTCTTGTAAACATATCATAAAGCTTCTGTGCATAAGTTTTTCTCATATGAGTAGTTCCATCATCTTGCCAGGCTTTTAAATCCCACTACATTTTGTGGATGGTTTGGGCGCTCACTATACCACGTAAGATAATGCATTTCTCTGTTCCTTTGTTATTTTTATCTGGAATTGGCACATCGCATGTCTTAGTGTGGTGCAACTTTGGGATTATTGAAGTTGATCAGGGATTGTTCTGGTAGCAATTAGTGCAATATTTTTTTTAACTCTATTAGTGCAATATCTGATATGCACATTACTTGTCTAATGATCACCTTACTTTACAACCTTTGTTCCCTGATAGACATGGGCATGCAGATGCATAAGGTGCACTTATGGGTAGATATATGAATCAATTAGTATTGTAAGTATATGCTGTGTACATGGCTGCTTCATCACCGCGTCTAGTGCAAATTATGATTTGATCTTTTTTTCCTCGAACAACGCAGGAGAGCTGTGTATCATTTCATTAAGAAAAAGAAAGAAACAGAAGGCCGGCAGGAACCGTCCCATGTACAAAAAACTCCACCCCCCTTCCCACACACACACATACCCCGCCAAACAGGAAGCAAACTCTTACATAAAAATAAAAGAAGCAACAACTAAAACCCTGACCAACCTAGACACAAGCTAAGCGGCCAAGGACAGTGACCGGGCGAGGAGCTCTTGGAGTTTAGAAGCTCCTGCCAACCCCCAGAAACTGCATTCATCATCAGAGCAGATCTGGAATGATACACCTAGCATGCTCGAAGATACAAGAGTTCCTGTTTTTCCAGGTTTCCCAAGGTACCAGAATAACTAAAGAGTTGAACCCCTTTTGCAAATCTTTTGGAATAAGCCGAAGACCTTTCCTCCACCAGCTAGAAAATTTGGTGTCTGATGTTGAGGGTACTAGAGCAGGTAGATGTAGGGCTTGGAGAATTCAAAACCAAATCTGCCTGGTGAAAACACAGCCCACAAGGATGTGCTGTATGGTTTCTTTGTCTTGATCACAAAAAGGACAAGCCTCGGAGTGGGGCAAGCCTCTTTTAGCAAGTTGATCTGTCGTCCAACATCAATTGTTGATAGCCAACCAAATGAAGAACTTGCATCGGAGTGGAGCCCAACTCTTCCAAATACTTTTCCATGGAGCAAATTTGATGGTCCCAACAAAGAAAGCAGCATACGCTGATTTGCTGGTGTATGTACCTGATTGAGTTAACTTCCATCTATACTGATCAGGTACTTCCTGCTGCAAGGTCAAGCCTTCCACTAGATCCCAAATATGGAAATAATCTTCCAAGACTTGGACAGTACGCGCACCTTTGATGTCTGCCACCCATCTCCAATTATTTAGAGCCTCAGCTACTGTCCTTCTATTGTGTAACCTTTTGGGAATAGCTTGATCAAATTTGGGGCTAGTTCATTAATGGTTTTGCCATTCAGCCACCTGTCCTTCCAGAATAAAATCGATTCCCATTATCGACAATACAGTCAACTGCCAAGTGAAACATTGTTTCTGCACACTGAGGAATTTGAACCTGAAAACCAGCCCAAGCCAGAGCCAATGGATCCTTAGAGCCCAGCCAAGTTTTTCAAGATTATAGATCCCCAAGCCACCATACTCAAGCGGTCGCTGCACCCTTTCCCATGAAACTAACAATTGCCACCATTTGCTTGTTCCTGCCCTTTCCATAAAAAACCCCCCCTCCTTTTATCCACTGCCTTGATAATTAGGGAGATCGGAGGCAATCATTAAATAAATGGGGGTGGCTGCCATGACCACCCGCACCATGATCAAGCGACCAGCCCTATTCATTAGCTGTGCCTTCCATCCTGGGAGAAGGTCAGTCACTTTATAACTAGAGGTAGCAACACCTCCTTGGTGGGTTTGAGAATAGAAAGGGGAAGCCCAAGATATGTGCAAGGGAATTCCTTGACCGCACGTCAAAATTTCCTCTGTAAGCTGCAGATCCTCTGTAGAGCAGTGGATGGGGGAGATTGAGCACTTGGTTGGATTAGTACGGAGACCCAAGGCATGGCTGTATGTGAGAGATGAATTTGAATGACCTTATTTGTGCCATCAACTGCATAGGCATCTAGATGAAATTTTGTTTTTTGTTCTCTTTCACTTTCATGAAACTGTTATTGTTCAATTCAGGCACTCGTCGTTTTCTACATTACAATATGCGCCTACTCAGATGAGAAAAGTGAGATGCAGGAACTCTCAATGGTAGCACTGTCTGGATGCATTTGGTTACAGGCTTTTATTGTAACAATGGATACAAAGTAAGTTTTCATCAGGTTGCAACATAAACATCAGAAATAATTTATCTGTCTAGATGAAATTTTACTCTTCTGTTTATAATTTCCTTCATCTTATTTGGTCCACACGTGTCTACACTGACATTGTCTTCTGGGTCTTCAGCTCATTCACTTACCCACAAATCCTTCTCATCTGGGGAAACTTTGTGGCCTTCTACATGATCAACTTAATACTCAGTGCCATCCCAAGTCTTCAACTGTACACAATCATGTTCCGCCTGTGTAGCCAACCTTCATACTGGATCTCCATGGCTGTAAGTCCGACTATCGTCTAACCATACTTTATACCATCATAACTACAGCTTTGGCCTGACCCTTATTCATTGCACTTTCCACCGAAATGATGGAAACATCTTGCCCCTCCCAGCTGACGGTTGCAGTAGGAATGGGACCGGTGATGGCTTTCAGGTACTTGAAGAACCTGTATCAGCCAAACGCCATTAACATACTTCAGCAGATCGAGCAGAGCAATGGATCTATCCAAGCTTCTGGAAATCTGGAGTCAACGAGGGCCAATCTCACTAATCTACTGACTGGTTCACGTAAAAACAAGGATTCTAATTATCACCCTCTGCTTTCAGATTCTTCAGAGTCTGCAAGGTGATTCAGCCTTACTGAGCTCGTCAACTCAACTAATTAATGTAACTCCTGCAGTCCTGCACTCCTGCTGTGATTTACTAACTGAGTTAAGGCAATGTAAAAAAAAATCATTGTTCCAATGTTCTTTTATACCATTAGGTCTGATATACACGGCAAAACGACCTACCAACATGAGAATAAAGGAAACGGAAATGAGAGTCGTCGAACAAGAAAATCAGTGTCATTGGCAAAACGACCTGTCCAGCATGAGAATAAAAGAGTACGATCCGTAATGCACCCAAGTCATGGGTTTCTTGATATGTAGGCAAATACTTCCAGTATCATCATATATGCACAGGGATACATAATGTAATGTACGGTATGCTTTCAATGGATGGATTCACTCATTAGTAGAAGTACATTCATATATAATTGCAGAGAAAAAGTTTGCCTTTTTCATATTTTGTATATGTTAGTATTCATTATCCATTGGTTGTGTTTCGTGGAGAGTGGTAGCATGTATATGGAACTGCACATGGCCAGGCTCCCAACTGGAGTATTTATTATCATGAAGCTTCCATCGCGAGGGGGCGATGTGGGTTGAAGATCAGCAGTTCAGCACTACCTGTTTCAGATTGGTCTTGAGGAGAATATATGGAGAGGGAGCGATTAGCAACTGAGATCAAGCAACGACTATCTCTGCCCTTGCTCGTAGCTAGTCGCAACGAGGTCACGAGGCAGCACGGCCAGCGGCGGCTGACGGGACTGGGAGCAGGGACGGCGAGGGCAAGTGGGGAAGGGGGCGGCCGGCGGGGATTGTGGCGGCGGAGGTGGGCAGCGGTGGCGCGGAGAGCGAGGGATCCGACATTGTGCCGGAGAGCCATCGTCTGCTTTCTCCTCGTGGGGCTAGTCTGGACTGGGCTGGTTTAGCTGGGCTAGCTGGGCCCGTCTCTTCACGATCTCTCTAAGGAAATGTTAGGTGGGCTTTGACCCATATATCCACTGGCCCAGCTTGTTGCGTCCAACTAAGGTATTCTATCTAGAGCTAAATTCAAAGGACTTGCTTCCGTGGAAAATTTCAATACACTCAGTCATTCAGAGACGTCTTCCATGAACAAGAGAAAATTGTGCGGCATAGCTTTTTGTGATGGATTGATCAAGACACTGAAACACAATCACCCAGCTGGTGCAACTCGTTAACAAATTTGTATGGCCTCTTTGAAATTATTGTACGTCCTACTTGAGGAAACCCTCCTTCTGCAAAAGCTTGCAATTATAGAGCCAGATCCATGTCCGCAAAAAGCTTGCAGTTTTATACCTGCAAAGGCTAGCCATGGCTCCGAGTGAACCCGAAATAGGCCATGGACTTGGATCTACCAAATGATAAGAATGCCTCTGAGATTCAATCATAAACCACTTTGCCCCAGTTGTATGTAAACCCCCCCTCACCCCCATCCCCTAAAGTGGTAAAGAAGGAGGCTCTTCTTTGTCTCATTAGGACAAACGAATAGGAAGGGAACCCTCTCCTCTGCACCTTAAGGAATTTACCACCAGCTCCTAGTCCAGCCAATCAGCCATCGTGCTGAACCTACCATCGCAAGCATTTTCGGACAGAGGAGTACAGGGAAGCAGATGCTGTTATACTTTTCGTGGAGATTTTACTATAGTCGGCGTCCTTCTTATGTGTTTGATGGCTCCTCCAGTCCTCATATGTCTCAAGAAAAAATTCCCGCTGCCCTCTAATCCTATGAAATGTTAATTTCATCTGGGTGCTACGATAATACTATAGTGGCATTCGTATCCACTGATGTGATTGAGGATCAACAATCTACTATGATCCGTGGTGCACTCTTTTGGGTTTCTTGATGCATAGGCTGGTATATATAGGAAAACAGCCCGAATTCCCAAAACGTCCTTGATAATCATTCCTGATGTCTTCAAGTCATACATAAATGTATGTCTCATCCGTACCTACAAATGCTGTGTATTTGGCATCTAGCACTATGGAAATGGGTGCTGAATTATGCAGCATATGTGCTAGCTTGGGTTTTGCTCCTGGCATCTGAGTGGGCATGATCATCTCATATTACATAGAAGAGGCCCATGTGGTCCTGGTACAGGACTATATAGGTACATTGAAGATCCTTCCTGGGATAATGCCAAATGGTGCCGGGACTTAAATTTGGCCCAACCTGGGGTTGGGATTTCATTCAGACGAGTACATGAAGATGAATTATTTTGGACAATTGTGCACAATCCTATGCATGCAATGCTCCACTCCATGTATATTCGCAGGGTACAATGAAACCATCATTGAGCTCAACAATAGCAGTCACAAAAACACAGAGCTCAACAATAACAAAACAGGCTGAAACTCCAACTGCCTTTGAAACATCCTTAATTTTTCACGAAGGGAAAATACACAGAATGAAGGATAAAATGATAGCCCAGGAGGTCAAATAATCAATTATCCGATAACAGTTGGTTACAAAGTCATACATCGAATAAAAGAATACAATAGAGGAGTTTACATAAATCTTATATCGCCACATGGAGGAGTCATCAGAGTGTCTAATCATCCAGAATAGCTACGGAAGTAGAAGGAATATCGCGGAAGCATCGTCTTGCATCATCTTGAGCGTAGGCACGAGACCATCTAATCCTTGAGCCCCTCGTCGCCGTAGACGTAGTCGGGCTCACCTGCCAAATATGTTTCAGTATGATTTGTAGCGGCCACCGGCTCCCACCCTATGCTTTGCTTATGCTTTGTGGTAGGTGGATGTAAATGGATATAATCAAAGAGACTATTATTTGATTGTGGTTTCCTATACAAGTATGATCAATATTATATAATAACAGTTCATCAAGTTTTAATCATTCCCATCCCATACCTGCACCACCAACCATCAACCTCTCATCTCACTCAGCAAACCACGCTCACACGTGGCGGCAAGGACAACTCCCTCTCGTCCATGCCTAAACGGCCAGCATGCTGTAGGGTAACAACAACATCACTCTGGGGAGGTAGAAGGGACTCATCTCACTACTCAAGAGAAGCGTGGGTCACAGAATAGCCATACCAAGGCTGCGGACTATATAGATTCATCAACTCTGCAGAGCGTGTACACTTGTAACCGGCTAGTGCCGACCATCCACAAGATAGCCATCATCGACGGTGCGCACCGCCTTGGCAGATGCCGAATGACCTTCTAACTATGACGATGCCACCCTACCTTTTAGCCCTGGAACACCCCAAGTACTGTCTGGAGTGGCTGAAACTGTGAAATCATGCACCCGCTCTGGAGGGGCCGATTCTCGGAGGGGGCTACATGATCGTCTCGGAAGGGTCTGAGCTCCACCCGTACCTTGTTACACTCCTTGCGCCTAGTAGTCGTGGCACCGTCCTAGCTAGTCGAACATCTGTCCCTGGTTCATCTGGGGCGAGTGGTGTGCACGAAGGGGTCTGTAGTTTCGGTCCTCAAGAGACAACAGGTCCTAGGAGGGACCAGATAGGATATCTCCTCAAATAGGGCCTCTGCGCCCCCTTCCTTCCTGGGGCTTCGCTCCATAGAGGTTCTCCACCTCGAGATCTCCTAAAGTCACCATGTACCCGCCACAGGTACTCAGAACACAGGGACGCACCCCTCGGCAAGACTCGCTCCAAAAGCTCGTCGTAGATCCTGTCCAGTCGACTCAACCCTCACCAAACATCCCACCCACGTTTTATTACCCAGAGAGCCCATATGATCACCAAGTCCGGCATCCCGAGTCGAACCCATACAGAGTCCACCATCCGCATCACATCACAGGTATAATGCAAGTGGCACGGCAGCGGGCGATGGGACGCGCGGGAAACAGCTCTGGAGTGCTCTACGGCTCCGCTGGACTGAGGCGAGCGAGGCGCTGGTCTTAATTTGACCAGGGTCCTATAAAGGCGGCAAGAGCGCAACGGCGACGGACGACGATGACGATGGCGTTGCTCCGGCTAGCTCCCAAATTAGTGTCCATCCTCCCTCCATCCTACCGTCTGGAGAAGCTGGGAGCTCCAAAGTAAAGGCGCAACTAATGGAGGCTCGGCGGGGGCGCGCGCAGCCGCAGGGCTGCGGCGGCGCTCCGGCGGCCGGGAGGCATGGCGACCAAGGGCGGCAAAGCAGTGCGCCCTCACTGTGGTCATTGCCATGCTCCAAGAGGTTGCCATTTAGGCGTTCTAGATCCTCGCGAACTCCACGGTGGGATTAATGAAGCTAACGGTGAACGGGATAATGGGAACGCGGAGGTTGCTCAGGCCTGCGGCCATGGCAGAGGCATGGGCGAGCTTACCTTGCGTGCGGCGGCGGCCGATGGCGAGGTAGCGTGTCTTGGTGCAGAGGAAGCAGAGCAGAAGCACAGTGTAGCGGGTCGGGGTCGAGGGGGGTCGCCGGGGCTCCTCCGGTGCGTGCGGACGCGGTGGCTGCGGCGGTGCTCTGCTTTAGCTCCGGCTCCGGTCTCCTCCCCGCCTCCTTCTTCTCCTTCTCTCCCGTTCTTCTCCTTGGACAGCAGGAAGGCAAGCGAGGTGCGAGCCGTGGCGTGTGAAGAGGAGGCTGGCATAGGGGGAACCCTAACGCGCTGGCTCCTCCTTTTATAGCCGGCGCCGGCCATGGTGAGGGTGGCAGACGGAGAAAATGCGGCGAGGGCAATCAGGCGGCTGGGGTGGAGTTCGGGGGAGTCATGGGCGCGTGCGGCGGCAGCAGCTCCACCTTGTGATTCCCTGGGCAGGGGCGAGCCACGGAGCAGCTCGGGCTAGGGTTTGCGCGGCGCGCATCGCACGGCGAGGCGGCATCGCGGACGGCTGGGCGCGGCCATGGCTACTTTTGGTGCGTCAGACAAGACAGGGGAGCTCCCATAAGTGGCAAAGGAAACTGCTCACATGCGGGTCCCACGGGTCAGCGGCTCAGCGGGAGAGAGAGGCCGCAAGCGCGCGGGTGGCTCGCTGGGCCGCCTGTTGGGCCTTGTGGTCTGGCAGCGTGGGCGGCTGGCCTCGTGGGCCACGGGGCCAAGGGAGGCCGGTGCGGGGAGGGTGAGCAGGCCGGCCTGGTGGGCTAGTCCGGCTAGCTGGGCCGCGGGGCTGAGGGAGCGGCAGGCCGCGCGGGGCAGCTTTGCTGGTCCGCGGCGCTGGCTTGGGCTGCTTGCTCTTCTTCATTTTTCTTTCCTTTTTTTCATATCCTTTTCTATTTCTATACTACTAAACTAACTATGTTAAGATCTTGTTAGTAAAGAGATTAGTGTCCATGGTGCACACACCATGGTAGGTCCACTAGGGTCTCATGGAGTTGTTGGTAGCCACGTCCATGGTTAGTAGCACATACATATACATGTGATAACAATTGTTATTTGATTTTATTATTCATCACATAAAATCAAACAAGACCCAAATCAAACTCGTAATTAAAATGTAAATGCTTCACTATCATTAGGTGCTACTTGTGTAACTATTGGATGTCTTCCTACATATCACTCACCAACAATAAGTTATTTTAGAAAATTTTTTATTAGTTGTGATTTTCGGTGTTCGTAATTTTTAGGGTTGTTATAGCCTGTCCGTCTGTGCTTATAGTAAATTAATTACCTTGATGGCGTCTATAGGGGAGCGAGGGTAATAAATAAATTAACCGCGCCATCAATGTTGTAGTGTCCTTGACATTCAGGTACATTGCAGGCATGGCTTTGTGAAGAAGTAACAGGACAACGGAAGATAGTAATAACCGATCGAGAGCGCTGCAGAACCTGTTAACAAGTCTGTACTCTTTATAACCCGTTTGCAATTGTGAAAGGGGTGATAGTTTTTCTTCCAATTCCAATTAAAGCATTGTTTGGAAAGTCAGTTTTGGAGATAAAACCCTGGAAAATACAGCCCCTATTTTGTTTACACAATCAGCTCCAAAAGTTTGTTGGGAAGAGTGGTCAGCCTATAGTTAAAATAGACCCGGTTTGCCACATTAACATTTACCACCGGAAACAAAACCTATCGAAGGCCGGTGGGACGTTCGAGCACATAGCCGGTTAAAGGCCGCTGTGAACACATTGCCTATATATAGCGGCCACGGCCATCGAGCACTACGATCAGATCCATGGTGAGGGCATGGGAGTGCACCTATTGCTGAAACTGAGTGCAGAATATATGTGTGTGTATATATATATATATATATCGTATTATATGGCTAGTTAGAGAGTATACTCTCTCTATATCTATATAGATACAGGAGAGTATACTCTCTAACTAACCACCGCTGAGTTACTGCCTCCCTGGTCTGGCTCGGCATTAATTGTAGGCAACGCCGTGCATGCAACTGAGCAGGATAGGTGGCACGGTAAATTATGGAAAGTCATTAATGTGTGGGCAAAGCAGGTTGGACTCATGCACATGAAACAGTTACGAGAATGCACATCTATATTGAACTTTTTTCCCAGTTGTTGAACTATGGTAAATACTATATTCAAGGATTTACTAGATTTTGCACAGAATTATTTCCAGAATTTGCACTAAGAATTATTTACGAGAATTTGTACTACTAATATTTACGAGAATTAACACTGTGAAATATTTAAAAAATTGCACTAATATATACTTACGAGGATTTGTACTGTAAAAAAATATATTTACAAGAATTTGCACAAAACAATATTTACGAGAATCAAGAATCTGCACTAATAAACATTTACAAGAATTATTTTTACGACAACACTTCCAGTAATTTACAAGAACTTTCACTAATAATATTTACGAGAATTTTACACTAGTATTTACTAGATATGTCAATATAAGTATTTACGAAAATTTCGACAATGCCACGACGGCGAGCCCCGGACTGGCCGTCCTCTCCATGGGTTCGTCGTGGATGAGTCGTCGCCCAGATCTGCCATGGGAAGAGGGCTGCTGGCGCCTGGCGGCACCGTTGGCGGGAGGGCGCCGGCAAGGTCGACGTGGTGGAGGTCCCAGTCGGTCACACGGTGGAGGTTGATGCCGCATGGAGAGTAGGGCCGGCCATGATCTGGCTAGCGGCATGTTGTTCTCTGCTAGGCTGTGCATCGGGGATACGCCGGGACGCCGTGTGGCGAGCCACCCCTGCGGCGCCGGAGATCGGAGGTCGCGAGGTGGATGCGAGCCCATGGGATGGGATCATCGTCGTCTCGATGCCCGAGCACGGCGACCGCAGCGCCTCGAGGTCCGTCGGCCCAGCGACGGACGAGCCCGGCGTCGCCAACGACACCACGCTATAGAGGAGGCAGGCCACGAGAGATGCGGATTTGTGCGGGCCAACGCCGCAGGTGAGCAAAGAGCAGCAGCCAGTGCTGCCGGGAGGAAGGCCGCCCCAGCTCCGACGGGGAATGTCCTGCAGCCGCCGCCACCGTCGACATCGCAGCCTAAAGCAGCTGTTCGCCACTCACCGTGGCGGAGAGAGCTCTGCGGCTGTGTTTAGTACCCAAAAATTATCATAAAATTCACTATGCAGAATTTCTATTACCTATTATATCAAAATGCCAACACATGCATAAAGTACTAAATATAGATAAAATCAAAAACTAATTGTATGATTTTATTGTACTTTACGAAACGAATATTTTGAGTCTAGTTACTCAAAGTTTGGATAATTTTTATCAAATACAAATAAAATGCTACAGTGCGCTAAGGTGACACGAGGTGATATTTCCTTTTTAAAATTCGTGGAAACTAAACACAGAATGCGTGTGTAGAGAAAGAAAAATAATAGGAAACCAAAGAGATGTCGCCAGGCAAGGCAAGAGTGGAGGAGCGATAAATCACGGGCATTGAATGAGCGCATGCATGCATCGGCCTGTAGCGAGTCAAAGCTGTGGCGTGAGTTACGGGGGTGAATGGATGAGCCGGGTCATGTGGAATGGTGGCGCCGGTAGCTGTTTGGCTCAGCAGTTTTGGTTTTGGTTCGGCTACAGAATTTTATATTGTATAGCCAGCTCTATAACATAATAGTTCTATATATATATATATAACTATTATGTTATAGTTGGCTATAGAATATTATACATAGCGCATGCTTATAGTATCGGTTTGATTTTAATGCCCGATGTGTGAATGAATGTGATCTCATGTATATATAAAGAAGGTCTATGGGTCTTGTATATTCAGTTGGACAAGTAGGTAACATCAAATCAAATGCAGTTTTAAAGACAAATAATTGTATGCTCTGCATGACTATAGGGCGTGATTGTTAGGGGGACAATGATGAGTATATATAATGTTGAAAGAAGAGGGGAAGTGGAAGAACCGACTAGCAGTATGTCTTGTTGGAGATCGAGATTGATGAGGAATCGCAGACTCACGCTTGCGGTTCCCCCTTTCAGAGTGACTGATGAGCTAGTTAGAGATATGGAGGGTTCAAATTCAGACAGAACACGGAATAATGAGAGTTCGGAGGGAATGGATCAGGCCATATCCATTGATGGTATCCCCACTTGAATCCAGATGCGGAATTTCGCTCCGGAAAAAGAATCAGAGATCATACAGATGGAGGAATGGATGAACACGGAATTTCCACCGCTTCATTCGGGCAAGAGCTATTCCATGGCCTGTGGTTTCCCAAAACACTCTCAATCAGAAAAGCTGGTGAAGAAAATGGTAAATGGACCAATTCCCCCAAGTGCGACAGTGAATGATAATTCTCTGTTGATTGGGAAAATGCCAATTAAACTCACCTGGTCTAGGAAAGAGATCGAGAGCAGAAACAGTCACAATGAGCAATTGATGAATGATGAGAGAGGTCAGGAGAAATTGAGATCGACAAAACAGATCCTTCGGAGCTTGATTCCGCCATTGCAGGGGCGCGAGAAGGGGAGTGCTGTCGCGAGGAGAAAGACAAACGAAATGGGCCGTGGTCTAGTAGATGGGCCGGCCCAGCCTGACCTGTCAATAGAATACCTATTCTCCCACTCATACTCAGAATTTTTTTATTTTTAATTTTTTTAAAAAATTTACAAAAGTAATCTTTGATTTCCGAATATGACAGAACTAGTCGTCTACAGTGGGCGTTTTTTAAAAAACGCCTACTGTGTGGGCGTTATATGTGACATGGCACAGAGCCGGCCGCCGCCGGTGCCGGCTCTTGCGGGTGGCCCACCCGCGTCCAAAAAACGCCCACTGCGTGGGCGTTTTTTGGTGGGGAGGGGGCCGCCTGCAAAAGTGCCCGCTGTTTTACGGGCGGGCCGCGGAGCAGTAAAAAAACGCCCACACAGAGTGGGCGTTTTTTGCACTGCAGGGGGCCGCCTGCAAAATTTACCCTATACGATGTAAATTTTGTAGGGTAAATTTACCCAGTGGGCGTTTTTTACTGCTCCGCGGCCTGCTCGCAAAATAGCGGGCACTTTTGCAGGCGGCCCCCTCCCCACCAAAAAACGCCCACGCAGTGGGCGTTTTTTGGACGCAGGTGGGCCACCCGCAAGAGCCGGCACCGGCGGCGGTCGGTTCTGTGCCACGTCACATATAACGCCCACTGTAGGCGACTAGTTCTGTCATATTCCGAAACCAAAGATTACTTTTATAGATTTTTTTTTAAAAAAATTAAAAATAAAAAAAATTCCTCATACTCGTATCCTCCGCCGCCACCTCCCAAACCCTAGACGCTGCGATGGGGATGGAAAGCTAGAGCTAGGGTTTGGGACTCGGAGTTGGAGTTGTTCCCAGCAAAGGTAGAAGAGATCAGGGAATACGGAGATCAAGCCAAGATTCTCCGGAGAGTGCAACCCAAACTAGTAGACAATCGATCCTACGCCGAGGTAGCCACAAAGAAAATGGATAGGAGAGAGCTCAATCCTAGAGAAGGCCGAGGGGGAGATCGATACTGGGAGAACAGAGCACCGCGGGATGGCTACCAACGCCGGGAGGACTATCAGAGAGATGGCCCGGCACCTAGGGATGGATACGGCCGCCAGCAGGCCGGGAACCAGCAGGGACGCAAGAGAGGAGGGGAGCAATCTGATGACCGAGAGGTCCGCTAGATGACAGAAGCTGATCTACGCCAAGTTCTAATCGATTGTCGTCAGCATCAAGACTATGGGCAAGGTTAGTATTCTGGATCCTCCGGTATGAAGTGCTTCAACTGTGGGGACGAAGGCCATCACTGGTCAATTTGTGAGAATCCCTCTCTCTGCTATAGCTGTCATGGAAAAGGGCATAAATCGTCGCAGTGTCCCTAGAAGAATGCTGCCCCAACTCAGACTTGTACAAGTTCAATTCAGGCTGCAACTGCCCCAACAGCAGCGCATGTTCAAGCGCTAGTTGCCCCAGTTAAGAGAGCTATCAACAGAGCTACTAATAGAGGTCTACAGATCTGTGCTGTAGGACTGCTAGGACAAATCTTCTACTCTTTGAATATCCTAGAATCAGAAACAGGCAACAAAAAGGAAGATGATGAACCAAAAAGAGCTATCATTTCCATTCTAGAGGAGAGAGGCACAAGGTACAGAGTCAGAACAGAGCTTCAGTATCAAATTGAATCACAGTGGGATTATGATGTTAGAAGAATTTCAGGCAGTAACAGCAGTAGTGGAAAATTCCAGTTTATTACTTCAGACATAACAGCAGTAGTGGAGGAGACTAACCTAGACCCTGGCACATTTCAGATGTTGGATTCTGTTTGGGTCAGAGCTGTTGGGATCCCAAGGATTGTAAGGTTTGAAGAAGCTGTGCTTGAACTAGCCAGACCGGTAGGTGATCCTAAAGAAGTACACCTGCCCTCACTACACTGGAAGGCTGTGTGGATCAAAGTGGCAACTAAAGGTCCCACTAAGATAAAGGGGACATCAGAAGTGTTTTCAACAAGAAAGGCAAAAAGATGTCCTGGTATTACTCTGACAAGCTGAGCCAAAGCCCACCATCTATTAGACCTGATGATGATGATGATTTTGATGATGATGAAGGGGACATAACAGATGAGGATGATCCAGAGTCAACTCAGGAAAGTAGAGATTGGATTAATCCACCAGCCAACAAGGATAATAACTCTTCTCACCCCTTGAAACAGGCACATCTGAGTATAGAGGTAGAAGAAACTCAACATCAATCCCAGAGGCCAGTTTTGGGGTCTCAGCCATTGAAAATTCTAGCATGAAAATGTCTATAGAACCTGGTTCTGATTGTGCCTTAGCTCCAAGAGGTAGTGATTATCAAAATCTGCTCAAGCTCTCAGACATAGTGCAAAGCATGAATGAGGTGGCTAGACACATTAATGAAGCTGATAATGCAACAAATCCAAAAGCTATCCCAGATCCAAAGAACAAGAGCTCTGAAGGAGATAAAACTGGCCTATCCAACATGAGGTCAGAAGAGGGGGAAGGCACAAAGCTCCTGCAACAGAAGGTAGGAATGACAGAGGATAAGGCCAATGGAGCAAACCAGCACCAGCTCCATACACCTACACAAACCCTCGAGCAAAGCTCCAAAAACATGTGGAAATTGAAACAAAAGGAGAAGGAGATAGCAGACAATGGGGATCAAAGGGAGAATCAGCTGAACCCTAAGGACAACATACAAGCAACCAGGCACAGCTCCCGAGTATCCAATGACAACAGACCCATCCTTGAAGCTGCCATGACTAAGAAGTCTCAAGAAGAAGCTTTGGAGAAAAGAAAGAAACCTCCTACACTTACAGGTACATTTTTCTATTCCCCCAAACCTGTTGCATGTTGAGAGAGTTACTGCTGCATGTGGTGTTGAATTAGGCTCTGATATTAACATAAGGTTAGCTAATATTTCTATTATCCAAGCTAAACTGGATGCGACAATGGCTTTGCAAATGGCCAAAAACAAATTCCAAGAGTTAAATAGAGTTAGGAATGAGAGCTCTAAAGATAACACAGATAGCAGAGATAATGATAATAGAGATATGGAGAGTTCTAGTCTACTAAATGATGGTGCTGAAAAGCACCAAACAGAAGATGATATAATATGAAGATCCTTTTTTGGAATGTTAGGGGGTTGGGGGGCAGGCAGAAGGAAATATCTTAGTGAGTTAATTGTTAAACATGAATTCGACTACATATGCCTCCAAGAAAAAATTAAGACAATCTTCAGGCAAAGAGAGTTAGACAGATTTGCTGGGAAAAGAGATATGATCTGGGAGTGTATGCCTTGTGATGGACATTCTAGAGGTTTGCTGATAGGTATAGATAAAGATATAGCACAAGTTCATAATGTTCAACAGGGGAGTTTTTTTTAGAGTGTGGAACTACAGATGCAGAGTGAAGACTTCAAATGGAGATTAATAAATATATATGGCCCAGCATAAGATGACAAAAAACTAGAGTTCCAGCATGAGTTAAATAACATCATTTTGTCCTCTGACCTACCTACAATGCTTGGTGGGGATTTCAACTTGGTCAGAAAAGTGGAGGAAAAATCTACAGGAAATGTTAATCAGGGGTTGATGGATGCTTTCAATGAAATGATTAATCTGAGAGCTCTAAGAGAGGTACACAGATCAGGAAGCAGATACACATGGACTAAGAAGCTAACTCCCCCAATTATGTGTGTGTTAGATAGAGTTCTTATCTCAAATGAAATAGAGAATAAATTCAATCTGATGACTGTATCAAATGCTCCAAGGGTTGGATCAGATCATAACCCCCTTATTACTGACACTAGAGGAACTGTTACTCATGACCAACATTACTTCAGATTTAACAATCAGTGGCTACAACAAGAAGGATTTTGTGAATGGGTAAGACAGAAGTGGCCCAATAGATACAAGTATGATGTACTAGACCATTGGCATGTAGTTTCAAGCAAGATAAGGAGAGCTACAAAAGGTTGAGGGTTGAACATGGACAGCCAATAGAAAAAAGATAAACAAGAGCTAATGGTGAAAATGGAAAGACTTGATCAGGAGAGTGATATCAGAGATCTAACCCAAACAGAATGGGAACAGAGGTATGAATTAGAATTACAAATCCAAAAAATTCTAAAAGATGAAGAAGCAAAGTGGAAAAGAAGAGATGGGGAAAGATGGATGCTGGAGGGTGACTCCAATACCAGTTATTTTCATAAGTGTGCAAATGGAAGGAGAAAGATGAGAATTACAATGTTAGAAAACTACAGGGAGAACATCACTAACCCACAAGACCTGAAGGAACATGTAACAACTTTCTACAAAGAGCTATTTGGAAGGGGCAGTACAGCTGATATACACATCCAAGAAGAGCTCTGGCCAATAGATCAACAACTGAACTCAGAAGATAGAAACTGGCTTATCAAACCATTCTCTGGAGAGGAACTAGACCTAGCAATGAAAGAGATAAGAGGGAATACTGCACCAGGGCCTGATGGGTTTTCCATAGAGTTTTTAAAGCTTTCTGGCCACAAGTGAGAGGTATGATTCTGGAAATGCTGGACAATCTACATGAAGGTTCTCTTGATTTGTGGAGGCTGAATTATGGAGTTATTATCCTCCTTCCAAAAGTGAAACCTGCAACATACATAAAACAATTCAGACCTATATGTTTGCTAAATGTCATCTACAAGATTATCACCAAAGTGTTAACACTGAGACTGACCAGAGTTATCAATAAAATAATTAGTCCTTTTCAAACAGCCTTTATCCCTGGCAGAAATATTCTAGAAGGGGTAGTAATCTTGCAAGAGGTACTACATGAGCTAAGAGTGAAAAAACAAACTAGAGTTATTTTAAAGCTGGACTTTGAAAAAGCTTATGATAAAGTGAGCTAGGTTTTCTTAGAAGAGGTACTACTTAGGAAGAATTTTCCACCTAAATGGATAAACTAGATCAATAGAGCTATACAAGAAGGCAAAGTGTGCATAGACATCAATGGTGAGAGAGGGGAATACTTTAGGAGCTTTAAAGGCTTGAGACAGGGGCATCCTGTGTCTCCCCTATTATTCAATCTAGTGGCAGATGCCCTATCTGCAATGCTAACAAGAGCTACTGAAACTGAGGCAATTCAGGGGTTAGAACCACATTTGATACCTGGTGGTCTGTCACACCTCTAGTATGCTGATGATACTGTGGTTCTACTTCAATTCACACAAGAAAATCTACAAAATATAAAAGTGATTCTAGCCTGTTATGAAGCTATGTCAGGCATGAAGATAAATTATGAAAAAAATAAGATATTCACAGTGGGCCTAAGTGGAGAGGAACAGAGTTTGGTAGCAGAGATCCTTAACTGCAAAGCAGGAGCTTTTCCAATGAAATACCTAGGTTTACCAGTTAGTGAATTCAAAATCTCCAAAGCACAACTCAAGTATGTTAGTGACAAAATTGATAAGAGATTGGGAACTTGGCAGTGTGAGTTCTTAACATCTGGAGGGAAAGCAACTCTTCTTGAATCCTATTTGTCTAGTATCCCAATGTATACAATGGGGGTCTACCAGCTATATCAAGGAAACTTTCAATTGATTGACACTATAAGATCCAGATTCTACTGGCAGGGCAACAGTAAGAAAAAGAAATACCACATGATCAAGTGGGAAGCGCTAGCTAGACCAAAAGAGTTTGGTGGTCTAGGCTTCACTGATGTGAGAGTTATGAACTCCTGTCTGATGGTAAAATGGATAGATAGGTTAGAAAGAGATGACTCATGTTTGTGTGGCACCTTATTAAAAAAGAAGTATCTGGGAGATAAAAGCATATACCAAATTAAGAAGAGAGGTGGTTCACAATTCTGGAGGTCTCTCTTAGACTTAAGAGATGAATATCAATGGGCAGAGTTATACAAGTGATGAGTGGACAACAAACAAGATTTTGGCATGATGTTTGGCTTGGGGGAGCGCCACTATCAGTTGCCTTCCACAGGCTATATCAGATAGCATGCAAACCTGACATAAGTGTTGCAGAGGCTTATAATGAAGGGCATTGGGACATACTTTTTGGAAGACAACTCGTGGGAGTTCTAAGAACATACTAGCAAGAATTATAGGAAGGGTTAGGGGAGATGGAGCTGTCTGAAGGAAGAGATAAAGTGTCATGGGCTCCAAAAAATCAGGGAAATATACATCCAAATCTTTACATAAAGCAAAAACTACCAATGGTGTGAGAGATCTAGAGATGATGGCCATATGGAAAAGCAAAATCCCTCTAAAAGTTAAAATCTTTATGTGGATGGCTGCCCATGATAGAATACAATCTGGAGTTCAACTAAAGCATAAGAAATGGTCAGGGGACCCAGATTGTATAATCTATGGGGAGACTAAAACCACATATCACATCCATAGATCACATCTTATTCCAATGCCCTCTAGCTATCTTCTTATGGGCTTTTCTGAGAGATAATCTCAGATGGCATAGAGCTCCAATTAAATGCTCAAATTTCCTACAAGAGATACTTACAGACTATAGAGGTATAATCAAGAAAACCATCTTAATACATTTGTGCAGGTGCTATGTGGACGCTCTGGAAAACTAGGAATGAAGTTGTTTTCAACATGAAGGTTCTCCCAGCGCCGACGGCGGTCATCTTCAAGACACTAACACCGCTCAAATAGTGGACGCCACTGCTAAAGCCAAAGGCAGAGGACATGCTAGGCCTGCTGACAACAAGAGCTACTGAATTGGTGTAGCTGGTTGTGGACACATGATTTTCCATATCATGGTGTAGCATCTTTTGGTGGTGTGATGAATGATTGTCAACATGTCCAACACTTTGGTTGGTGGTCGGTCTTGGTGATTTCACTGATCCCCTTGCACAGGTTTATGTGTCAAAAGGTGTCTCTTGGCTTGTGATGTACAGGTGTGGAGTCCGGAGGCGGTGGCAGCGGTCGGGTGAAGGTTAAGTAGAGGTGTGCCGTGCTAACGGACCAGGTGCGGTGAAGGGCGAATGCGAGGCTTGGACCGAGGGACCACATGGTCGGGTGGTCAGCCGTGGTGGCTGGTACTTGGGACATCGACGAGTGCAAGTGTACACGGCGGGGGACGCGTATGGGCTATGCTACTCGCGAAGAGGTTTGGTGGTTTGTCCTTAAAACCATCGGCGGGGGATGCGTATGGCTACGCTACTCGCGGACGGTTTGGTGGTTTAGCCTCAAAACCATCGACGGCGGGTTTCGTGGGTTTGCGCCTCAAAACTTGGGTGGTCCCAGTGTGGACGGACGGCACGTGGCGGCATCGGGAAGATTGCATCAAGGCAAGGCTACCGGTGAGAAGGCACGATGGTCGTCGGATCAGGAAATCCTGAGTTGGACCATAGTGCCCTTGGCTAGGTGGTTCACTCTAATAATACCTAGGGGCGGAAGTGGTATTGTGCAAGGCATATAAATAGAAATGGGCAGCCTCCAGAAAACCCACCTCTTTCCACCTCTTGGCTATACATTTCAGTCACCACCGCCGCTGCTCTGCCTGCCCATTAGGCTTTTCCCTTTTCGTTCATGTTCTTGTAGAGGTCCAAGAACAAGAATTTTACCCATGTATCTGTGATATATTTTGTGAGAGAATGGAGGCCCGAATCCTCCTCGTGCCCTCTGGGATTTCTCTGTTTGATCTATGATTTGTACTCTTTTCTGTGCGCCGTTGACCTTTTGTGGGCGAACTTCGATTCATTAATTTTGGAGCATTTTGGCTCAATCTTTTTGTGTTGATTGATGCCTTGTTGAGTGATGAACTAGATCCTCAAGGGGATTGAACCAATTCCACTCTTGCATCAAGAAATTGAGAAGTTTGTGTTTTGGGAAGAAACTATGTGCTCGGTACCAGATTTGTGATTCCCGACGACTGTGTTTAAATTGGGTGTCGATTTCTTAGGGATAGCTCTATGCCTTCCTCGTGAATACCTGTGCAAAATCTGGTGCAAATCTATGCTCGTCATCTTGAGTTTTTTTCTTGATTTCTCCTCCCGTGTTCTCGCTGGCCTGTCCCATTTTCATGTGCTCTCGAGGGGTCGAGTGAACTCTCTCGACCTGGATCGAGTGAACTCTGTCAAGCAGAGGTCGAGGGGTCGAGCGGTCGAGGGGCCGAATGAACTCTATCGATCCGGGTCAAGAGAACTCTGTCAAGCAGAGGTCGAGGGGTCGAGGGGTCGAGGGTTTGAGTGAACTCTATCGAGGCAGGGTCGAGTGCACTCTACCGAGGGGTCGAGTGAACACTGTCGAGAAGGGGTCAAGTGAACTCTGTTGAGCTGAGGGTCAAGTGAACTCTATCGAGGAGAGGTCGTTCGAAGCGGAGTTCCGTCCGTCACCCGCGGTCGAGGCCTATCGAGGGAGGGGTCGTTCGAAGCGGAGTT